>OY735205.1:19085368-19217868 GCA_963457665.1 Thysanoteuthis rhombus | reverse complement strand
GTTGTGTGTGTGTGTGTGTTTTACACGGGAATATGTCCTACGTTGTCGTGCAAATGTTGGTTCCAAGAAAGCTAGCCGTGTTTTTACTAGGCTACGGTGAAAATATTCCCTATTTCGGAGATAGATCTAGCTATTTTTTTTTATCTCTCATCCACCTGCGATTGAAATAAAATTGCACTTCTAAGAACCACGTTGTATCGGGGGATATTTGCATGAGAAATAAAAGAAAGCAGATAAGACGCCAGGTTCGTAAAAAAATCTATCCATCAAAAATGAATAATTTTGTAAATTTGGAGGAGAAAAGAGTTGTTCAAATAAACAGAAGTACCCCAAACAAATCAGAGATAATCCTAAAGAATAAATCAGATAACAACAATTTGTTCAAGTGTTGCGGATACTAAGTTATTGAACAAAAAGTGATAAAACTATACTTCTCTTGAATTCGGTTTATATTGTTACCAGTATACACACACACACACACGCACACACACACACACACACACACACACACATATATATATATATATATATATATTGTTAATCAATTGATGTTTGTTTTTATATCAATATCCCACAATCCTCTGTTTCCAAGTCTTTTGAAACGTCACTCCAAATAGAATGAACTAACAAACCCATTGTTCAAAGTGCTATTTGAATTGGTATTCTGTTGTGTAATCTTACAGCTAACGTGATATCACCTCTTATCAATCTTTATTTGTTAGTGGGTCATGTGTATAAAAGTCGAATAATCGATGAACTTCGAGTTTTTGAACCTTGCCTTGATCTCCAAGTCTCGTCACTATGCAAACTAGCATTTAGAGCAGAGCTTCTTTCTGTGAACAAAAGTCATTGTGAACTGGAGCAAGAGTGAAATCGTTCGGAGGAGACACACCGTGAACTGGAATGAACATTCAAGTAACCAGGAGTTATTTGCTACTTTGTGCGAGTATACGACACAGAGTTCTCGAATATGTCCTAACATTGACTAACCGGGTCTCCGCCGATGCAATATAAGCGATGAAAACAATGGCAGATGTAACACATTTTCATTCTTTTTGGTTGCATTACCTCTGGGAGGAATAATAATGATTCATCTAAAAGGAAATCAGGCAGTATTCAACAAAGCTAAACTTTCTCAACCAATCAAAAAAAAAAAATCATTCCAAAACTGAAGAGATTTTGGGGGCTGGGGGTTTGAGAAGAACTGATTTACAGCCATATTTCCATAGAATAAGCCATTGAAAAAAAATTGTTCCAGATGAAAGTTTCCGATTTGATTTGCAGTATTTACATTTATGATACATATTCTGTAGCAGCTGGGTCAGTATGTAGCCGAAGACCTTTAGTTTAGTGACAGAATGAAGAATAATTCCTTCCGGCAAGACTCGCAAACGCTTAGCACATGCTTCTAAGAGACGATCATATCCGGGAATATTAATAGTTTGTAAAACCCTAGTTCTGATATCGGCCATATCTAATTCAACTACCATTCTTTATTAGTTTAATCCCACCCAACTAAACTGAAACTACTTAATCATGCAATTAAATGCTACCAAAAAACGTACATTCAAACATATCAAGTGGAAATCAGTGAAATTTATTAATCTCAGCTTAGTGTGGTACAAGGCCAAATGTATTGTATGTACCGATAGTATTTTTATTCTGTTTTTATTTTTGTCTCTCTGATTTGCTCTTTGACCTTTAACAGGCCCTCTCGCTGTGTCATAATCTCCAACAATGCCGCACAATATGAGTCAATCTCCCAGTGTTTCCTGCATTATTTGCCCTTATTTTTAATTTTTGTTTCATTGTTGTTGTTGCTCTGGTTAATCTATCTACATTTTTTTTCTTTACTTTTTCAATATCATAATTTCATTACGCATTTATTCATTCATTTTTTTTTCAAATTTATTCTTTACTTTGACGTGTCATAGTTTGGATTTCAGGGTTGCTCCATATTTTTTTGTCTTTCTGTTTATTTTTGTCAAGGTTTTTTTTTTAGTTTTGGTTTTGTTTAGGAGATGTTTAGATATTTTCGTGGGAGGTTAGGTCTTCAGGTTGGAGGTATGGGGTGTCAGCCATTTTTGTCTATACCCACCCGCCCCTCTTCTTGACTCCTGTTCTTTTTCACATCATGAAAATCATTCTGACGTGAAAGATTTATAGTCAAGTTTGGCATAACAATAGCAGGAAAACTTCTTTTTTTCATTTTATTTGTTCCCCTTTTACCCAGAATCTCTTCTTTCTTTTGTCTGTTTGTCTCTCTTTCTATCTCTTTTTCTCACTCTACCTCTCCCTTTATCTCTCTCAGTATCTCTCTCTCCCTCTCGTACACGAACACATACACATAGACGAACACGCACATGCACGAATATACTGTTTTTTTTTTCTCCCGAAGTGACCATCTAATATTATTTAAATCTCATTGTCCCAGTTTTCCATCTGCCAATTAGTATTCTTTATTCGTACAGTATTGGGCAGGGTTCATGGCTGATTATAAAATTCAGTACCCATCTTCGGTGAGACAAATCCTTTGTTTTGTCTGTCATGTTAGACTGAATAATAGTCCAAAAAGAACCAGAGAAGAAAAAAGAGCACATAATGAAGACAAACAAAATGAGAGTTGTCTCATCTTATACATTTGACGAAAAAATATTGCAAGAATCAATAATTGCTGAAAATCACTTTCGGAATTTCATCGTGACAATGATATAATTACATGGCTCATGTAGTCGAGCGAAAATGAAGCCATTAAATTTTGTGAAACTAATATATTTTCATAATAAATAAATATTATCATTTTCCAGCAAAAACCAATTCTCAAAAGTGCATTTAGTCCTCAATTGAAAAAAAAAAAATGAGTGTTAATTTTCGACTAAACCGAGTACTTTGATTCATAAGTTGAATTATATTTTCATAAAATCTTTGAAATTTCTTTCTAGCCAAGACAGTTATGAATTCAAGAGTAACATGCTTCATGACTGAAATGATTTTTTTTCACACTCCCTACCTCAAAAAGTCAATTTCCGAGCGCATTTAAAAGCCAAGATAATCGAATGTCGATTTTCATGATTGACAGGCCTCCATTCGAAAAAAAAAAAAAAATGATGCAATGTTATCAATCTACCTCCCTTCGTCCTAGTCTTAGGTTTGTGTTGTATTGAGATAAGCTTAGTAAATCCCAGTGACACGTGCATCCTTTCTGTAGATTGTCTAGTGATCATTTTCTTATATTGTACCCATAGCTTTTTAAATCAATGTTGGTTTGGCATCGTGTGTTTCAATCTAGAAGTTATGCATGAATTGGTCAAACCGATCCTGCTGTCAGCACCAACCATCTAACAACCATCCAAACAGACATCCGAATCTTTATTGTTTTACATATTTCTATTTTAGAATATACTCAAAGCCCTCAATCATGGTGATGTTAGGGGATTAGTCTATCACAATGCGAAGAAGCGCCTGCGTAGCGATTATGTAAATTCAAAAAGTTTTGCAATGAGCCAAGTTTTATGTCAGTTTCAGAATCCTACGAAAAATACCCTCAAAATAAGACGGGAAAGGTCATTTGTTAAATCATTCAGGTCATTCTTTGTGATCGTCTGCGAATTGGTATCGACAAATTTGAGTTACTTCATGTCAATGTTTCCATTACAGCAAATATCTGCTGTCAGCAGTTGGCGCATTTAAACGCTGCTTTGGGTGACAAGGGGCATATTTTGATCAATTGCAACAATGTGATATTCTATCATGATCATGCGTGATCCGATACAGCAAGGTTCACATCTGAAAAGATTAGAAGACTTTCCAGCGGAAAGAACTCCATATCCTCTTTATTCTCAAGGTTTTGCTCCATCTGATACATATTCCACATACTTCTTATTTTCAGCAGTTGAGGCTTTTACACACTGATTCAAAAGAAAAAAGACCCAGTTTAATCCTTTATAAAAGTAGGGTATTCCATCATGAAAACTGAACGGTCCCATACAGCAAAGATTACGTCTGAAAAGATTGAAAACCTTGGCTGCAAAAAAAATTCCGTACTCTCCCTATTCTCTTACTATTGCTCCAACTGACAACCACATATTCTGGAATTGTAGTTCTTAAAAGACACGAAGAGAAGCAATCTACCTTCTTTAATTTTTTTAATCCAAACTAAAGGAATTACTAAAACGGTATTATGAAGTTTAAGAGGAGGTTCTTAACTAAGAAATAACTCATATTAACGAATGAATTCTAATAGTACATATTTTTCTGGATTATTTTTCACTCTTACTTGAAGCATAAATCATAAATTTAAATTTAAGGCGATGAAAGGATTTCAGTTTTTGAACCAGTATATTCGTTTCTTCGAACTTAGTGATGTCACTGAATATATTATGGATGGCCATTTACTTCGACTTCCATACTGAGTAAATAAGTAGTTTTTTTCTTTATTTACAAAAAGACACTGAAAACATATCTAACATGTTATTTCCATGTAACGAAAACAACTTGGTGATGGTCTGTCTGAAGTCCTGAACTAGAGTACTAACATGAAGTATTCGATGAATTATTTGAACAATACTCCTCACCTTTATTGTTTGGATCTCCACGATTCGGTCGATAGAATCACTAATGCTTCGTCAGCTTCATGTTACATCCTGTAATTTCCATGTTTTGTGATGAGAAAACAATTGATTGTATCGTCAGGGTTTTCGAACGAAATGTTAAGCGGTAAAAATAATGAATTTCCACTGGTTTACATTTTAGGTCAGCAGGCTGCTATCGATGTATATCGATTTGTGTCCTTCGTAGCATGGTATGGAAAGTGCCAGTGGTGTGTGTGGGGGGGATATCTGTGGTTTGTTTTTATTATAGATAAGTGTTGTAGAACAAGAATTTGCGGGATCGAATTGTTCATTTCTTTATGAGTCACATTCGGAATCAAGATAATTTTTTAGAAATTGTATTTCCTTGAGGTTGGCATAAGATTAATAAAAGATAAAATCCTTTGGCGATTTAAAGGAAACATCGCCTCTAAAAATACTTTCAGAATATATGATCTTCTGAAATATCTTGAATATAATTGCGTTGGTCTCTCTAGGGTGATATGTGACACTTGTCGGTCTTCCATTGTTGTGCTGGATGGGACGTTGAGAAACTGTACTACAGCATAAATATTATTTTCTGATTGACTGCTTCCGGTCTGATGCTGTCCGTTTAGCTTTCTTCCTCGAGTGAAAATTCCAATGAGACTCGCTCGAGAGTCGAGTATCCTTTCCTTCAGAGATTGTCTCTCTATAGAACTTAATGATGACATTGATGACGTTCTTTCATACTTGAGGTGCTACCGTTAACTTGGCTGCATTCAAAAAGACTTTGTTGTATTCTATATATTTCCGAAGTGAGATTATATACAAGGAACAAAAGAAATGCATGGAAGAAAATCAGAGGAGGGAAGGAAGAATCGATAATTCACTTGTATGTTTTTGCATCCGCACATGATAATCAGCAATGTGCAGATGCCTTTTGGTAAAGTAACTTAGTAGAAATAGAAATTTCATATTAAATTATACTCGGTAGATTCTATCGACATTTAATGTTTACCATTTGATCATTATGATTTGAGTAAATATTGAACATAAACGAGAAAGCACTTTGCAGCATTACGTTTTTGATGTTTTGTTAGCGCATGTTAGTATAATGCATTGCAAAAATCACTTATTGTCATCATTTCTTGACGGCAAGGATTACAATTATGAATATCTGACAAGCTTAATTTTACATGGTACATGGATACAAAAGTGTATCGAGCAGCGGGGATCGAATGTACTACAAGAGGGAACTGTCTGTCAGATAAGCTCACAAGCTATCATTCAGCTATGGGTATAAGTAGTTATTCAGTTTAGTCTGGTATAGAGTCACAGTAGTACGGCCTACTGTGAAGATAGAACCTATTACGTTGTCGGGTCTCCCAGACTAGTTTTGCAACTATCGCCTCGCTGCAAACGACAAGCTGGATTATAGTTGTACTGGATTCAATATCTCATACAATTACGTTCATGTAACCTTCAGATTGAGCTGTGGTAACGAGCTTCACGAATCTTACCACGAGGGGAACTACAGCCCTACCATCAATGTTTTTTTAGGAATATAATCGTTAGATATAGCATCACATGTTGAACAGTTGATACCCACCACTAAGGATGCGGGTGTCGGGAACACCTCTCTGCTTGAGAAATTCAGACCTATCAGACTGGTAAGTGAAGGCGACCTGAAGCCCACCGCATCGATTTGTTTTCTTGTTTCGCAAGACAGAAAACAAAGTTAGCACCTTTAAATCATCCATTGGATGACAATAGATTTGCCTTTTGAAACGATACCAAACACTTATTTGATCTGAGTCGAACGACTGGAGGTAAAAAGCCCCAAAACAAAAGGATAACAGATAGGCATGAAGGTACGAAAGAATGTTGTCACAAGGTGGACACTTCTCTATTTCGGCGATGCAGCCGGCAAGGAAGACGGTGATCGCCCTGGCAACAGTCATAAATTTCGAAAGGCACGCAGGTGTTGTTCTTTTATTTCTTCCTGTGCCCCATGAATAAATAGTAAGCGAAGCCAGGTGAACAATTATGGAGGATAGGACGTATTTTTGGCGTGGCACGCAGATTTCAGGGTGCGGAAATGAGCGTAGGTGTTGGTGTCGAGGCAATGATCATAGTACTTTCTGAAGTGGGCATTTACTTGGTTTACTCTGGCACACGGTCACAATAGTGGAGCGCCCAGGTGACTTCAACATACTACACATACCAACTCTTCACTCGGGGCAAGATGTATTCTTCAAGTAGTTGGTGGGAGATTGTTTGTTTGTCTCGACTAAATGCTAAGGTTAATAATTTCAAAGTACCAGATTAAAATTAAAAGAAAAGAATTCAATTAAAAAAAATCAACTGTAGCTTGAACACTTGAAAAACTGAAGCATCAAAATTTGAAGACGTGTTAAAAGAAATTCCATCGAAAAATATGTGTGGATTGATTTCAGTCAAAACAGGGAAAACATCTAAAATAGGTTGGAAAAAAATCTAGAAACATCCAGATTCTGGGGGGGGGATCATCATCATCATCATCATCATCATCATCATCATCATCATCATCAGTCTTTTAACGTCCGTCGTTGGACATAGACTTTCCCAAGGATCCGCCACAATTCTCTTTCATGGGCGTTGCGGAGCCAGTATTTCCTGAATCTGTCCGGTTCATCTCTCCATCCTATGTTCTGTCGGCCTCGGTTTCTTATGCGATCTTCTTGCAAAATGGCCAGTCCATTGCCATTTGAGTTTTTTTAATAGTTTCTATAATGTCACAGACACACGTTTTCTCCATATACTGTGCTGTCTTGTGATCTCTCCGTGTAAGGTTGAGCATGATTCTCTCATGCGCATGTTGCATGCTTCTCAGTTTGCAGGTCTGTCTCTTGGTCAGGTTCCATGTTTCAGCTCCATAAGTGACTATCTGGAGAATGCATTGGTTGCATACTCCTCTTTTTAGGATTATTGAGATCATCTGTGTCTTTTAAGTTGAGCTTGCTCTGCCAAAGGCTTGCCATCCAAAAGTGATTCTTCGCTTATCCTCCACCCCGAAGTTTCACTAGATGGAGTCTAACTGATTACCACTGTCAATTTTCAAGTCTTTAGACAAAAGCAATGGAACAAACAAACGTGCATAGAATAGAACCTTTTGCCATTTCTGATGGTTTGGGTTGTTCAAAATATTGTCACGTTTTCTTTTACGCGTTGACTTGAAACTCAACTAGAATAAAACTCAACTGGTGAATGAAAAAAAATCCATCATTTTTTCCAAAGTTCAGTTTTGTATATCTTGTAAGATGGGTTCTTGATGACTCACGTATCTTTCCCTGATGAAGAGTGTAATGCTGTCCGAAGTTTTGAATAGCAATTTGGGACATAGCTTTGTATGGCTTTTTCGTTAGTCCCTACCAAACCAACATTTTTATAATCAGTGGTAATTCAAATTTTAAGTTCAAATCGATGTTCCCCCCTGACTGGTTTAGATTAAGGGTTATGAGTTTGTGTTAGTATTTAGAATATTTTCCATCGAGAAAAATGAAAATTTAATATTTTTTGTCCTTTTATGCTTCCGTAGTTTACAACTATGATTGTTAACTTTGGCGGACAATTACGAAAATGACCACTTGAGCTTAGTAGATATCTTAGGAGCTAGTCGAGCAGGCCTGTAGTCCTATATACTGGGTTAGATGCCCGCTTAGCTTCTCATTATTGCCAACTCGACGGAGATCAAGGTTAGTAGAGTACTTTATCATGGAGTAATGGTTAGAAAACTATTCTCCTAAAGCATTTCTATCGTGGTCTATTCGACTGTTAATTATCATCCCAAATTTTGTGTTTTGTTCTTTCTTTGGTTGTTTGGTGTTTTCATTCTAAACTGAATTTGATAAATTGCAATATAAAGCAACACGTTTTTTTAACAATTTCATTTTCACTTCTTTTGTAGGACCAAATTCTTCACAGCGTCGTCGAGGCCGTCAGACGTACAGCCGATTCCAGACGTTGGAGCTGGAAAAGGAGTTTCAGTATAACAACTACTTAACTAGGAAACGGCGAATTGAGGTAGCGCACGCGCTGAACTTGTCTGAACGTCAAGTGAAAATTTGGTTTCAAAATAGACGCATGAAACTGAAAAAAGAGAAGCAGCAAATACGTGAGCTGAATGGTGCCTGCCGCACTCAAGATAGCAGCTCAGACGATGGAGAGGTCAAGTTGGAATTAGGGAAGACATCATTCGAGACATCATCGAGATTATCGTCCTTAGATTCCCCACCGGCCACGACGTAAAAGGTGTTTAATGTATAGCAAAAAGAAAAAGAAGGAAAACATGAAGAAAAAAAAAAAACAGATTGCAGTCATATTTTTTTTCGATCTTCATATTTGGAAATCAAATTAAAGAAACCTATTGAAACGAGAATCTTTAAAAAGAAAGCGAAGACAATGATCATAAAATCATGAAATATGAATATGAGGAAAATGAGGATTTCACATAATGTCAGGGTTTCGAATGCTGATTTAATCGGCAAACCCTCACTCACTTGAATGATTGGCGTAATACAATCTTCCTATCCCGCATTACCCCCCACCCACTTGACTCGACGCTAAACTAAACTAAGCTTAATGAAATATCAATAACGAATAGGAAGCCAATTCCCATAGTATTACATTTTTTTCGATTGATCTCTGGCTATATAATTAAGAGAAAAGCAGATGATATAGTCATTTTTGTTCCAGCAAATCTCCTCCTACCATAGCAAATCTAGTATCATTTGTTTCACTACAAATGTGAAAGTTATATTAAGATAAATTGCTGATTTTATCAAGTTTGTCGTAAGTCCAATCTTCTTATTGAAGATGAAACTCTCTCCGTCAGTTCCATGTGCAGCCGAAACGCTGACCCCTATACTATGACATGCACTTCTTGCAAAAACCAATTAACGTTAGAAAAACATCTAACGAATGGTGGTTAGATTTTTGTCAGTCTAGTGGTCAACGCATCTGATGATCACTCCGTGTCAATATCAGGTTTTTTCAAACTAGCTTATTCTTTTGATCGTTTGTTATAAACTCCCCTCTTTTAGGAAAGAAAATGTTAGTTTAGCTACAGTCAGTTATAATTGTTATATATACCATGTCATACCGTGCATTGCCTCTTAAGATAACATGAAGGAGAATATTTGCTCTGGCTTGAAATCATATATTTACTTGTCAAGTTAGAAGTGTCCAAGTCTATTTTATAATTACAGATCTAAGCAGTTCAATACTTGATAAAGAATCGTTCATCACTTGACCTATCGCTTGCTTCTTCAACGTAAGTAAACAAGCGCTCATATTTATATCAGAAACTAAGATAAGCCAGGAAATTTGTCTTGGAAGGGAAATGTACCATTGGTATTTGAGTCAAAATGCAATCCTATTCACCTTGAGCAAGTAATTTACTTGTTTTAATCAGGGATTTAAATATTCGTGAATATTGTTTAAACGAGCTATGAGCGTTAGTTTATGTCTCGCCGACTCGTATACAATGGCTCTGTAGTACCAATCATCAAATGTACATATTTTCCCTCATAAGCAGAATTTTAAATTGAAATCATTGGATGTATTAGAGAAAGAAGCTATCGTGTGCTAAATCTTGCCCTTAGATAACTTTTAATTATGCTAGACAGAGGCAATAATTAAAAAAGATGACAAAATCCTGTGCGATGACGGAAATTATACGATTATGCCGGGCAGAAAGAGAAGCTTGATTGTGCGTTTGTATGGACGAGCTTGTTTTGAGGATGTCTTTGACAGGATTGTAAATCCAAATTCAAAAGAAAGCATATCGCTATACGTGCTTCTTCTGCACAGACTTAATTGTAGATGGCAGAGAAAAACATTCGTAAAGCCAGTCGACATTAACCTTCCTAAGGATTTGTCGAACGTATTAATGGATTTGTTGTCTAAATCATTCTGAAGTCGTTCCTGTTCAACTAATGATCAAAATTAAATACCTTCCCCCCAAAAAAAACAACAAAAAACGAAGATGGATTCATGATAAACTATTGAAATAAGCACTCACGTTTAATCTTGGATTCATAATGTCTTTATAAGCGGATTCACTCAAGCAGTTCGTAAGTATTGACGCGAAGAACTTTTCCCTGCCTGTATCATCATGATGTGTAATGATTCAAATCACGATGAGCTAATTTTGATTGAGCGAGGATTATCTTCTACGGCATGCTTTGCAGTTCCTATAGGACATGATTACATACAATTTCAACAGGAAAAAGAAAAGTATCATGCAAAAATGGAAAAAATGAATATTTTTTTCACTTTCTAGGAAGATATCCAATTATCTGAAATCAACTGAAGTAGGAAAAAGATCAATTTGAAAGGAATCGAAATCAAAACCAATTGATTTCCATGAGAAACGATGTTGCAGGAATATATATATATATATATATATATATATATATATATATATATATATATATACGTAACATCAAGAACTATATTGTTGTAAATGTTGTCTCATGATCTATCATGAACTATGTTCATTATTCTTCGTAATTTTCGGATTATTGAACCCTACCTTCGATGTTTTTATTCCAATGTTTTAGACATAATAATCTTCAGCCTTGCTCAGGAGTACATTGCGTCTGATCGTCTTTAGAAGTTACCGATAGTGCATTTTCTTTTTCATCAAGAATACCAGCGTTTATCAGGTTCAAGGGACCTACTGCCAAAGTCCGGGTGTTGAGGGAGCTTTTAACCAATTCTGGTAAAACCCGTTTATTCTTCTTGGGAAATTAGCCAGCCTTGAGTTGGTCCAAGATTCAGAAGTCAGAAAGGCCAAAGTAAATCTTATGAGGAATGTTTCTCGTATGGAGTTGAAATCTATGGTCGGATTTCTTGTATTTGCTTTCTTAACGACCTCATGACAGCAACTCCTTTCTTTCATCCTACATATTTTTTATTGTGATTGCCGAGGATAACGGAAATACTCTAACAATATATATATATATATATATATATATATATATATATATATATATATATATATATATAAACTGAAAATGTGCAGAATAATGAAATACTTCACATCAGAACTTCAGACGAGAGCTACAATAAACACTAAAATATATATGTTTATTCATATATATATATATACATGTAATTCAAATGACTTGGAATTATTTACTTGATTCCAATCTTGTAAGAAAATCTTGCCGTTTTGATATTGATGGAAATAAGACAATCTTTTACGAGTACGTTCTTGAACATATCTATTTACACGACAATCCTGAGGAAAGAGGAAAATATTTCATTTTTTTTCTCAGAACAATTTTATTGTAATATTTCTACATTCATTGGATCTGAAAAAGGGAAAACAGAAACTTTCATTCATGAAATTTTAATTTCTTTTACTTATACATTTCCCTCTGAACTTTCTATTTTACGTACAGTTCTTCTCAGTTGATTTCAATTTGGGGAACGTACGAATAAAAAAAGACATCAGCGTTTTTTTTTTTTTTCTAATAATTGCCCTAAAGATAAAAACGAGAAAAGAATATTCGACGGTTTAGTCGAAAATTGTTCATGAAAATCTAAAAAAAAAAAGGAGAAATTGTTAATTATTACATAAATATAATAATTATTATAATAAGAGAGTAAACGCATTAAAAAAGCAATTTATAATGCGAATTAATAACGAGAATGAGACGATTTTTTAAACATTTTGTTTATAAAGCAAAAAATGATACCAAAACGAGAATTTTTTGTCTATGTATATTGTTTACTATTTCAGGTAAAACAGATTTTTTTTTGTCTTTAAATATATTATATTGTGGATATTTGGTTGTGAGTTTCGTTTTGTAAAAATTCATTAAAAAACTTATTAAAAAAAAAGAATATAAAATCAGTAAAAAGTTATAAAAAAAAAAAAAGAAGGAAAGGATATATGGATTAAGCTTTTTGATACACCTCCTTGTTTTCAAATCAAATTGGTGCATCAGTCCCCTGTAAAAAAACAATCATGGAATAGGTATGGACCATGAAATAAAAACTGTGTCTCAAGAATTTGGTGCAGGAATACTGGAACATGGAAAGAGAAAAGAAGTGATAAATGAAATAATGAAAATAGACTAAGGAAAAGGCGTGAACAGCTTATTTTCTTTATCTTATCTGTTGAAATTATTTTAACTAATTAATATTTATACATTTGTGTAGATTATTTGGGAAAACTGTTTAAAGAAATGTCATGTCTTATGAACACGATTTTTTTGTTGTTAAAAAAAGATGAATTTTTACTCTCTTAATTTTCACCATTATCATTCATCTCCTTTATAAAAAAAGAATGATTCAAAAGTATGTTTGTGTGGTCAAATATTTTCTTTGTGTATCTATTTGTAAAGTTTCACATTATTGTAGCTAAAAAAAAAAGAGTTCACACGCTTTATGAACGTATCTTCTCGTGTACCGATTTATGTTTATATACAAAATCTCAGTCATCTTTCACAAAACTGATTCTTTAAAAGAACACGGAAGGGATATAAGTTAGATATTGATAGGACTTACATCGTTTGCTTTTTCTTTGAAGAGAAAACGGGAGGCTGTTAGAGAATGAATTATGGAAAAGTAATTGGAACTATACAAAACAATGGGTGCAAGATTTGTGCACTGGATTTTAACCACAGATACAGTTTCCAATTAAGTTTGAGAAATAAGAGACGATGCCTCTTTGGTGTCTTCAGTGTCTTTGGTGTCTTGGATTGTCACTTATTTTCCACCGGTGACTGCCAGTGTCCAATTCCAATTACAAATCGGGAATTCAAAGCGGACGAACCATCCTCATGCGGAAGATTGGTGTCATGGAAATATTCCTATTTTGGTTTCCCTTACAGTTCAGTAAGTAATATTGATAATATAGGCATTTGCTAGGTTATCTAACAGACAATCATTTTATGCTTAACCGGTTATAACGTGTTAGTTGGAGTCTAACAAAGCCAACCGGGTTATATCCGAGCTGTGGTCAATCTAGCTATTGGTAAATGTTGCTATTTTGGAGCTAGATTATCATTTTGGGGTTTACTATCCACTAACATTATAATGAGAACTATGCTATAACGAACTTTGTTATGACAAGGGGGCGTGTACTGGGTTGTTCAATTCTCAGTGGGTGTTCTGCTCTTGTAGTCATGTGCCGAACTAATTTAGGCTTAGTAATAAATCGATGATAGATTTGGAAATCAAAATTGTAAGTATTGAAAGGAAAAAACAACGTTGTATGTTGATATAAAAAGATTATATCTATAGTTTATGTGTGATTGTGTAAGACAGAGAGAGAGGGAGAGAGAGACTGTACAGACAGACAGACAGAGAGGGAGGGTTGACTATTGTTGACATTACGCAATTTGCTCATAGATATAATTTTGAAAAAATATCGAACTTTCATTATTGACGAAAAGCGATAGACATTTAATAGAAAATGACGTGCACCAGTTTTCCAATGTCTCATCTATCATATTCAAAGTATTCATAATGGAGGACATTTTTACTTAAATTGTATCGTGATGGCTTTGAGTTATCGATTTTTTCCTTCAATATGACGTTTCTTTAACTTGGGATGACCTTATTAAGGAAAATATGAAAGTAATTTTTTAGAAAAAAAATGTTGCAATTTTCTTCATAATCAATATCAATTTAGCCGTGAATTTTCGTAGATCCTGATTGAAATGCAACAAATACACAGCTTCACATTATCACCCCACCGCACACTCAAACACACACACACACACACACACACACACACACACACTTGGTGTTCAAGTGCAGGTTAGAACCAGGACAAGAAAAACTTCTCGTAATCATTTGCTAAACTGAAGTAAGTTTGATATATATATATATATATACATACATACATGCATGCATACATATATATATATATATATGTGTATGCATGCATGTATGTATGTGAGTGTGTGTGTGTGTGTATGTGTGTGCGTGTGTGTTTGTATATATATATATATATATGAGAAATGGACGTGTTTGGTCCAACAGAATGAATTATAATTGGCGCTATATTATATCGAAACTTATTTGAAATGGTTCTCCGTCGTTACCCGGTTTATAAATCATTGAATTTAGACAACGTAAGTAGAATAAACAGTTCAAGAAAATTGGGCTGCTGCCAGAATCGAACCTGCCCCCGGTAGGTAGCCACTTCAACGTAACGATGCAAAATAATGCAAAATAATGCAAAATTCAAAATAACTGCTTTCAACCCAAATTCTCATCTCGTTTATTCTCGGTCTTTTTTGTCTCCTTCAATGCAACAATATGTATTTGAGAAAAAGACCGATAATGAATGAGAAGAGAATTTGGGTTGAAAGCAGTTATTTGGTCTTTGCAATGGTACGTTGAAATGGCTACTTATCAGTAGCAGGTTTGATTCCTGTAGGAGCCCAATTTTCTTTAATTGTTTATTCTACTTACGTTGTATAAATTCAAATATACATTAACCGTATAACGACGGAAAATCATTTCAAAAAAGTTTCAATATATATATATATATATATATATATATATATATATATATATATATATATATATATATATATATATGTGTGTGTGTGTGTGTATGTGTGTGTGTATGTATGTGTGTGTATATATATATATATATATATATATATATATATATATATATATATATGGGGGGTATAAATGACAGATTTTCAATAAACTTATATGTGTGTGTGTGTTTATGTGTGTGTGTGTGCATACATGAGCTAATTTTAATGGATTTCTCTCTCCCCCCTCTCTCTCTATACATATAATTTAATAGATTTTTCCCTATATAAAATCTGATTTTAATGGATCTCCCTCTTTCTTTCTTACTTTATATATATATATATATATATATATATATATATATATATATATATATATATATATATATATATATATATATATATATATATGTAATGTGTTATGTATTTATGTTGGTAAATAAATTCATATCTGTTTTTTCATTGAATAACGAGAAGTTCAATAACGGGAAAGTTCATAGGTGGAGAAAGATATGATATCAATAATTAAATGTCATTATGTCAAAACATATCTTCAAATAAAAATTAAGATGAAGAAGTGGGCAACGAAAAATGAAAAAGATATTTGGAACGGAATTTCTCTTTTCAGTGATAAAAAAAAAACCTGTAGTATCACAGGGACGTTTTCTACCTCAATGACTTGTGAGAGAAAGAGTTTTTAAAAAATGAAAGATTATAAAACAAAATTTTAAAAATATTCGAAAAATAAATAAAGGAAATATTTTGAAATAAATCTGGACATTCCTGTCTCCAGATATTCAGCTGCTTCGAAGCTTCACGTGTTATTATTTCCGTTTGACCAATCATTGTACTGAACCATTTTTTCCACTCAGATATTCCTTTTACGTATTTAGCAGAAACGTTCACCTCTTTTGTAATTAACTCATCAACTGCGGATGACGAAAATTCCCGTCATTGCAGTTCCATGGCCACCTCAATGGAGTTTCCATTTTATGATTGTGATTGCTGTCAACTCAGTTCATAATGTGAATCAGGGCTTTTATTTTTCAGTAGATTTTTGCAAGGATCAGCTTTCAATGGACAAGGGTGTTTTTCTTTCAGAGGATAACTATTGCACTTGCCATCTTCCGCAGTTAATGGGTTAATATTGTATTCAAGTGAGAGAAAAAAATCATGGTAAGAAAATACGGAGAGTTGCGTATTTCACACCAACAACTGCAGTGTTCAACAGCGGGTAAAAGTCCAGATTTTGAATGTTAATTTCCAGGGTAGGAAGACAGGCTTTTTCAACTTTTAATACCGGTAACACAATCTTTCCGAAAGGTTCACCCGTTTAGCTTTGTAACTTACCAACTTCAGCGCTGTAAGTATCAAAGGGTTTTTTATAACAACCTTTGCTTCTCCATCGAAGATGGACTTTTGGTAAAATGTAAAACTTCTAACTGCTCCGAGATTACCTCAAAAATCCACCTTTCATTTTTATTTATTTTCATATTTCCACAAAACGTCCTCGATTAACAAACATATTTCCCCAATTTTCATATTGTCTCAATTTATAAAATAGGTAACTTAGATTAAAAGTAACTACAAAATCTTTGTGTTGTTTATCAGTACTTAATTAACCAACAAATTTTGTTGATATTACAACGCTCATTTTCATCATTTTCAGAATATTGTTGAAATAAGATCAATATTTTGGTTCTTGATAATATATTTGTAAAATACGATTGCCTCATCTAATGTTTCAATCATCGTGTACGTTTTAAAAAATAGCATATACTTATCATTTGATTTTGATGATAATTTGATGATTATCCACGTCACTTCCATTATTGTGCAAATAAGCAACGGGATATCATTAAAATCAACTACGTTTTCCTGTTGGTCAGTTTACCATTGATCACTCACTCGAATATTTTTCGGTGTTACTTTTATTCTCCACGCTTGAACATAGTCTTATGGACAAGCTTTTATAATGGTATATGTCCCACCAAAAAACTAACTTGAAATCACTTGGAGCAAATACACCTGCTAATGTCATAGTCACTAAAAATGAACAATCAGGTTACAGATCCCAGGCAATGCCGTAGCAAATATATGTAATAACATTTTATCATATAAATTCATTCAAACCTTTCAACACCTGATCATTTCCATCAGACCGATTCATTTCATCATTATTGTGTCCTCACTTCCAAAAAGACCACAGTATTCCTATCTTGCAATGTTAAAAGACTCAAAATAATTCTTGGTTAGCTCAAATATTTGGTAGATTATGGCCAACCCTTCTGCAAAATATCACTGATAACTTATTGAGATAATGTGAAACCAAACAAGCAGAAAAATCTTTGTGAATACATAACTTCTGAGTAATCTCGTTGGTAGAGGTAATCAAATTGAATAATAAGTTTGTCCAGTTAGATGACGTTTCTGAAGTTGAGCTCATTAACGATTGATATAGTCTACTGATTAAAATATAACAGGTTCCAAGTTGTCGTCCCGGAAAAGAAATTGGATACCATTAGCGTATATTTTGAATTGATTAATAAAAGGTTGGTCACAATTACACATAAGGAAATTAATTTGAAGAACAAACCTATAAACGCCCTGATTAAGGATAATAACGCATAAAGTTTAATAATTATTTTGGTTAATAAAGCATGAAGTATAATAATTTTTGTGGTTAATAAAGCATGAAGTATAAAGACGTACAAGAAAACTATTCCAACTTTTGTTCGGATGAACGAATCTCTTCTTTCTATCTTTGATATTTTCAACACAAAGATTTGGTCAGACCATTTTCCAGCCCTTGGCAGGTGCATGATAAAAATACTGAGACGAAGCCTTTTCTAATTTCTAGTGGAATAAAACTTACGGTCATTAATATTCCAGCTGGATCAATCGATTTCTTTAGCACTGGGGACAAATACGTAACGATACGGTCAACCAAGCACTCAGGCAATTCCAAACTATACGCAGAAGAGTTCCCAAACGCTGGCAAGAGCTAAAGGATGACTCGCCCGAAGCGTTGAGCTGACAGCGTGGAGGATGGGAAGAAAAAAATTCAATTGTTTGAATGAAAGTTGGAATGTTTATGGTTCTTCTAAAAGTTATACATAGAAAAATTGATAACAAACCAATATTATTTTTATTAAATTTACAAGTTTTTACCCTCATCTTGATATCAAGTTGCTTCTCGATACAGCGTTCAAATTGGACCATCGTTTCTAAGGCAAAGAATGATAGTGTGATCGGATATAAATAACTAAAATTAAGATGAAGCTAAAAATAAGTCCAATTTGATGAAAAAAAAAGTTAATGTATAACGATTCTTCAACCAATAATAGTAATAAAGATCACGTCATTTCATAATTGATTTTTAAAGTGCCAAGATTTAAATGATCGGTAATCCGATATCGAATCCCAAATGTAAGGGCTACTGATATTATTCCACTGCCCCAGGTCTGCTTGTAACGGTATAAGACAGGGAGCTAAATGTCCGCCCTGGGGATGCAGCTGGAATTCCCAGAAACTGCTACCAGAACGCCGAAGTCAGTCATGTTGCTGATATCGGAAGCCTCCAACAAGGTCATTCAGTTGGAACTGAACGGTTCCCTGGGAGAACCGAACTGAGGAGTCCAACGAGAGGAAGAGGGCGAAGCACGCTGATCTGGTAGATAAATACCGGAGCTTTAGATGATAAGCTGAACGTGAGGGCCACAGATGGGATGCGTGGGGGTTCCAGTGCCATTCCCTCTGCAGGTCTGCAACATTACAGAGGCCAGTGGGTGAAGGAAGGACCATCAAATTGGCCAGCGAGGTTGCCGTGGATCAGGAGAAAGCTCCCTGTGGATGGGGGTAGTACTAGTGGGGGAGTCTGGTTGTTGAAACACATGACGACCCCAGGAAACATCACTGATAATCAAAATATGCAAATATATGAACAGATTCCATGTGTAATTCGATCTATCATATTCCTTGTTGTTTCAACCCTTAATTATCCTGCCTTCTTCGTAATGCCTACAATTCTAAGATGAGTTTGTTCCAAAATATCATGAATGATTCTGACGAGTATCCACATCTTTGTTGTTTTGAGCACCACGCTTGAGCCTGCACGCTTTGCCGGTCTTCTCAGTATTACCAATGATTAAATGAATTATTATCATCATCATCATCATCACCATCATTATTATTATTATTATTATTATTATTATTATTATTATTATTATTATTATTATTATTGAATCTCACACCAGTTGCCTGGTGGTAACCGCTGGAGTTTGAGTGACAGCAAGTCTCCTCAAGTCTCCAGCCCTCCTCTCCTCGTACTCATAGATCGCAGTAATTCTGCGATTTACAGTTTCACACCGGTTGCCCAGTGGTTATCGCTGAAGGCTGAGTGACAATAAGTCTCCCCAGGTCTTCAGCTAACGTCTCCTCTCTCTTTCGCATATCATGACAGAGCTACGCCTCGTTGCAGTCCTTATATCTCTAGCACCTTCCTCAGTATCCGTCCAGTGCCCAGCAGTGCTGTGGTCTGTACGGTCTCTATCCTCCCCCTAATCCCGATCTCCTCCAGTCTCTCCCTCAGCGTTTTGGGGACAGTTCCTAGTGCGCCCACTATGACCGGTACTACCCTGGTTTTCATGTTCCACATTTTCTTTAACTCCCTTGCTAGGTCCTGGTATTTTTCCCTTTTCTCACCCTCCTTCTTTTTTACTCTATGGTCTGCAGGTACAGCAACGTCTACTATTTGGCAGGCCCTCCTTTTTTTGTCTACTATTACTAAGTCCGGCCTTCTTGCCTGGATGAGGTGGTCAGTTTGGATGTCAAAGTCCCACAGTAGTTTGTGGTTGTCATTCTCCAAAACTGCCTCTGGCTTGTGCTGATACCACTTTTCCCCATGGTCGAATCCCATTTGTTTACTTAGTTCCCAGTGTATCATCGTTGCTACTCTATCGTGTCTATGCTTATACTCCTTCTGGGCGAGTTGGCTACATTCACTAGTTATGTGGTTTACTGTCTCATCTCTCTCACCGCACATGCGGCATTTGCTGTTTGTCTGTGTTCTGTCGATTTTTGCTTTTATGTAGTTTGTCCTTATGCTTTTGTTTTGGGCTGCAATGATGAGCGATTCTGTTTCTCTCTTAAGGTTTCCCTTTCGTAACCACGTCCATGATTTCTCGTCTGCTATTTCTTTTATCTGTCTTTTAAACTCGCCGTACAATTTTTTCCCTTCCCACTTTTCTTTTCTAGTTTGCTGTACTGTTCCATTGTTTTCTACTTTATTGTTTGTCGCACTATCCCTCGCGCTCTTTATGATTTCTTCACTATTTGTTTGCACATATCTATCTAGGACTACTTTAGCTCTCTGGACACAATCTTCTATGCTGATGAGCCCCCTACCACCTTCTTTTCTCTTAACGTATAGCCTATCTGTATCATCCCTAGGATGTAATGCTTTATGCATCGTCATAAGTTTCCTTGTTCGCCTATCCATTGATTGGAGCTCTTCCTTTGTCCATCCTAGGAATGGTCCTGTATACCTAATTACTGACACAGCCCAGGTGTTCATTCCTTTTATTAGATTTCTGCTATTTAATTTGGTTTCTAATATTTTCCTTATCCTTCTGAGGTATTCTCTCTTAATTTTCTCCTTCATCTCTTCCCGTTTTATCGTGTCACATTCAAGGACACCTAGGTACTTGTATCGGTCTTGTGCAGTCAATGCCCTAATCTTGTTGTTGTCCGGAAGTTCAATTCCCTCAGTCATTGAAAGCCTTCCTTTATGCATCACCATGATTGCGCATTTTTCTATCCCAAACTCCATTCCTATGTCCTCACTATATTCCCTTACTTCGTTGAACAGAGTCTCAAGCTCTCCCCTGTTTTTTGCAAACAATTTAATATCGTCCATGTACATTAAGTGGTTGACCTTACCTTTTGTTTTAGAGAAGTGGTATCCTTTGCTGTTTCTCAGGATTCTGTTAAGCGGTATCATTGTTAGAACAAATAATAGTGGGGACAACGAGTCTCCTTGGAAGATTCCCCTTTTTATCCCTACCTCGGCTAGTTTGTCCCCTGCGGCTGTCAAATCTACTTTCCAGTTTTTCATTGAATTACCAATGAATTTAACCACCGGTTCGCTAATTTTGAACATTCTAAGGCATTCGAGTATCCAGCTATGTGGAATCATATCGTATGCCTTTTTGTAATCTATCCATCCCATTGCGATATTCTTTCTCCTTTTCCTTACTTCTTTTAAGATCATCTGGTCTATGTAGAGTAAATCGTTTGCCCCTTTGGTTCCTATCCTACACCCTTTCTGTTCTTCTGGTAGTAGCCCCCTTCTATCCATTGACATGTATATTCTCTCTGCTATTTGCCCGGTCAGGATTTTCCACATAAGTGGTAGGCAAGTGATTGGTCTATAGTTGCTTGCTATGTTCCCCTTCCCCAGGTCTTTTTGGATGAGGGTGGTTCTGCCTTTAGTCATCCATTCTGGTGCTTTGCCTTCATTTAGACAATTTTGGAGTAGGTGGGTGAGTCTACCGTGTAACGTGGTGAACTTTTTGAACCAATACCCATGGATCCCGTCGGGCCCCGGTGCTTTCCAGTTAGCTACTTTCCTAAGAGTATGTTTCAATGTGGTCTCATTCAGTACTATTGGTTCTCCCTTGTCTATATCTTCTAGTTCTTTTCTCATGTTTCCTAGCCATTGCGGTGTTACATTGTGTCTTTTTGGGTGCCCCCATATGCTATTCCAATAGTTCTTGGCCTCTGTGGCATCTGGTTTTATGTCCTGCCTTCTTTCCCCGTTTAAATCTTGGTAAAACTTTTTCTCATTGTTTTGGAATGTGCGGTTTTGTGTGTATTGGGCCGATCTTAATCTGTATCTTTTTAGTCTTGCCTCTTTAGCTAGTCTTTTCTGGTGTAACTCTTCGACTACAGTTGCGATGCCTTTTTGCGCTACCTTATATTTGTTATAAAGTCTTACTCGTGGTCTAACTGTGTGTGGTGTATTTCTAAGCAGTACTTCGTCTCTCTGTAGTTGGGAGATCTGCCTTTGTAACCTTCTCTCCCAGTTGGGTTTCCCTTCCCTATTATTGCCCAGGTTCCTATCTTGTGTTGTGAAGCTTTGTGTTACCATTTTCGCCCCTGCATAAATTAGGTTGTTGAGTTCTAGGAGGGTGTCTGTTTCTATGTGCTGTAAGAGGCAGTTGACCTGTTCGGTCACTTCTCCGACTTTCTTTCTGTCTTTGTCTCTTAGGGAGGGGAGTGTTGTTTTCTCTCCTCGCATGATCTCTTTCAAAGCTTGTATTTTGCTTTTCTCTTCTTCCGTTGGTGCCTCGTCATCACCCTCTGGTGCATAGCTTACTGGGGGGGTCTCATGGGGGATTATTCTAGTTTTGTTATTGGTACTAGTTGTGCTGGGGGGGCATTTTTCAGATGTGTCACCTGAATCTCTCTCTACATTAATGCGAATCTCTAGTAGTTCAGTCTCAGACAACCATTTCTTCTTTTGAATTTGCTTTACTTGGTCAGCAAGGCGTTGGTTCGATACTTCCACAGCAGATTTTTCCCTCCATATTTGGAGCATACGCTCTCTATAAGATCGCACTGAAGGCTTGCTTTTATAGTAACAGTACATAACTAGTCTATTCTCTTCCCTTGTCCATCTCTTTCTCTTTATAGCAGTCGCCCCCTGAGGACTGCACTTCCCCTGGATATCGCTAGTGGTATACGAGTTTTGGCCAACAGTAGCTGTGTGACGACTGTGTCCCTCCTGAAGGCCATATTATTGGTCATTAAGTTCAGACCACTGTGTGGAGCTTTTTCGTGAGTCCTCAACTAGAACCTAACGTCCATAATTTTGAAATACGGAAGCCCAAAAAAATAAATAATAATAAATAAACTGAAAAAGATTACGTTGATTTTTTTTTTGCTGACTTGAAATTCAATTCGCGTTGTTAGATTGGCGTCAAATTTTTTCACTGCAATTTGATCTTGGAGAATCAAAGCATTTTAACATTTCTCCTGCATATATTTTTAGTTGGATCACTCAACTTGTTATGTTCTCGCAGCTAATGCTATCAAATGTTTGAAGAAGAAGAATTATATATACAGCATGGCATTTTGGGCCTTTTTTCGTAAGTTCCCACCAAACCAGAATTTTCATAATCACCAAAAGAAACTGATACGTTAAGTCTATTTCATCACCCCCTCACACAAACACACACACTAGGGTTTGGAGTTATGATTCAAGGATATAGTTTGGGTTGAAATTTTCGTTTTCGTAGAAGCAGACGAACAAAAAAGACCCGGCACGTGGGGTCTTTTTCGGCGAGAAAAAAAAAAGTTTTCCGTACTTCGAAAATATGGATGTTAGCTTTTGGTTGGGACACTAGTTCGCTTCCCGACCTTCCCCCGGTATTCGTTGCGCTTAGTAATCCTGGAAAAGGGTTTGAACAGAATACTTTTTCGCTTCATACAGTTTTCATTTTTATCATTTTTCTTGACTTTTGCCACCATTTTAATTGAAACGATCCACTAACCCAAGTGAAAACATACCACTTTTCGAAACTTGGGCATAAAAATAATAGCTGGTACTAAACTTCGTGAATCATTAATCACCACGCATGCTATTTTACACATTCCATACAGAAAATCATATGTGCTAAGTCCTTCGCCTTGCACACTTTCCCATGTGTTTTTCTACGTTTTATTTTATCTCTATTTCAATAGGGGCAGTGCACTTTATTCTCTGTTAATGTGTTTATATTTGCTTTGTTTGAATTAACAGTCTGGCCCAAGGATATAGCCTTTGGATACTCAACATGGCTGACACACGATGTCTTTAATATTGTAAACTGAGTTCACTTGGAAGAGACAATCAGAGCAATCAGAGAATCGATGCATTGCTAGAAATAGGGTCTAAATAGTCTTCCATATTTTTTATAATGTCATGGTTCTCAGAATGTATGACATTGAGTGTACGGCATCAAATAAATAAGCACCCCCTTTGATACAAATATTTCAGGATATTCTTTATTGAATGAAGTTTATGTTGCCTGACCGTAGAATAATTGTTATGAGGCTAGTTAAGAAGAACCATTACTTATTGTATTCATCACTATGAACTTGAACCAAACTTATGAGATTGTAATTATGCGTTCATGCTTCGTTGAAACCTTTCCCAAAACTGAATGTTTCCAAAACTAATTATTTTGGCTGAAACGTTTTTAACTGTTTTTAATTGATATCGGTTATAAAATTCTTCCTGTTAAATCAAAATTAAAATTTCATTTATCAAATCAAACATGTTGTTCTCACATAGTGAAGCACTGAAATGAGCTCGATCCTGAACGTGCAACACAAAAATATGAACTTGATTGGGCGTTTGTCATATGCAACAAATGTTTACAGTGAGCTCACCTAACGAAACACTGGTTAGCGTTCAGCTCCTGTACGTCACTATGGAATGAGTTAGATTCTCATCGATTTTCCCTAATATCCCTCTGCAAAAGCTGGTCTTAACCAACAATTATCATCTAGGAATAGTCAAGCTGTAGTTATCGTGCTGGGCTTGGAAATAATCGAAATAAAGGTTCATTTTAGTGAATACTTCAAATGTGAGTGAATGGCTTCACTTTGCAAAAAATTGTTGGGGTGGTCTTTTACAGCAATTGGACCAAAGATGGCGGGGGCAGTGCATGGAATGATGCAGTCTGTGCAATGCTGAAGCCGGCTCACCCGGGGCCAACCCGACCGTTTAAACCAAGGGTTTGCATCCTATGGTCCATCAAAGTAGCACAGATATGAGCAAGGTAGCATAGATATGAGCAGAAATCCAAAGCCGTAGGTTTGACCAGAGTGTCATTCTCCTGGCGGATGGGAACAAGCCATAGTTGGAGGCCTGTCACCCATCCGTGGAAATATTCTGATCGTAAGCGTGACTTGTGGTTAATCCACAGACCGAGGACATATCAAAGTACGTTAGAAGAGGAATCAGGTTCTCTGCGATCCCTGGGATTGGGCGACCATCTGCAACTTGGAGCACAGATCGTAGACACTCTAACAGGAGCAATATACGGCCTTTTGTGATTGTCAGCGTTGCCCAACAGAAAATAATCAATGATGTATTCATCGTTTGGGATCACGGATGAACCAATAGTCTAATAATAAAAGGAATTTCCCTTCTGGTCATTTTTTGGCACCAGGTGATAAATTACGTACAGAACCAGGTGTTCCAAACAGGTCCCTCATCCAAAAACTGATTAGGTTCAATGCTACTTCAAGAGGGAACTGCAGCTTTCAACGTGATTTGACCAAAGGCCCCACTGGTCGAAAATGGATATTTGTCCGACAGGCATAGTAGTAAGGAACTAGCGCCACGGGATGACGGGTATACTCCCTAGAGGTGATTTTCTGTGGTTGAGAAAAACAAGGTTCACTTCTTCGTTGTGTTTGAAAACAAAATAAAACAACTGACAGATAACTTTGATACGAATTGCCTGCATTTTATTACGAGTAAAGTGTGGTTCAGTAACAAACAAAAATATTACTTAGACGTATGTTTAAATGCTTATTGATAGTAATAAAATGAAACAAAACAACTTGCTTTTAAATAAATTCCGAATGACTTAGATTAAATTCATCAAAAATGATAATTAGTGAAATGTTAACAAGTACATTGAAAATATATACCTTAGAAACAGAATAAAACAAATGTTAGATCAGTTCATGGATTTCGTTCATAAAAAAAAATGTATTAACTGCTATTGCTTATGACTGGCCTTTACCAAAATTAATCTCTGGGGAAAAAACATTATTTGCTAGGAGTGTTTGTTTTGTTGGGTGAGCTCTGTATTTAATATCAACATCACAGGGGCAGGTTGAATTTTAGAGATGTTATGCATTGTCAGAGATTTTATGCATTGTGCAAGCTCCTATCTAATTCATTCGGCTCCAAGTTCGTCGACAAGCGGCGCTTTTATGATTGTAAAGCATTTTCCGGAAGATTAGAGCTATCTTTAGGGCAGTGAATAATCGACATGCGTGGAGGGAAATATAATCATATGTGTTTTGACTTGGGCACTGGTTCATGCTGAGATTGTTTACTTATCCAATATGTTTTTTCCTCTCATACTTTTTTTCTTTTTCCTCCTTCTTTTTTTCCTTTCTCTCTTCATTTTTTCTTTTTTTCATTCTTTCTTCTTTTTTTATCCTTTTTTTTCTTATTTTTTTTTTCATACATTCGTTTTACACCTTTTTTCACTCTCTTTCGGACCAGCATTTCCCACTTGAAAACATCTAAAATAGATTTTGATAAACATCTAAAATCTAAGGAGAATCCAGACCTTACTGGAAAAAAAATCCCTTCAGAATGAGGCCCCCAAAAAGAAGCTCCAGTTTTA
Source organism: Thysanoteuthis rhombus (assembly GCA_963457665.1). Classification (NCBI taxonomy): domain Eukaryota; kingdom Metazoa; phylum Mollusca; class Cephalopoda; order Oegopsida; family Thysanoteuthidae; genus Thysanoteuthis; species Thysanoteuthis major. The sequence continues at coordinate 19,191,330 of OY735205.1, read as the reverse complement.
GTAGTGATGCCAATTTTCAAGTTCATTGACAAAACTGCAGGACCAAGAGTGGTGGAACACATACACATAAAAAAGGAGAGAACCATCACCACTTTGATGGCTATGGTTGTTCAATAATAATAATAATAATAATAATAATAATAATAATAATAATAATAATAATAATAATAATAATAATAATATGGGAGATCGGGGCTAGTTTGACCCTTGGATATATCAGACCACGGTATTTTATTTGAAGTCGAAGAGGTTTTCTGTCATTCAGGTAACACAACTACTCGCCTACCTATTTGCAACGGAAATCTACCGCGTACGTGCTGTAGACTGGTGAGGTGAGTTCTAAAAAAAAAAAAAATGATTTTGATCACTAAATGTTAACTAGTTGAAGATTTTTTCATAAATTCCTCAGAAACCTGAATGTTTCTCATTTCCAGGATTTTTGGGGGTGGAGTAGTTACTAGCTACGACATAGTAAGTTGGTCCATGTGTTACCAGGTCAGCTGCAAGCCAAACTGTGAGTTATGTTACAAAAGATTTGTCATTTATTGATATCACAAATCTAGGTAAAGTATTGAAGCCCACTTAAAGTAATAAATGGTTCTTCTAACTCAATCAAACAATTCTCCACACTGCTTCAAGTGCAGAAGGGGCTGACTAGCCCCTGGTCTCTCCAACAGATCCTTTCCTGTCTCCGTGCTCCATCGTTTTTTTTTTCTTTTTTTTAAATTTTTTGTCTTGCTTTCCTTTCTTTTTTTCACTGATAATATTGTCCATCCCACGTCTTTCTTTCTCTTTTCTTCCTTTTTCTCCGGATAGTTTTTTTTTTTTTTTCAAATTTTCTCTCCCTTTTTTTATTCATTTTATTTTATATCTATCCTTTTTTTTTCATTCGTCGATTTTTTTAAAAACTTGCTTTTTTTTTTTTTCTTTTTTTTTCTCTCTCTTTCATACGAAAGACGTACATATCCTATTTCCTCATTCGCTACCAAGATTTACACGGTCCTGTTTATGTTGTTGTCTTTGTCGTTGGTATATTTATAGGTATTGGTGGTGGTGGTGGTGGTGATATCTTGTTCAGGTTCGTAGTGAGATACAAGCGTTAATGTAATCTTTGTGACTGCAAAACGTGACAAGCCGAAAAGACATTTTTTTCCGACCTCCACCATTATCAGTCGAAATAGGCGAAGAGAAATCCCGCTACAAGTGTCACGTGATATGTTTTCAGATTTGCGGATGTCGGGTTTTGATTTCGATGCGATGTGAAGGAGTTATCTCGCTTCGAGGTTGCTTAGCAACCTTTTGATGAAAATCAGAAGTATCCTTGACCTGGAATAGGAATAACACAGACTGTAACAAACAAGTCCTGACTGGTAGCCTTGTGGTATGAGTTCTAGGCTGGAGGATTAAGTAAAAACCCAAGTGGTTGATAACTAAGAAAATCAAACCGGACTTTAGTTTTGAAGGATTATTATACTTGGTAGCAGGTAATGTCAGACACCAATTCGAAAATCGACGAAAATTGACGATAACTGAGACCATTGGAGTTATTTCAAACATATTAAAAGTCGTCATAGGACTTGAATGAGAAAATCTAGCATTGTTCAAATAAAAATTGTGGTGATGCTGTAAGATGCTGAAATGGAATTATTGTTGTCACCAATGGTAACAACCCTTATAACGTCGGATTCGGACGTTCTGGAGAGGGTCATAGAATGGATCAACCGAAATGACTGACGTGTTAGCAACATGAACAAGTTTAATTGTCCGAAAAACTTTTTGGAAAACATTGTTGCTATTTGTTTCAGGTTTCGTGAACTCATATCTACAGAATTCACTGTGAAGAACAAACAATGATTTGCAATACTGGCTGGGCAACAAGCATTCCTGTGAGTCTATATAAAATCACATACATTCGCTTAGTTGTGGAGATTACCTCTTTATCATATTATTATCGGATTTTACCTACAATACAGTCCTGGTCCACGACGCTGTATTTTTTCGGACTTTTTCTCCCTTAAGCAGCTCCTATGGCTCGATAGAACAATAAATGGAATTTATATATGAATATGCTATGCACATATATAGTATACACATTATTTATTTATTCATTTTTTAAACAATATTTCATGAATTCACACACTTGCACCAGATTCTGGTTGTGATTTCTGATTCTGGTGATGATCGCCGGAGATTCAGAAACATCTAACACTTTCTTCAGTATCTTCACAGACACACTGTGGTCTGGACAGTCTAAATTTTAATAGCCTTTTCTCTGTTACCATGTTTTCGACATGATTCCAAGTTTCAGCATAGTTGTGTGCAATCATTATTTTCTTATCCTGCCACACTCAATTCATTCTGAGTACTTGCCACAAGATTGGATACCAATTGAATCGGGAAGAGGATACTTCACAATTAATATCCTAAGCCGGAAGGATTACTTTACTTATTTGTTTATATGAATATGAATTTACAAACTTGTAAACAGTTCCATCTTCAGGAAATGAAATATTTTGTATCCATTTTACATGATTAAATATGAATATTCATATGTATATATATTATAAATTGCGTAATATTATTTTGAAGCTCTTATTAGAGATGATATTACATGGTGAACGTATACAACCTGTGACCGATAGGGTAGCTGCTTCAATGAAGTGTTGCTCTTACCATTGAGCTAAACAGTCATCAGTATTGCGAAGGCTCAAAAAACTGTTTCACTACTAATTCTCATTTTGCTCATTCATTGTCTAATTCTGCTTTATTTGTTTCTTTCAAAGCAGACAATAATATCATTAAAAGATGTCACACTGCATTGAAGCAGCTACCTTATCGGTGGTGGGTTCCTGCAGCAGCCCTATTTTCTTTAATTGTTTATTCTATTCACACTGTCTAAGCCAAATGATACATTCACAATGTAATAGCAGGATATCATTTCAACTGAAGTTCAAAATAATATAACGCGTTTATGATTATTTCTATCGGATTATCTATCCATTTCTTAAAAATATATTTTTATACATGGAGAGGGATAGATGCATATGATTGTGTGAACATTTTAAAATCACACACGCACACAGACACGCACACACACACACGCACACACACACACACACACACACATATATATATATATATATATATATATATATATATATATATATATATATATATATATTCAAAATACTGAGTTTTCTCAGCTCTTTAGTTATCCTGAAGAATTCGCTGTGTATTGGCTGCTCGTGGGAACAAGAATTCGAGGACTGGATGCTACTCGAGACTAGCAAGTAAATGATTTCAAAAATAAATGTGGCTACTTGACGGTTTGTAAAGGTAAATAAGATATACTATTCTAAAGCTTATGCCAGGGTTTCAAATGCTGATTTTCAAAGCAAACAATTTCCCCTTTCTTATTAGTGCGATTCATATTCTCAATTTGCTCTTTATCAGACAAAAATAAGCTTAGAATAGATTATTTACCCTTCAAAGTGTCTTACATTTCTTTAACAGAAGTCGATGCACTTGAATTGTAGTAAGTTGCATTGCGTGAAATACGATATCCGATCCAGTCTTGAATTGAAGTTATCGGTTTAATGAATCACTGTAATGCTATAATGCAAACAAATGGAAACCCGAAATACTTCAATAACTGCAAGCCAATAGCCCCGCTTAACTGCATCTACGAACTCTCCACCAAAGTGATCACCCACCGAATCACTAAAACGCTAGATGATAACCAAGCATGGGAACCAACTTGCTTTAAAAAAAAGCACTTCAACCTTCGAACATCTCCATTCAGTAAACCATCTAAAAGAGGAAGTAGCAGGATATAGAATGCCACCATCTGTGGCATTTGTTGAATTAAAAAAAGGCCTTCGATTCTGTAGAAACCCCAATCATTGACGCATTAATGCAACAAGGTGTTGACCTCGTCTATGTCAGAGTAATGCTACATATCAACCGACACATCACTTCCTACATTTATATTCTAAGCCCTTTTGACGAGAGAAAGGGGTGAGAAAAGTTGTTACCGGCCCACTCAAACTCTTCCCAGTCTGCCATGGGATGATCTTCCGAAACCTAGAATGGGAAGACAAAGGGGTCAGAATAGGCAGCGAATACCTAAGTAACCTAGGATTTGCTAAGAACTTCCACGAACCCCCAATAATGCTAGACGAACTAAATGAAGCAAGCAAGAAAGTTGGCCTCCACATGAATGTCTGCAAAACAAATGTTATGAAAAACAAACATGTTAGGGACAAAGACAGTGATTGAAACCGAAAACTCGGAGTTGAACAAAGTTAATCACAACATCTACCTAGGACATTAAGTCTCCATGAAGGTCTCTGATGGAGATGAAATAAAACGGTTAATCATACTAGGGTGACAAGCTTTAGGTAGATCAAGCTCGACTTTCAAGAACAGAGAAATGCCACAAGTCCAGAAAAGAAGGATATAAAACCCATGCATCCAACCAATAGTCATGTAGTTGAAATATGGAAACTAACCAAAAGATTGACTCTTAATTCTGAGAACCATGCAACATGCATATGGAAGAATCATGCTCAGCCTCACAAGGAGAGTTCATAAAACAACACAGAATATTAGAAAAAAGACAGGAGTCCAAGGTATCAGAGAAACAGCTGTAGAAACTCGAATGGCAATGGACTAGACATGTTGCAAGAATGTCAGACATCATCTTGAAATCACTAACACTCCAACATTAGCTCATTTTTGTCTTAAATAAAACCCAAACTCTATCGCCAATCGAATATTGAAACATGTTGAGATGGATGTTCATAATTGCAATTACTACCTAATGAGTAATAATGCCTTTTTAAACATTTTTGGCTTTTTATCAGGGCGTCAGTGGGAAATACGTTGATATCAGTCACAAGACAGACTTGTGCAGGCTCTCAAATTTATTGCCCAAACCATACAGCAAAATAGGAATTATATCCTATTCCCTGAGATAAGTAGCCAGGAACTCATCAACAGGTACGTAAACACTGAAAGTCGACTCCTTGTAAGAAGAGCGACAAGGTCGACTCGTGTAGTTTCTTGTCTTTCGTTTTGAGAAAAAATAAATCTTTCTCCTGGTAATAATGGCAATGCAGGACAGTATGATATCATGTCGTTCTCTGATTTGTATACCGACCAAATGCTCTACGTTTTTTGTAGACAGTAGAAAATCACTAACAATATTGATTTTATGAACGCATTCGAGTTCCTCCAGCTAATGCAAAAATCCTTCAATCAACCAAGGAAACTTCATCACTTCCAACTTCCAGGCGTTGGTGCTACCACCACCATCATTTATAGGGAAGATGATGTCTACAGAATTTAGTTAGATGTACTTGGGTTTTATTTGAAAACACTGATGGGACCAGTTAAGTACCCTTGGACAGGGATTTCCTTTCTATTTTTGCAGTAATAGATTGTTGCTCAAGCAAAGAAATTACCTCCCTTCCCAGTCTGAGAACCGAAAATGAAGCCACTCACCACAAATAAAAGCAATTCCTTTTCCACTCTGTTCTTCTTATTTCTGTTTTACCTTGGGGACAATAAATATACTTTATAAAAAAAAATGATCTGCTCCATAACTACGATCACTCTTATTGGCCTGAAAGTTTTTCAACAATTGTAATTTCACGCACTGAAACTTTCTTAGTCTTATACATTGATCCATTTTTACTAGTTTCCGCATTTTTGTTGATTTTATCGCAACGTTTCAGCTGCTACGTTCTCCGACCTTTGTCAATCGTGTATCGCATTAGATAATCCCTACATGCATAAATCAATCAATAAATCGATTGACATTCCCACGTCGTCTGAGGCTTGAGGCAGTCAACCGTACTCACTTGGATATGTCAGCAGTTCGCATCCAGACATTTTTCCAGCTTTTGTTCACCCGTCAAATGTCTTCTTGGATGGTTCATTGCCAGTTGGTTTTTGGTCGTTTCCGTTTTCCAAGAGGAAGCTACCACAATACTCGAAGTGGGCTTTTAGTAGGTAAGAAAACCTTTTTTTTATCAGCCGTTTGCAAATGCGTGTGTTTGTGCGTGTGTGTGAGTGAGTGAGTGTGAGTGAGTGAGTGAGTATGTGTGTGCATGTGTGCACGTGTGTGTGTAAAGTTGAAAAATCTGTACAAATTTAGTGATCTGATGAATCAAATGATTCAGCAAAACAAACATTTCTGGGGCTGTTTTTGTTCATTAACATGTCCATTCTGATCAAAAATAACCAACACAGAAAATAATGTTGAAGCTGTATATGAAAAAAAAAAAAAAGTAAAATAATCAAACCGAGTCTTCAGTTTTTTTTTTGCTGTTACGAACCTCACACAATAATGTTTTTGTAGTACAAAATCGAGGGTTGTGTGGAAAACGTCTTCGTGTATTTTATGAAGCTTACGGGCGAAGAAATAGTTCCATATGAATCAATGTAGCAACACCTCTCCTTGGAAATAGAAATTTGAAAAAAAACTAGTGGACTAAACTCTCCTGCTGATATTCCGCGGTAAGTATCCTAGGGATGAAGTGTTATTCTTAAAACTCAGTAATTTTTATCGTCGTCAAAAATTAGGCGTCGCCCATCTTGGATTTCATCACTTGAATTCAAGTATTTCTTCTTCTTCTTCTTCTTCTTCTTCTTCTTCTTCTTCTTCTACTACTACTACTACTACTACTACTACTACTACTACTACTTTTTCTTCTTCTACTTCCTCTTCTACTTCTTCTATTTCAACAACTTCTACTTCTTCTACTTCCTCGTTTCCGTCGTCTTCTTTCAATAGTTGCTGCTGCTGTCGTTGTTGTTCTTCTTTTTTTTCTTCTTCTTCTTCCTTTTCTTTTTCTTCTTTTTCTTCTTCTTCTTCTTTTTCTTGTTGTTCTGCTTCTTCTTCTTTTTTTTCTTATTCTCTTTCTTCTTCTCTTTCATTAACCTCCTCTTCTAAGTTCTTCTCATCTTCATCTTCGTTTCTTTACGCAACCGACCCTTTTCCACCCCATGGTTACGGTTTCCTTCTGAATTTTCCTCGCTACCCTCATGTTTTTTTTTGTGTGTTTTCTTTTTTGCTTGTTTTCATTTTGAATTATTTTAACGGCAGTTGGAACATTGTTATCTATGAGACTCACATTAATCTTTATTTATATTTTAAAGGTATCGAATGTATAATGCACCGAATGTTAAAGATACCAGATTTGTGTATCATTGGTCGGGAAAAAAATCGAATCGCCTCTCTCTCCAATTTGAATATTTGAGATTGGCATCGCCTTCAAGAAACGATACTCTTCTTCTGATATAAGAGAAGATTTATTCGCTTGTATAGCTGGGTCTTTTAGAGCTCATCATTTCTTCCACATTTATTGATCTAAAACTGTAGGAATACACCCTATTACACAGGCTATTTACTTATATTTGTCAATTCTTTTAACGGAGTAAGTATGCAAAATCCAGAAAATATTGGTCTTTCAAATCAAATTATCCAACTCGAGTAATAAAAGGTCTGGTTAGTCACTCAATAGAAACCAGCTCGTGGGCAGCGTCTTCTTTCAGGATGCCGTGTTGAGGGATATCAATCAAAAATTGAAAGGAGTGTCGATCAATGAATTAGTTACTTCTCTCACATTCTATTCGGCAGTGATCAGTAGAAGTTTTTATCGTCAAGAAACAAGCGTAGAATGCTGCTGGACACAAATTGGGGGACAAAATTAGTATAAATTTACATTGTAAATTGAATCAGTGACTGAAAACCTATTTAGGCGGAAAGTAACCTTCAGAAAAAAAGTTTGTTTTTTTTTCAACATAATATTGAATAAATATTTTGTAAGTTTGGTATATACATACATAGCCAGACAACCAGCCAGCCAGAGCCAGTTAAAAACTGGTTGATGGTTTCTTATAATGTTAAGTCTATTCAGTCTGACTCATAAGAATGATGTAAACGTTCCCAGCGCAATTCCTCGTACAACGTAAAGGGAAATGTTAGATGTTGTTTAGACAATTATCCATCTCTTTATTGCTAGTGGGCGCATATTCCATAAGAATTGATTGTGGGAAGATGATAATTTTATATTATTTTATTAAAATTCATTGCCGGGTATGGAAGGCACATTCGACGCTATTTCTTTTCTTTATCAATATGATAAGAATGCAACATAAGCTGGACAATGTATCACTAGGACTAATGTTTATGGTGCAGTAATTGCAAACACATGTCGAGAATGGTTTGCAAGGTTACAAAAAAATAAAGAGATTTTTTAAGTTCAAGGACAAAGAAGGCTTTGGGAGAACTCAGAATTTGAAAACTGATGAATTGGGGGAATTTTGAAAGCGGAGTATACAGTAGGGGACAATAAATGTTCGTAGAGATCTAAAAAAAATTGAACGTTTCATCGATAACTTTCTTCATTCGCGTTCTATTAAGTTCAAATTACGCTTCAACTAAGACACACCATAAAGCAAATGAAAGAGAACGCCAATCTTTCCAGGGAGTTTTGTAACAATAGCTGAAAATCAAACGAACAAAAAGTATTAGTTTGGCTGTTAAAAATCATTGGAAATTGGGTAGATGTTTGAATATGATTTATTATCCATCCCCATCGAACCATTTAACGCACACGTACGACTTACAATATTACGATATTTTCAGCAGCATGCAACATTGCATCGTCGAGCGTCGTCTTCGAAGCATCATATTATTCGTACATTTGTCTTGAACTTGTTCCACTATGATGGAGTCAAAACGAGTTTAGTATCGAAGAGAAAATTAATTGTAGATAAAAACAAGGCAAAAAAGGGTATAACAAGATTTCCTTAGAGCTGAGAGTCGTTAAATTGACGGTACAGTCCGTAGTATAGATATTCAAAATGGCTGGTGATGTGAAAATCTTCAGCGAGTGGGTCGTTCATGTAAAGTTTTGTGTAAGATACGCAAGGGCGTCAGTAAAGACGCATGGTTGATACAGGGAGATCTGCCTTATAATTTTGAATAATGTTGTGTGAATTTTAGTCGGAGTACATTAAAAAGAATACATTACACCATTAGGGACTGGAAAGCCATAGACCAAGAAATACACTTTTATTACACCAAACGTACTTGGAAGTTGAATTAAATTTTGTTAAAGAGCATGTTGTATCTCAGTTGTGACATACTCTGGACTTAGGACAGTCCGTGTGAAGTAAGTTATTGGACGATACGTTTAATCCTTCGTATCGTACGGATACATATATTGCCCCCTCTATAGCTCAAACGACCAGGTGAATCATTCAGTTCGTTTAAATCACGCATTGGAATAATAAAAAAATGTTCCTCTTGGCAAGGAAGCTGACTGGTGATTATGTTGCATGATACGACCAAATAAAACTCAACGAAATGAGATACGAAGCTCTTCCGATTATTATTTGTGTCACTCCATGATACACTTCTTGTTCAGATCAGTAGTTCCAACAATTTCAGGATATCAAAAAAGGTTCTCGAATAATTGCTCGAATCCAACCTGGAATCATTTTCTTCATTAGTGGAAAACACTTTACCTGAATGATGGTGTAGGGCCATTGAAAATTACGCAAAATACGTTGATGACTTAAGAATGTTGCTTGTGATTTATATGAGTACAGATGTGGTAAAAATGACGGAAATTTCCGCACCAACTTGATATGTGTATGTGTATGTGTATGTGAACACCAGAGAAAGCTTGTATGCCGTCAACTACGATGGCTACCATCAGATTTACCTTTACATCTACTGTATTTCACCATAAATAAAGGCGCATGTTCCTGAAAATCTTACATTTCAAGTGAAAATGGGGTTTTTGGTTCAAAAACTGATGTTTCCATGGCACAAATTGTTAATTTCTGCAAAAATATAGATTACGGTGTTTGCAGGCAAATATTTGTAAAATAACTCAAATTTTCGATTGGAAACAACCTAAACTACATATTTAAAAAAAAAATCAGACTCCTGATAGGTTACAATGGGAAAGAAATTAATCAGCTCTTACTCGGGAATTCTTTTATAAAATCATAAAATTTTTGTGTAATTTTCTGTGTACTTTGACAGTAATGTAAAACAAATATTACTTTTTGAACCTCATAGCTTTGATAAGGATATAGAAACTACATAACTTCACTGAAATCATAAATTGAATGCAACCTTTAGCGCTTTCTTCGTAGGATACAAGACTTGTGATTTTATTTGTCGATAGCCATAGAAGCCAAAAGGATATTTTGTAACATTATAATTGAAATTTTCATGTTAACTATTTTCAATAGAAATCGCCGGAGAATTAACCGACTGAAGCGTCCTTCCCTCCTTATGAATGCCATGTGCATTTACTATAAAGAGCCAAAATGATGTTTTAATTACATATATATCCTGAATGGAAAAGTTTTCCAGAGTGAGGTTGACCACCTCTTGTTTTTTCCCCTTTATGGCCCACTGTGTACCGATTGGTTGATTGGTATGGATAGAAGGAGATCGAGACCTTTCAGTCGTTTGATTCTCTGGCGATATTCATCGAGAATTGTTTTTTCTAACAGGAAAATTTCGATCATGATGTTACAAAACGAATCAATGTATTTTGTTTATTTCTGAAATTTCTAGCATATGCTTCGTTATTCTTTTGATTACTACCCTTTTTTCTTGGATTTTCTTCTCTGCATTGCTTTAGAAGTAATGATTACATATGTTCTCCTTTTTTTTAAATTTATCCAGAATTTTGTTGCTTTTTCATCTTCCAAAGTATCATTATCTTGATTTTATTTATCTGTTTCTATTTGCATCCCTCATGAGTTATGGTATCGTCTTTTTTTAATTTTTATTTATTTATTAGGCTGCTCTGTTAGTGAGCATGTGGAACAGCAGCGTTTTTGAAACTATCTAAAAGGCAAAACAAATTGCAGAAATGACAGGTCTGTTGATGAATTTTATCACGTTTTATCATAGCTGTATTTTTTCCCATAATTTTACATGCGCGATTATGAAGAGAGGTCGAGTCAAGTGTTTTTAGTTATGATGTCTATATTTGTTTTCTGCATTTTTTTTTTCAAATAGGAAGACAAATGAATAAATAAAGAGTGTTGTCAATAATAATAATAATAATAATAATAATAATAATAATAATAATAATAATAATAATAATAATAATAATAATAATAATAATAATGATAATGATAGTAATAATAATAATAATAATAATAATAATAATAATAATAATAATAATAATAATAATTATAATAATAATAATAATAAAAAATAAAAAAAATAAAAAAACAAACCATCTGGAAAGTTTGTTTTTTTTTCTCTCAGAGGAAATTCGTACGACATAAATTTCGGTCTGTCTCATCGGTTATAAAATTCTTGGAGAATTGGTTGAGGGCGTTACTTCAACATTTAAAATAAATTTAGCATGTGTAAATAATTTATATATTAATTTAACTAGTTTTTTGTTTCACTCTTTCAAATTAATGTAGCTACCCTGATACTGGCCTATTTAACTGTTGGGTATTTCACACTAGCATAAGGATTTTGAATGCTGATTTTCAAGACAAGCCTCCCACACGAGGGAGACTGGCCAAAGAGAATCTTTCAGCTCCTGTGGCAGTTAGTATATCCGCGGAATAGTTGATTCTGCATTATCAAAATAGATAGATGCAAGGTTATAGAACTGAAAACGGAATTGGCGAACCAAGTTCGAATTTCGGCAAAAGTTACTTGAGCTCACTTAATATGCATACCCTTGGACTTCTCTTTGAGCTGTTTTTTTTTTGTTTTTTTTTTACCAGAGATTTTAACTCAAAATGTCTCGTTGCTGGCATGCAACGACGATTGTTCTTACGGAATAAGATTCAAGCGAGTCTATTCTGAATATATTTTTCGAAATATGATGCTAGGTAACAAAATCTTCATGCTTTTCGTTTAATTTTAAGAAAAAAAAATACTACATCCGTGTTCTTAAGAATTTATCTTATACTCGGGTGTAGAAAGGGTGGAATTAACAATCTAAATTTCCTATAAAATTACCTAGAAAAAAGGAGTATATACGTACATAAAGTGAACTTTCTCGAAAATTTTACTGTGCGTATATAGATTCTACGCAGTTTATCATTCGATTGGTCCTCATTTACAAACGTTACCCATGTAATTTCCTCTTAATCGTAGTGGTGTTATATCGTAACTCTCAGTTAGTTCACGATCTCTAGTAAGTAATAATAAGCCTCCTACCACAAAACTCAAATCCACTATCTACAGAAATTTCAGTGCCATCTGCTTCAAGTTGTACTCATTCAAATCTAGTCATATAACTTTATCCTCATAATACATGTTGCGTTCTTATATTTGTTCAAATTCTACGTTGTCTACTAAGGCTCACTATTTTGCTAGATAACTAGCAAACAATAATGGTCAACAAAATAATCTTGCATGCGATTGCATGTCTAGTGATTTCAATCCTTACTTGATATCTCACTTGTAGTCTTTCAGAAAACTGAGCTCAGTACAAAGCTGCCATCGGCGTCTGTCGTAGGGTAATGATAACAAGTTAGTCCGGGAAACCTATGCGCGTGTAGTGAGTCTGATTCCCGCTGGATCATTACTATCTTGGCTCAATAGCAGAGTAAGCTAAGCTTAGTCAAATTACAGTATAGGGCGTCTGCTATGAGGTAATTGTAGCCAGCTAATCTTGTAGACCATCGTGCATGAAGGAAGATTGATCCTTACGGAGTAGCCAACAAAGACAGACCTGTACCAGACCAAGCTACGCTTAGTAAATATCTAATCTGAGCATGGGGTGATGATCGGTGTTTGAGGCGAGGTAAATGCTGTTTTTCAAGTCTCTCTTCGCATTAGGATCATTGCAACACATTCCACTCCTGTAACTTATATGACGATGTGCCAGAATGAACTAATCTTTCATATATATATATATATATATATATATATATATATATATATATGTGTGTGTGTGTGTGTGTGTGTGTGTGTGTGTTGTGTTGCAAGATGGATCCTTTATAAATTTTAACAGCTGTGGAAGGAAGACAGTTTGAAGTATTCGTAAATGAGAATCAAACAAATGAAGGCGTGGGTCAATAGTGAAACACAACTGTATATATGTGTGTATGTGTGTGAGAAAATTTATATCAGGCCTTGTGGTATGAGGGGAAACAACTATAATGAAACACTTGTGGAAACAACGGGGTTCCCTCCAATTCGGAAAACTGATACGGAATAATAATGCAGAGTTGGAAGAGTGAACATTGTTCAGATAATTTCGACCGGATAAATCAGCAAAGCAACACGCCCACTCATTTATTCATGTACATCGGAGCACACACACATACACACACACATACATATATATATATATATATATATATTCGCACAAATGCATCATAAACAAGCTTGTTTATGCTAGAGTCAAACTCTTTTGCTCCATTAGAATCTAAAAGGTAAACAAAACAGAATTAATTTCTCCATACGATATTATTCCAAATCAATGTGTCCCATACCAACTCCTTCATTAGTAATTTCTGTAAATGTGACTTGCACACTTCAGCAAAACAGGTCGACATGTGTCAAGCTTTAATAGTACGTCACAGTGTGTTATTTATGCTTGACATCCCTGGTTTGGGGTTCGTTTGTCATCTGTCATTGTTGTTACATCTGAAAGTAAAGTCAAAAATCAATACTAGGAGTCTTACATCCAGGCGAAAAGATGTCAGACAATGGATGTTGCAATCATAGCTAATCACAGTTTAAAATCGGAAGGAAGTGAAGAGCAAGAAAAACATCTGGACTTTGTGAGAGAAAAATAAAAATGTTGAACATGTAAAGAAATTGGTTTTAGACAAGGTATTCTGGTCATGGTATTGATTCGTTCAGACTTATTCTCTTGTCTTTCGTTGTGCTCTTGTTACAACCTTTCGAACTCTAAAAAGACCGAGAGACTAGAAAAAGTCTCAGGAATCCAATGAGAAATTGAAAAAAAAAAAATCAAAAACTGCTGACACTAACGATAACAAATGACTTGTTACCCATAACGGCAGCTGAACCTGGATTTGTTCACTGGAGAATTCGTCACGAAGTTAAGTCATTACCCTGGTAAGCAGATTCCTCACTCTCTGACCTGGTCCGTTAATTTCGTATTTGTATGTTTGGGATGAATAGCAATGTAGATGATTCCCCACTCAAAACATGTAAAATTAGAAATCTTATCAAATTAAATCAGCATAATAGAGCGATTTTCCGTTTCTATGTCTGTAGCAATGGACTTTTCCACTCGAAGGCAGCAATTTCGTTGATATGTCCTACTTACAATTTAAGATAATGGACACTCGGGCCATTTACTATCAACTCTACGAGAAAAAAAAACTTTGCTGCGTGAACACTTGTTCTTGCTTATTTGTGTCTGTACGGGCTACTGTGATGTAGTGACGTCACAAGGGCTCAGTGTGGTCCACAACCCTAGTGCCAACCTGTTGTCCTTGCCTATTGGTGTCTGTTCGGACCAGTGGTTTAGTGATGTCACGAAGATTAGAATTACAGTCTATACCCCTTGTGTCCTCCTATCAACACTAATATAATGATCCTAGAAATGTATGGATCCAATCCTCGATTCATCTCTCTTTTTTATTTTGAAGATTTCTCTGCGACAACTAGGAGGAAATTCAAGTTGAACAGATTAGTGGTTAAAGTGTGACTCAAAGACTATTTTTTAGGATGTTGATGCAGTTAGCATGCCCATCGTCACAATCGGGCAATTGAGACAATAGTATGCATCCAATTATAACTTGCATTTAATTTTCATTAAGAAATTCTTTAGATGCCTGTATTCCATTTGATGAAAAACTGTTATTATTAATTCCTCACTAGTTCTTCGTTAACCTTATAATAGTTCCTTCATGTTAAGTGACATTCTACAGCTGTTAAGTAAGATGCGTTCAATAAAATTCAACAATAATCAGATGAGAGATAAAATGGTAAAAGTTCTTGAAGAAAATGCTCCAACACTCGATCAACTTCAGGCTGTTACGCGCTCTACTACTAGGTGTAAACTTGGAGAAAATCGGTCGAATAAGACTGAAGCCTGATTAACCAATTTGAGCTTCTGCTGCTGGCCAAATCGATGTGGCTTAATCTATATCAAATGAGCTCCCAATGAAATTGGAAAGGAGTTCATATATTTTGGGGGATACTCCGATGATTCAGATCTCTGCTGCCCCTTTAACAGTTGCTGGATATTCTAATATAATTTAAAAAAAACAACATGTAAATTGGGATAAAAAACAAAAAATAAGATGAAAGATCAACAAGTAGAGAAATAACGAGAAAAAAATCTTCATTAGAAAATTCTGAAAAATTCCAACCAACTGAAGGATTCGAACCTTGAATTTATAGCTCGATGTTATGCTACGATATGTAATTACCCCAATATTGATTATCAGTTGTGACAAGCACTATTTAGGTTTTATATACATATGTAGATAAGTCGACTTTTCGTGTAACGATACTTGAAATTTTAACAAGAAATCATTTATTTATCATATGTCCTGTTTGTGGTTCGACTTCAGGTTTTTCAAGACTATCAAGAACAAGAAAATCTCATCAGTCCTAAAAAGATGTCTACAACGCCCCCGCCCCCGATAGTCACCTATTGAACTGAAAAATGGAATCTAATAAAAAGATTGTCTTTCAAGCTGAGGACCCAGCGTTCCCATTAGAGAAACATGCTCACCCTCACATTGCTCTATCACAAGACGACACAGTCTATTGCAGGAAAATCAGGAGTCAAAGATATCATAGAAATTATTATTAAAATCCAAATGGCCACGGGCTGATCATGTTGCCAGAATGTCAGACAACAGCGGGACATCACGACTCACAATGTGCATCCTAAGAAATTGTGGCCGACGGAAATTAAGATATAGAGAGCAAGACAAATCAAGAATTCTACTGGCTCAGCGACACCCGCGTAGAGAGGTCAGGCGAATCTTCGGGAAGGTCAATGACCAACAGCGCACGCTAAAAGGCAGCTGCTGCTAATAATGATTCTGACTAGTCCAAGCAAGATTGTCATCTACTTTGGTAACACTGCCAACGCTCATCAATGCTGGTTAGCTGCTGATACATATATATATACATCGATGTAAATAATAGTATTCAAGAGAATCATAATTCTACACAAGAGAATATCAAAACGGTTTTGATTATTTTCTGTATATCCATGGCTAGTGTCATACCATATTCGAGGTGCTACCCCAAAGTACAGGGAATTAGACCAAAAATTTGAGAAAAAGACTTCGTGCCCTCTCCCGTCTTCCATGAAGTAATGTCCTAGTGTGTGCTTATAGCGATCTAGTAGTTTTCCACGATTCTATGCATCGTTGACGGGGTCGGCTCTTGGGTTCCTGGTGCTCTGGGTTAGCTGACCTTCGGAGCTCTTTAAAGAATATTTTAATTTATTTACCCATATTTTACAGCGAGAAAAATTAATATGTAGGAATACAAAGTTTATCACAATAATCAGGTAAAAATATTCCTGAAACATCTAACCTCCCAATCTAACTGGTTTCTTATTTTGACTGTTTACTTTATTCATTTTCTCATTTTTCAGTTTTTTATTCAGAAACTCATACAGTCTCAGATACATAACGGGCGTCCCCTAACAATTGGCGCCCTCGGTGACTGTTTGTCCGGTACCAAGGGCTAGGGTTTATCTCTGGAAATCTTCAAGTATGACTGTACCAAACATCTCCTTGCGATTATTTCTCCTTAATCGTGTCAAACCGACGCCCTTGTTGCCGGAATTCCATCTTTGAGAAAAAGGCAAAGTCAGTGAGAGAGCAATATCTGGCGAATCGGGAATGATTGTAACGTTTTTTGGAAGTGGGGAACTGTCAAACGTTGTTGAAGTGTGGGCAGGTGTGTTGTCATTGTACAGAGCTTAGTAGTTGTTCCACTTGTCTGGATGTTTGCACTGAATGATCAAATTTTTTGACTAATTCGCATTCCCTTTCTGCCGATTTAGGGAAAGGTCATTTAGACAAGATAAACACTGTCGATGAGAAAAATGAATTCCTAGAATCCATATCTAAGAAAGCCATGGTTAGATCCGGGGCAGCATTCAACATCTTCAATTAAACATAAACATAATCTACTGAGAGGAAAGTTCTTCTCAATGGTGAGATTCAAAGAAAATTCTTTATTACGAATTTCTGCTCTGTTTCTGGGCAGAGACATAGACGTGTTTGCTGTGGAGCGAATCTTTTATTTTGGTCATCATCATCATCATCATCATCATCATCATATATATATATATATATATATATATATATATATATATATATATTAGAATGGGATAAGCCTTTGCGCGTTTGTTGCATAAATTTTCATCGAAATGTATGATATGTCAGTATGCCTCAGTCAGGAAGAGAGCCACCAACCGATCATTTGGTCGTGATTTCTATGCACGCTAGGGGAATGTTTATGTTATACACACGTTTGACGTGAAGTGATGGGAGAAAATAGATGAGGATTGTTCTTGTTTTTGAAACTGTGGAGAAATTAAGTCAACTCCAGTCTCCGGTTTAAAGCAGAGTTTGACAAAAAATATGCTGGAAATTTTTGCATCATCATAGTATATAATCTACATAGCTGTATTTTCACTAAATTGCACGATAAACGCCCATTCAGGCATCCGTACATATTTATCTTTCGGTATTTTTCTTTGAAATAGATACAGGAGCAAACATTTAACAAATATAGATACAAATGGCACTGAATTTATATAGCACAAAACGCAAATACATCTATCTATCTATCTATCTATCTATCTATCTATCTATCTATCTATCTATCTATCAATCTCTCTCTCTCTCTCTCTCTATATATATATATATATATATATATATATATATATATATAATATATATATATATATATATATATATGTGTGTGTGTGTGTGTATGTGTGTGTGTGTTCATAATCGGGCGCATGCAGATCTCGCCTTTGCCTGTGTGCTCACTTGTTCAAGTGGGAAAGTTTCTTAACTACAAGAAAGATTTATTCAAATTGCTTCAGATATATCTTTTTGAAATTTATTTTTTTTTAATGAGAGATTAGCTAGAAGAGGCGGGTAGGTATTTATTTGGGGAGAAGAATCTATGCTTTTGAAGATGTTGCAGATGCCATAGACTATTTATTGCCGGGAAGGAATCTTAATAGAAAACAAGCAGTTCTTTTCCTGAGAGAGTGTATTAAGAATAAAAATAAAATAAAAGCCGAAAATGAGAAAGTGTCTCAGAATGAAATAATGCAATAAACCAAAATTACGCTGGAACAAAAAACAAAACAAAACAAAAAAAACAAACAAACAAAAATAACAACAACAAAAAAAAAAGACTAGCATTAGTAGGTTTGGTTGGTCACTCAATAGAAACCGTAAAGTGATCGACGTCTTTTGGCAGCATGCCATGCAGGTTAGATCAACGAAGGAAAATGGGGGAAAAAGGAGTGATCAATGAATAAGTTACTTTTCTCACCTTTTATTGGGCAATGATCTATACTAAACAAACATCTGAATTTAAAAAAAAACAAAAACAAGCTTGAATGATGCTGGACACGAACTCAGAGACAGTTTTAACATAAATTTGCATTTCAAATTGAACGCCCCCAAGAAACCTGTTACGGGACCGAATTCGAAGAAATTTCTTTTTAAGGTATAATAAGGAATAGATTGATCAATTGTCAGCTCTGGTATTAGTGTCATGTGCATATGAAATACATACATTCAGCCAGCCAGACCAACTTAAAAACTGAAAAAAACTTATGTTGACAGTCTTGGTTGACGGTTTCTATTAGAAACAATAAAACTAACCCTTGATTTGAAAATGATGTCGTTTATAGAGCATGTTCGTAAATTTCTCCGCGAAGTTCTCTTGTAAGCTTAGTTTACAAGAGTTTGAGAAATTAATCACAGTATTGGATGTTTTGTTTGAAAGTTATTTCTGGAATTGTCCAGAAAATGGAAGAAGCGTCAGGAATAAAGTTTCATTAGTTTAAAAGAAAATCAAAGAATGATTCATTTCTCAAATCGTCGGATCAACCATAATCATTTACTTATATCTATTCATATCGCACTTGGCAAGCTCGTCTCGACTTCACCAATGAAGATCAAGCCTGAGCGGATGCTCACCACTTCAGCCTTGAAGGGGATTTGAACTGAAAAGTTTTATTCGTCTGTTCATTTATCAAACTACTCATCGTTTCCCGTGTCTTGCAGGACATTTCTAACCTCTCTCAGTATTTTTTTTTTCCAAAATCACACCATGAGGAATTAAAATAATCTCATTTTTTGTTTTTTGTTTTTCAAGTCATTTCACACCTCAATTTTCTCCGAACACATACGTGCATATAAACTTTGGTATGTGTCTGTCTATGTATATGTGAGCGTGTGTGTGTGCGTGTGTTTGTTTTTGTTTTTTTTCAAGTCATTTCACACCTCTATTTTCCACGTACACACACAAACACACGTGCATTTGCACAGAGGTATGTGTGTGCCTGTGTCTATGTGAGTGAGTGTGTGTGTGTATGTGTGTGCCTGTGTATATGTGAGTGAGTATGTGTGTCTGTCTGTCTGCGTATATGTGAGTGTGTGTGTTTGTTTGTTTTTTTCCTCAGGAACACTTCGAATATTATACAAGCAGAATGAACCTATGTGAAAACGTCTCCCCAAGGCAAGATCGGCGTTCAGGTGAAACAGCATGACCAACGAAGTCTAACTTTACAGTCAAGCTGTTGTAAGTCAAAAGTTCAAACAAACAAACAAACAACGCCCTCCACCCTGTCTCCTGGAAAACTTCTCAAGTTTGCGCGGGATTTTTACCGGCTTTGTGGTGACGATATGTTTTATCGTCATTCGGTATTTACTATCTCTTAATAGGTGGGAGATCAAAGAAGAGCCGGAGGCTGCGCCTGACCGAACTGAGGTTAGAATAAGATAAGATATGTCAGATGTAGATGGGAAAATGTCCATAAAATTGATAAATATGGAGGATAGGAAAGCAACATTTCCATACATTCAAATGTATTCATGTATATGTAAATATATATACTTGTACATAAGCCTATATGCAAAGCTGAACATAACCACACACACACACATATATGTATATATATGCACATGCTATTCTCTCTCTCTCTCTCTCTCTCTCTCTCTCTCTATATATATATATATATATATATATATATATATATATATATATATATATATATAATGTTGTTAACCGTAAGAAAATTGAAAAAGAAAAAAAACTTTTGTACCAACGTGTGCATTTTAGATCGTACACATGCAAATTCGTTATGTACGGGTTTCTGCTTTGGTATTTTAATTTAATTATGAGGTTCTAATTATCTGGCGCTTATGATTATGTACATTCATTTGCATTAAATGTATATGTTTATGTGTGTATGGTTGTGCGCGTGTGTACCTTGCATGGAGAGATCACAAGATAGCACAGTATATTAGGAAGGAAACAGGAGTCTGAGACATCATAGAATCTATTAGAAAACTTAAATGGCAATGGGCAGGTCATGTTGCAAGAATGACAGACAACCGACGGTTATCACGACTCACAACGGGGATCTCCAGAGATCACTTGCGAAACTGAAGCCAATAGGATACAAGATGGAGAGATGAACTAGACAAATTTAGAAAATACTGGCTCCGCGACGCCCATGATAGAGAAATGTGGCGGATCCTGGGGAAGGTCTACGTCCAACGACAGACGTTAAAAGACTGATGATGATGATGATGATGATGAGGATGAGGATGAGGATGATTGCTAGTGTATGTGTGTTTATGTGTGCGCGCGCTTGCGTTCGTATCATCATTTGCAAACCTCTATCATGGGCTTCGTGCAGTGTTTGTTTGTGCACATAAACACAAATCCTCATACAAGCACACTCACACACACACACACACACACACGCACGTGCATATATATATATATATATATATATATATATATATATATATATATATATATATATATATATATATATATATATATATATAATGCAGTAGTTTATTGATCGTTTCTCTTTTTACCATTGTCAAGTTCGTATTCCTTAAAGATTGAAATGTCTGTCTTTTAATATCATCGTCATCATTCTGTCGAAATTGTTCTCTTTTCAGAGTAGAATATAACAATATCGATAAACCAACTATATACCAGAATAATGAAAGGAAATCTTATTGGTAGATACAAAAAAAAAAAAAACAGTGGAAGAAACAGCACAACCCGGGGTGACAAAGACAAAACATTGTGGGCAGCACATTATAGGGATGGAGTGAGGAACACAATAAAAAGACAGGGTTTTTGATGAAATTTGGAAACGAATTACAGAGGAACGAAGACGGAAATACAATGGAATACAAAAAAATGACATACAATAAAAAGATCTCTGAGGAAAATTGCTAACTACAAGGTGAAAGACCACTGCGGAATCCGTGGTTCCTGATTCAAGAAATCCACTTCCATAAACGAAAGACTAATTAGTATCCAAATTACACGAACTCCTGAATGAAGTAAACATCCAGTGGTGGATATTGAAGAAGAAAGGCGAATCAGGTACAAAAAAGGAACAGTTGCAAGTGATTTTATGCTTTTAAGTTCTTGCCTTTGAGGCGAGAAATTCTCACGGGACAACAAGAGGAACAAATACATTAGTCGCTACATGACAAAAAAGGGTGTTGAAAATCACTATAGGAACACATGACCTATTATTCATAGATCAAGATATCCTGAGAGACGTTGAATAAAGAAACAAAAAACCAGCTCTTTCATGGGTAGACTTCATAAAGCCTACGTCATGATCCCACAATCTGATATCTTACACAACCTAAATATGTGAACATTTTCAAAACATACAGGGAAGTTCATAACAAATAGGAAACTGAAGAGTAAAAAGTGCCTGTAGGGGGGGGGGCATCTCCAACCAAGTTCAACGAAACAACAGGCATTTTCTAAAGGGATCATTCAATCATTTAGAAAAAAATTATAACAATGATACTGCTCAAGTGCATCTTGCTGAGTTGTAATGGTTGACATGAATTTACAAAATCACAAGAAAAACAAAAATGTTACGTAAATAGTTGACGTAAACAATAAATGAAGTGTATCGGAGATTTCGCTACTGATAATGAGGATCTTTGACCATATCACCTGAACAAAAGAATGCATATTATTGGTGATGTACAACCTCAAAAGATAGAGCAGATGTGATTTAACTACCCAATCAAGACATTATCATGACGCTGAATGGGGGTTGAGTAGTGCAAGTATACCGGAATACGGGAAATGCATTTTAGAAAAGCAGGGTGAAATTAGAAAAAAGGTCAGCAAACGATATCTTGGATTAACAAGAACAAGAGGGAAAACATAATGAAATGAATATTAACCCTGAGGAATATCGATCGTGAAATCTTCTGAACCCTTCCTAAGCAGGACGAAAGAAGAACTAAGAAACTTTGATCAAAGCGTAAGACCTTGCACCCTAGCGATGAGGTCTATACCTTATATGTGAATATAGAAGAGGGGAAAATCGGATTCGTCGGAGTTGAGGATTGGGTCGATCCCCTATCAAGTGACCTGAGGGTTTGACAAGGTAGAATTAGGCAATTTTGATTATGACAAACATTTCAGATATTCGACTGAATTTACTGAATTTACTGGATGTGCAGTATACATCCTAACTGCTAAACATATATTCTTTTCCAGAATTTCATATCCAAGAGAGAAATTGAATCTTTGCTGATATTCTACCTTTTTTGTGCAAATGCACTAAATTTGTCTGAATCTACGGTGTTTTAGGAATTCAAGTTTAATCATAAATGCTCATTCTATTTTCTTATGATCAAGTAAATTATGTATGTTGTGAAAAATGAATTATCTTTATTTTCCCCTTCTCTTTCCCTCTCTCTCTTGCTATACAAATGAGTGTATGTGCATGCACACACACACACACACATATATATATATCATTGTATCAGGCAGAATTGAAACCTTCGCTTATTGTGTTATCCACAGACAGCTGTTTTGTTGTATTACAACTCTTCAGTGTGGCTATAGACAATCCGTTATCTCACCCATTACCACGAATCAGGATTGAAACCTTCGCTTCAGACCCAGAGGCCGGTATCCTTCACTGAACCACGGAACTGGACGGCCAGTAAGGCTGAATTTAAGCGATATATTCTATTTTTGCTCAAATCGATATTGCAGCTTGTAGGGTGTAGCGATCCCGCTCATGTTTGAACTTGAATTGATCGAAACAACAGTAGTCAGCGTCACCTTTCATATCTCCATCTTTGGGCCAAATTACCCTTATACACATAATTATAGCCAGTAGTATGCAATCATCTCCTTTAGATTTTAAAATACCAAAATTTTCCTGACCCCACATTGATCTTTATGGGTCATCAGTGGTAATCTCATCCTATCATATATGTATATATCCTGGTGTCAAGTTATAGTTGCTGACAAATTTAAGGTGCAGCTGTCTCTGATTTGAAAGAGCCCGACAAAATTGACCTGAACTTAACTTGGAGATGGTCAAAGGTGAAAACCCTCTTCCTGGGGTCAAGCTATCCTTGTACGCAAGATGGCAACATTCATGGTGCAGCGGCCTCCATCAGAATTGAAATGCCAGAATTGGTCTCAAATTGAAATGTCGTGGTCACAACAGGTTTGCACGTTCATCATATACTCATGCTGAGGTCAAATTACACTTGAACATAGATTTACACCTCTTAGGGTGCAGTTGTCAGAGTTAGATTCGGAAATACCCAATTTGATCTGGCCTTAAATTGAATTTTTGGAGGTTCATCCTGGAGTCAAGTTATCCTTCAACACAAATTTGCAACCTCTACGGTGCAACCGTCAGCGTTGAATTCGAAAATCCTAATATTGTCTTGAGCTTACATTGAATTCAGAATTCATCGTCATATATCCTGTGTTCATCTTAGGGTCAACTTGTCCTCATATACAATTTTCAATTCGTAGGGTGCAACTACTTGGAAATTTATGAAAAAACATAGAAACATATAAATATTCGTCGTATTTATACACACACACACATATATATATATATATATATATATATATATATATATATATATATATATATATATATATATATATATATATATATATATATAGTCAAGAAAGCTTCACAGCTCCAAACACGAAACATTTAAAAAAGCTTTTTCAATAGATTTTCCGTGTAACTTCAGTCACCTATTTCCCATTATCTGTCAATGCAATTTATGAAATTTTCCTCAGTAATCTTCCCAATTTCCTGTGTACTTTGTTGTTATTGTACAATGTATAGTTTGTCTCTTGTTGGGATCATCAGTTGTCTTACATGTGACCCCTTTTTGGATTTTAAAACAAATCAGTGATATTAACATGGCACCCGAGCAAGGTTGATCAAACGCCATCACTCTTTCTTATTATATATTTTATGCCATACAATTACATTTTCATTTTATGTAAGGTTTTAAGTGTATTGTATATTGATATTATTTTATACTACGTACCTTTTATTTTTAAAACTGGGTTCACTAGAGTAGGTTAACCTGAAACTATGAGGGATCATTAAGTATAACAACAGACTCTCCGTTTCATCTCTGTGGAATGTTCACCCATGTGAATATCAAATCCGTTACATCGGTTTTAATTCCAGACTGCATGCAAACCAACCTATGATATGATCTTTAAGGATACTAATTACACAGAAAAAAAACTTACAAAATCATCGGTTTCCCCACAGTCAGAAAAAGTAGTTTGTAACTACAGACGATAACTGAAACGAAGACCGGAATTCTGGTGTAGCGGAAACACCAGTGGGAAGCACGAAAAAAAAAAATCATTGCCTAATCATAACTTGTTCAAATGCAATCGACACTAAAAAAGATCTTCTCTTGTAATGGGATTTGTTTTGTAAATCTTACCAGTAATATCACGAGTTACATCAAATAGTGAGTTGTACGTTGTACAATATGTACGCATATATTCATGCTGACAAATGAAATACTGAAGTTTTTTGGTAGGACTATCAATATACATAGATGTGAGATATTCAAAACTTTTTTTTCGGAATTTTTGCATACAAACTTGTTCACTTTTGACATGGTGACACAGACCTTTTTTTTTCCTTCAGGGCAGGTAATTTAAAACGCACCAGATCATAAATCGATAGATTGTCTTCATTGCGCATGCGTATCAAGATCTAGCGGGATCATAACATGTTTAACCTTGTACTGTAAGCTCTCGGTACAGGAGGACCACGTAACTATAGTCAGTGATAGCCTAGCCATATGGTGAAAAAGAATGAGGAGGTCGAAAAATGAGAGCCGCGCATTTCTCCACAGCGAACGTCTTTGATTCCATGCTGCGACAAGACGGGATTCCTGCAATGAATTCCACGAGCCAAAATTGAGAAATAAAAGATATTTTATGGGACAAGCCTGTAACAAGGCTTCTTTATGGCTTCCAGCCGTGTCATAAAAATTACACGAAGAACAGGTCAGAGAAGTGGAGGGGTCACTCTTTTTATTCGTTCCCTTTTCCTTCTTTTTTTCTTTCATTCAATTTTTTACTTTTGATTTTCTATCTCTCTTATATATATATATATATATATATATATATATATATATATATATATATATATATATATATATATATATATATATATATATATATATATATATATATCCTTTCTTGGTTACTTAATTTTCGCTTTTATTCATTGTTTCTTTTTAAAACAATTCAACTTTTCTGTGTTTTTCTTCCTTCCAGTCATGTCTGATTTTTTTCATTTTCATTCATATCAAAATTCTTCTCTTATAATTGTGGATTTGTAGTTGTGATTTGCTTCATTCTTTCTTTCTTTTTTTTACCAATTTTTTCATACCCCTATCTTTCTTCTTCCTCTTCTTCTTCTTCTTCTTCTTTTTCTTCTTCTTCTTCTTCTTCTTCTTCTTCTTCTTCTTCTTCTTCTTCTTCTTCTTCTTCACTTTGTTTTCAGTCTTCCCATTAGCATGCTGGTCTGCATTTTCTATTTCTCCTCGTCCATCGATTGCATCTCTCCGATCTCCTTCTTTTCCCGCGTCCTCTCTTTCGCCCTCAAACACTTTCTTTCTTTCCTCTCTTCCTTCCTCCTCCTCCTCACACCCTGTTCGGCTTGCCTTTGTAAATCAAGCAACAGGAATTCCCTAAAGGCGTAGAAGATGGTAGCGGTCACAGTGCAACAGGATTCATTTTACTCGGACTTGGCGGAGAGCAGACGATGTTCAATAGAAGAATCTTTTTGTCCTGACGAAAACATACCCACACGCATGCGCGCACACATATATCTCCCCTGTAAATGGTTACTTATCAACTCACTTAAAAAAAAAATGCTTCTGACATTTTGTTAGGATCTTACAGTGGATGAGTAGTCCCGTATGGGAGAGAATTGCAATTTGACCTTTTTTCCCCTTATGTTGTTGTTCGTGTGGCTAACATCTTGCCCCCGCATGCCAACGACACTGCAGCTTGCTGTCTTTGAATAATAGTCGTACATACTTACAATATGGTCTTTTATCACCTAAGCTTAGATTAGGCTTTAAAAAAAAATGGACTTTTAGGAAATCCTTATACGATACGCCACATAACTTTTGTCCAAGTGGATATCAAATGATAACTCCGGAGAAGTCTCTTTCATTTATCTACTGTGAGAAATGCGTCGAAAATACAGATTCATTCTCGTTGAACATGAGAAAATTCAGAGTCACACATTGTGTCCGATATGTTTTAATTACGTTGAAATTGCATTATCATTCAAATAAGCCGTCATTTTTTTTAAAGAATGGGCAAGCTTGTATAGAATAATTTTCATATTTGTGTGTTTTTCTTCACATTTTTAAAGAAATATCATCATCATCATCATCATCATCGCCATCATTATCATCAGTCTTTTAACGTCCGTCGACATAGACCTTCCCCAGGATTTGCCACACTTCTCTATCATGGGCGCCGCGAAGTCAGTACTTCCTGAACTTGTCTAGCTCGTCTCTCCATCTAAAATTCTGCCAGCCTCGGTTGAGCATGTGATCTCGGGGGATCCATGTCGTGAGTTGTGATGTCAATTGGTTGTCTGCCATTCTTGCAACATGGCCAGCCCATCGCTATTTGAGATTTTTAATGGATTCTATGATGTCCCTGACTCTTGCCTTTTCTTGGATGTACTGTGCTGTCTTGTGGTCTCTCCATGTGAGGCCCAGCATAATTCTTTCATGTGCACGTTGCATGGTTCTCAATTTACGAGTTTGTCTCTTGGTTAAGTTCTATGTTTCAGCTCCATAAGTGACTATTGGGAGGATGCATTGGTTATACACCCTTCTCTTGAGGATTAATGGGATCTTCTTATTTTTGAAGGTTGAGCTAGCTCTGCCAAAGGCTTGCCATCCTAGTGTGATTCTTCGCTAGATTTCTTCTTCTTTTGAGGGTCTCATGGAGATTCGTTGTCCTAGGTAGATGTAGTAGGCTACTTATTTGGTTGTAAATAAAAATATGCCATTGATATATGTTGTCAACCGAAAAAACATTGACCAATTAATTCTACGCATGATGAAATTCACCTGTTTTGTTTTCATAAGAAGATTTTGATAGCTCATGGTAGCCAGTGTTGAGAAGTACTATCATCATTGGTCGTTCGGTGCAGATGACCAAACGCTTAATGGTACGGACGATCTAAGAAGCACCGGATGGAACATGCACACGGCGAAAGCTGAACAACATGTAGGATCGTTCTTATGAAGACACAGATCTGAAAAAAAAAAAAAAAAGAAAGAAAAATCTACTTGAATAATGTGTGGAATTATGAAAATACCACATCACGGGATTTCACATAACAGAACACATTTTATTCGTGTACTCGTAAAATCCGCAATGCTGGGAATTGAGATTGCTCTGTCAGTCAAGACGACTTTTCTTTTTTCTTGCAATAATTTGGAGACTGAAATTGGTACGTCTTAAGTAAAATCGGGCGGAATCAGTTGGAATCTAGGAAGTGGGCTTGTCTTGCACAGACAATGCTGATATTAATTAATTTTTCTCCATGCCTATTCTGTGTTAGCCAAGATAAGAACACATTTTGTGTGTGTGTGTGTGTGAGAGAGAGAGAGAGAGAGAGAGATGCACCCGAAAGCGTTTTTGCCTCAAAACATTAAATAGAGATAGAGACTCTTCTATAAAAATGTCCTTTCTTAATTCGGAACCCTATAAACACGTATTTTTTTATGTGTATCTGCCTACCTATGTTTGCATGTGTGTGTCTGTTTTAAATTGTGTACCAGTCATTGACGTAGACATTATCGATAGAATAAACGATATATATATATATATATATATATATATATATATATATATATATATATATATATATTATTATTATTATTATTATTATTTGCAATCTCACATCAGTTGCCTGATGGTCACCGCTGGAGGTTGAGTGACAGCAAGTGTCCTCAAGTCTCCAGATTTCCTCTCCACATTCTCATTGACCACAGCAATACTGTGGTCTATAGTTTCACACCAGTTGCCAGGTGGTCATTGCTGAAGGCTGAATGACTGTAAGTCTCCTTAGTTCTTCAGCCCACATTTCTTCTCTCCCTCGCTTATCATGCCAGTGCTGTGGTTCACATCGCTGCATCCATTTTCCTTCCTCTGTTAGGCCACTGTTCACACTTAGTGTTGCAGACCTTGCATCTTTAGCACTTTCCTCAGTATCCGTGCGGTTCCTAGCAGTGCCTTAGTCTGAGCAGTCTCAATTCTTCCTTCTATTCCGAGCTCCTCCAGTCTCGCTCTCAGTGTCTTAGGGAGAGTTCCTAGTGCGCCTATCATAACTGGTACTACCGTGAATTTCATGTTCCACATCTTCTCCACTTCTCTTGCTAGATATTATTATTATTATTATTATTATTATTATTAAGAAGAGGAAGAAATTGACACATAATGTACATTACGGATAATTGTCTGCGCTAAGAAATGAATAGAGCTGATACAGACTATTAATGAAGAAAATGAGAATGTGGAGATAAAGCGGTTATTTGGGCCTTTGTATCACCGGCGGCTGTTTAGCTCAGTGGCAAATGCAACGGTATTGAAGCGGCTACGTATCGGTCCGATTCTTGCAGTATTGTTTATTCTATATATGCTGTTCAGGCTAAATGATACATCCATCGTGTAATAACGGGAGATCATTTCAAATAGAGTTTCAAATTGATATAACAAATCCATCAATAATAATCACACACATACACACGCATATATATATATATATATATATATATATATATATATATATATATATATATATATGTATATATATATATATACACACACACACACACACACACACACACACACATATATATATATATATATATATATATATATATATAAACATTTATGAATGAATAAATTGCTTGGCTCCACAAACGAAAACTTTTTGAGAGCCTTTTTTTTCTCTTACAGCAGTAGAACAATAGACGGTGGGGCTTGTACGCAGAGTATTCCCGCAGCTAAGGTAAAGCGTGCTTTTTTCCAGAAGGATGGTTTGTACTAAATGTATTCTTAGCCCTTTATTTATTTATCTATTTATTTATTCATTTATTCTTTGAACTTCTGTGAGAAAGAATCAATGGAACACTGCAAGGAGTTATTTTTCTTGAATAGGTTGAAAGTGCCTAGACTTGAGTTTTGAATCTAAATCTAATTTCATGCCAAGTGTCTTGTTTTAGTACTTGAGCTTATCATTGCTCAGCAGGACGGTTTTGAAATTAAGTATTGGATCTTTTTGCTCGAAGAGAACTTTTTAAACTGTTGAGAATACAAGTATACTCTTAGTCTCAGTATACGTGTCCAGGATCAAGATAGAATTTCGTCATTTTCATGCAGGGCCATTCTTAAAAACAGTTATCTGAGATGAACTGAATAGACTTCTTAAATCATGTTTATACTAAAACTTATTATTACTAACGAACTGAAGGAATAAGTGACGAGATCAGACGGATTGGAAATGAAGAAGAAGCTCTACGTTGGACTCGATCTCCTATCCCTTCCACTCGAACTCCTGTCCCTCAAAAGAAAGATATTTCCCGTGATATATTTCATCAACTGTTTTCACAGCAAAGAAGTTTCTCACGACCTAGCTCTTCAGTTTCTCGTGGAAGAGAGATACGCCTCGTAATATATCTCGTCAGCCGTTTATAAGGATTGACACAGAGCATATATTCTTGTTTATACTGACTCAGGGTGCATCAGCAGCTGTTGAGTGTTGGTTGGGTTGCTAGGACAGATCCCCTGCACGATCATAGGATGCCTACATTAATACGTTAAGTAAGATATGATGACACAAGAGGGAGCCTTTTGAAAAGTTCTTTATATGACATAAGAATAGTACTTTGATGTTGCATTAGCCTTTCAAAGATTGGTATCATAAGGGAGTGAAATTCCCAAAGAAGGACATCAGACGTGACATATATAAGGTTGAGAGCAACATTAGGTGAGGATTTAATTATAGAGTTCAATATTTCTGGAAGGCTACAGAATGTGACAGTGATCCGAGGAGGGTTAGACAATGCACCTGCAGAAAAGCGAACTTTGATAAAGTTAACAAAGGAGAAGAAACTGGTTTGTTTAAATCAATGTATGACAGAATATTAAGACGTTCTTTACAGTTCCCCCTTCGTTACTGTTAGGAATTATGTAAAAAATTCATAAACTGCTGCAGACAACATGAAGATGAGGATCCAATGATGACATAAACTTCTTATCGAGTTTCTTACCGATGGAAAACTGAAATTTAAGCGACCGCAGTGTTAAGTCGTCATGATCTTCCCGGATCGTATGCCACAGCCGGAGTAGTTAATTGCTTTGTGCTTCGGCCTCGTAATTCGATTCTACACTGGAGAGCTGCACAAACTCACAAATCCGGCACTAAAACCAATAAAAATGTGAGACAAGATGACACCACGCTGCAACTGTAATATTATTACGTTCACGGATGAGCAAGTCATGCATCTAGCATGTTATACAATCTGCAGTAAGCCTCAGGGTGCTGGAATCTGTAACTAAATTCAATCCCCCTGAATTGAATCAGAGACGTCAATCAGTATATATTATTTTTAACACATCATACAATTTTCTTATATCATCGTTTACAAGTCGAATTTTTTTACGACCGAATTTTAACGCCATATATCAAGAGGTCATGCAATATGCAAGTATTAGGTTCGTTAGATTGTAGTATGTGCATGATAGTTAATGTTAGTAGCCTACGTTTGCTTCAGACTTTAAAATACTCGGAAGTAAAAAGCCTTTTGTATCATAAAATATGATCCTGGTGTGAATGAATGACTAAAGCCTGCCAAGGTTGATAATAGAGATAAGCGCTCTCATCTGTTAGTGTCTGGGCATGCAACATAGTGGAGAGATTTGCTTAGATATCGTCCTCATTTAAGCACTCATTATTATCAAGTATCATGGTATACCAGTAACGAGACGTTTAGGGTCTAAAAACAACGATGAATGGATTTATATCTTTCTCAAACTGATCACTTGGACGTGAACAGAGACAGGCTCATTCGGAATTGGAAACCAGCTCTCTTATCACATTAAGCATACTTCCACCACTGATGGAAAGAATATTTGAACAGACATATACCCTAGTTTTGCAGAAACTTACAGCATTTCAAATGATAACTTCTCCGTTTTAATAATTGTACCTTGTTTTTTTTTTCTATTAGATGAAGGATTTTCAACTCATTTTTATTAGCATATCTTTCATAATTATCTTAGTTGAATTCCATCTCAATTACTCGGACAATTAATCTACGGTTGTGAGTTAGAAGCGCAGGCTGGAAACAAAGAAGATCTAAGTTAGATTCGACCCTCAATCTCTTCCACCTCGGCAGGCCTGCCAATATGGCGACTGCTTTACCGAAATGTCAATTCGGTTAAGTTCTGGATTAAATAGATTTCTTGCAAGGTATCTCTTCCGCAGAATTTCTCGTGATATATATCATCAACCGCTTTCACAACAAAGAAGTCTCTCACGACACAGCTCTTCAGCCGCTCCAGGAAGAGAGAAACGTCTTATGATATATCTCCTAAGTCGTTCATTAGGATTGACATAAAGTAGATATACTAGTTCACACTGACACTGGGTGCACCTGCAGCTGGTAAGTGTTGGTTTGGTTGCTAGGACAGATCTCCTGCACGATCATACCAAGCCTACATTAGTAAATTAAGATACATATGATGACACAGAAAAGGATCTTTTTTGAAAGTACATTACGTGCCATAAAAAATAGCGCTTTGTTGTTCTATTAGTCTTAAAAACTGAGCTTAACCCGAAACTAAAGTTATGTCATGATTGGTGGTTACGAAACTGGGGTCTGTAGATCCCTATAGTTTGACGATGTCTGCAGCATCGTCCCCTCTAAAGCTGACATTGCAAATCTTGTGGTAGAGAAACATAATCATCAATTGTACATCTATCAAGAAAGATAATAATTGTACACAGTCCTGTATCATACATAGAATGAATGAATGGTTTCCGTTCTGTTGTTACAGCCAGTGAAATGACACTGGAGTGCCCCCTGGGCACATGCCTGGGCGAAGTGTATGGAGATCCTGGCATGCCCATCGTCGGAATTCCTCTTATTGCATTGCTGATGTAGTAGAGAGGAAAGCTGAGAATTCAAATAAGTGTAATACATTTAAAATGAATATGATTTTTAAAGGTTAAAAAATGCTTTATTATTGTAGTTCATGGATGAGAGAACTATACAGTAAAGATAATGGTCCAGCAGAATATTCCTTAACAAAATAAGTCCTTGTGTTATCAAAGTTTCGACCGGCTGGCGGAGAGTTTGCTTACAGTACCTGATGTTAGACTAACATAGACACATTGATAGATTGTAAAAGATTTAAAAACTAAATTTTCTGATAGATATGTGAAACATACTGATTACTATATTCAAGTCTTCTTGAAAACCTGACGTCCTGTTAGGTATTTTAAACCTATATAATAACATGAGAGGCTCTACGATTGCATAGAAGTTGGTAGCAGTGACAGCGAATAGAGATAATTTAGTAAGCGTTATGCATCCTGTAATAGGGAGATATGAATGTAATGGAGTCCAACTGGAACAGCTATTTTAGCATAGATTTTCATTGCGAATCGCCCCAATATATTACGGTATCAGTAAATATCAAATGTACATACAAACCACTCCACAAAATAAAGAGTAATTCTTCCACTCACTCTCGGCTCTTCTCTATAAACGATACTAAAGTACCCAATGCTAGCGAGATAAAGCATTCCTAATCAGCATCCGATACTCTAACACTCTTACACTCCCCTCCACTCTATGAACGATACGGAGTCCCCGCTCGTTCTGTGAATAAGCAGTTCTTCATCAGCGCCCAGCGGCTTTAGGTGAAAATCCCTCACCATCAAAAATTTTTTTTAAATGGAGGTTATTTCCAAGCGCTTATTTACTGAAAAACCTTTTCCGCGGTCCCAAGTAGTAAACTCAGAAAACGTCATGGAGTCATGTTTTGGTAGGCTTAGTATAATTTACGAACGGATGGATAGATACCCAGACAGAGTGTTTTGGTAAGTTGTAATAAGATGTGTAATCAGGTTTAGAAGCAAACAGGCATTATGACAGTTAACGACTCAATCGCCTTCAACATCAAACCATTGTATTTCATTAAAAAAATCCAGCATTTCAAGTATTCATTTTATTCTCAAAAAATTATCTTCTTTTTTTTCAAATTTTTTTTTTCTATTTCTGTCATTGATATTACTTGATACCGCCTGGTTAGACGTTGTGAAGTATAAAACAAACCACCCAGAGTTTTCAAATTCAGTATGTCTGTATTTACATACATCCTATCAAAGACAAAAAACGTGGCTGTGATTTTTTACAGGCCGTCTGAATTTTAGGATAAGTGACAAGCGCATCAAGGGTAATCAAGCAAGAAGAAGAAGAGGCGATGGTACAGTACTCGAGCAGATGGTGACCTTCCCACTGAGATGTAACTGAGGAAGGGTGGCGTATTCTAAAATGCACCCCTTACCCAAACGAGGCTGGGTGGGCAAAAGATTCCATCTTGCATTTCTATTGACAAGGAGCTAATACCTCTTGGGCACTGAATCCCCAAAATCTTTAGTTACGCCTCTACCTTTATTCGAATGGATAAAAGAATGGACGAGAGAATACCAGACATGTGCGTCTCACATTTGCCATTTTAGTATAGACATTGTGTAAGCTTTCGTTTAATTCGTTCGTATACGTGCTTACAATGGCATGTACAGAGTTACATAAGAGCATTGCATGAATATTTTATTTTTTTATAAAAGAAATTTCGAGCGCAACATATATATATATATATATATATATATATATATATATATATATATATATATATATATAGGCTTATGCAATGCTCTTCCACAGGAATAGAGCACTCTGGTGGATGGGGAATATATGCTAAATAGAAATATCGCTTATATTTAACCTCATTGACCGTCCAGTTCCGTAGTGCAGAGGTAGGATTCCAAGCTCCGGGTCTGAAGCAAAGGTTTCAATTCTGCCTCGTGGTACCGGATACGATAATGGATAGCCTATAGCCTCACTGAACAGTTGTAATACAACGAACCAGCTGTGGATGACACAATATATATATATATATATATATATATATATATATATATATATATATATATATATATATATATATATATAAAAAGCTGAGAATCACTTTCTGAAAAAAAAATAGTTCTATCCGATTGTAAAGTACCCAGTGAGCAACGGTCTATGAGACTAGTTCAACAATCATCACGCTACGTCAGATACAGAAATGTAAGTTGATAATTACTAAACTTTTTGTAACATATGGCTCAAGGCCAACGTAATAGACCACTTAATGGGGTAGCGTATAATGTGCATGCATGCATGTGTGTGTATGCGTTAGGATGAATAGTACGAAGAATATTTAACTGTGCAGTTCATATGGGTAAACATGCAACAAATATGTACCCATGTATAATTATTTATCAAGCTCTGCTGCGTCAGTCTAGCTTAGGGGCCTGCTATACTCCCTGGAATTTGGGATACAAATTCTAAGGGTATGGGTTGCGATGGGAGAAAATTGAAAAACTGTTATTATAATGAAATATGCATACATACTGTGAATAATGAATGTAAATAATTCAAGCCTAGGGAACGGTTGCGGCATTTATAAGAACATTACCTGTTTGAAGTCAGCCTTTGAAAAGCGGAAACTTTGCGAAATTTCAAAATCTGACAATGTCCTTATTAACACTGAAACGTTATTGCTTGTTAATATAGTCAATGAGATCAACAATCACTTGGATGTCCTTATTACCAATTTCGAGGAATACTTGTCAGATATTGATGATCTTGCAGAGGAATCGTGTTGGATCCCAAACCCTCTTTACATTAGACATATCCATGTCAAGTGACAACAATCCAGTAAAAGACGATTTGATTGAATTCCAATAAGACACAAGAAAGAAATGCAATTCAAGTCTGACCGAGTTATCAAGCAGCTTTGGTACGTACGAACAAATGAAGGCAATGAATATCATGGTTCTTCTCACAACTACGAAGCGGGTGTTCTCTGCATTATTGAACTGGAATTCGAAATCCCAAATGGAGAACATGACTTAATGTTTATGCTAGCATGCGAGAAGCATTATATAAAAAAAATGTGCCAAGATTCCATATTTTGACTGTAAGCAAACAAAAACAAAGATCCCACTTAGGAAAAGTAAACAAGGCAAGAGAAATGAATTTGTTGTTTTTGTATTCATTCATTTATTTGTTTTGGTTTATCGCATTTTTGTAAAGGACAATGATGATGTTTTCTTTTCGACGGTGGGGCAAAGAGGGTAGAGGAAATTATGGAACTGCATAAGATTCAAGAGCCCCTGGTCTAGCCCAAGACCACATTAGAGAGAGAGAGAGAGATACAAAGAAAGATTCAAATTCGTTACATAAGCAGATTGGCCAGCAAGACTAGCTTGCAAAACATTGCATTACAATAGGCGCCGCACATATACTCATATATTATTCGCAAGTCATAGTGTAATGCTAGATACATAACATTTTGCCAAGAAGTCTAGCGATGTGTCAGAGCGGAGGAACTCCATCACATTTTTAAAAAATAGTTTTCAATATTATTTGAAATTGAATTGAATCGTTATCAACGGCGGGATGAGCAGAAATAAGAATCCAATCGATTTCTTGTCGTATGAATTTCGAAGACGGCAATTTTAAAGCAAAGTTTTTTCTGTTCATCTGACCTCTTTCATTGAAGGAATTGGAAAGGTGAAACAATCTGATCAAAGTAAGTTCATTACACTCGATATGATTATTTTTTTTCAGTGTTTCGATTGAGATTAATCATTTTGGAGCAAATAAACTTTCCCACAAACTCGACCGGCGGTTGTATTATTGTTGTTGTTGGTGTTTTCAATTTAATTCATTTTTTCAATCTTACAGTCTGTACGTGCAAATATTTGTTCAATGTTTTGAAACAATCTCATATATATATATATATATATATATATATATATATATATATATATATATAGATAGATATATAGATAGATAGATAGATAGATATATATATAGATATATATAGATATAGATATGGATTAAAACATAAATAGTGTGCATGTCTGTAGGTATTAACAAATACATGTACTTACACATTCATACAAATGCACACAGACACACACAAGTATATCTTTGTTTATCCGTCCGTCCATCTATTTCACTGTATGTATACATAGCGTCTCTCTCCCTCCCTCATTCTCTCTCTCCCTCATTCTCTCTCCCTCACTATACACACACACACACATATATATACACACACACATATATATATATATATATATATATATATATATATATATATATATATATATATATATATATATAAATTCTGAACTCTTAAAAAAGCAACACATGTATTAGCAGACATATATAGCTTTGTGTGTGCGTATGAAATAGTACACTCTAGAAGTGTAAAGTTAAGTATTACTGCGAATAGCACAACAAACTGTTTTTGTAATCCTGTCCACCGCCCATTATCTGGTGATTTTACGTACGTCGTGCGAATTTTCTACGTGCTCCTCTGGTGCTTCGTCAGTCAACGAGGACATCAGATTTCATTGAAGATTGATTTATGACCTTAAATTCCAAGTGTGTGCCACACCTTGCTAGTTGCTGTCCAACGCACATTATCGCCCCGGGGTTGGAACTCTCTTTAGCTATTAGATACATCGACAGATGTGACGCGAACAGTTCCATGACTCCGCTACCGCTCACCCGATACGTACTGTTTTCTTTTGTAGTCAATATATTCGCAGGTATATCCAAAGGGCAAAGCGGCCGAAGAATACTTTCTTGCACAAGTGAGGATCTGCTTATTAGTTTTAACGATGGTTGAAAGTATATTTTAGTTTGTGAGTGTTGCAAGAATCCCATGAGTCAAAAAAAAGTGTTTACAACCAATGCATCCTACCGATAGTCAACAATTACGTCGGAAATAAGAACACAATGATGAAAATCGAAGACATAAAACTAGAGAAAGTAGACCACTACATCTACCTAGGAAAACGAATTTCCGTGAAACCATCCAGAGAAGAAATCAAGTGAAGAATCACTCCAGGCCGGCATGCCTGCAGCAGAGCAAGCTCCACCTTCAAAAACAAGAAGATACCATTAATCCTAAAAAGACTGGTATACAACCAATGCATCCTCCCGATAGTCAACTATGGAGCTGAAAATGCAACCTAACGGAGAAACTAACCCGCAAATTGAGAACCATGCAACGCAAAAAGGAAAGAATCAAGCTTAACCTCACATAGACAGATCAAAATATACTAGGAAGAAAAAAAAAATTAATAAAAAAACGTGAGTCTGAGATATTATAGAATTGGTTAGAAAATGGTCATGTTGCGAGAATGGCTGAAAACCGATTGACATCACGATTCACAACACAGATCCTCAGAGATCACGTGCGAAACCGAAGCCGAGAGAATACAAGATGGAGAGACGAACTGAACAAATTCAGAAAGTATTGGCTCTGCTACACCCACGATAGAAAGATCTGGCAAATCCTGGGGAAGGTGTATGTGCAACGACGAACGATGAAAGAATGATTATGATGATGATGATGATGATTATTATGATGATGATGACAATATTGATGATGATTATGATGATGATGATGAGTGTGCACACGTTTATCATTATGTCAGCGATAGCTTTAGCTCGTTAAACTTTCACTAGGTTGGAACAAAAAATAAATGGCCGTTTTCGCTTTGCATTATTGCGATTGTTTTCATCCGTATCGTTCCTGTTGATGCACAAAGCTATATATATATATATATATATATATATATATATATATATATATATATATATATATATATATATATATATATATATATATATATATACCATTTGAAAGTTCAGCGTAACCTCTTACAGGCGTTGTTCGAAATTTTTCATGACTCTCACTTTTTGTTGTTTTTTTCGTTGTTGTTGTTGTTGTTGTTCTTTTAAAGGTTATCGGAAATAGAAAACGCGATGCTCGGGTCTTTAAGCTCCATGGGTTAAAACTTGGCCACTGCGCTGTCGAAGCCACCTGCAACGTCAAAAGTGCTCTGGGAATTGGAGTCATCTTCAGAACTGAGTACACGTCATTGGATCATGAAATGTATTTCTGGTGATCAGGATCTCCGAGATGAGCCAGCTCGTAAGTGCAAGTTGTTCTTCGACAACGATAAATAATAGCTCATCCAGAAACAAACATTTGAACGTTGGATAACAAAGCTGGGAGGGGGGGCGTAGTCTGTACAACAGTCGTAAGACATCTGGCACACACTGGCGAAGTGAAGGAAATGCAGAAGTGTGTACTCCATGATCTGTCTGACGATTGGCGGCTTTTACGGTTTGAAACTTGCTAGTATTGGCTTATTCGTCTCAAATTTGACCTTTTTCTTGGTTGTCTGCTTACTGTTGATGAAGAGTATTTTATGTATTATAATCGGCAAAGTAACTTCATTTGGGTCGATTAACTCGCTCCTCCTCAACCTTTACAAAACCAAATCTTCACTCTCAAAAGATTCTCCCGACCGTTTGATCGTGGTGTAAAGAGTAATCCATTATAGCCTCTCGACAGACCATCACGACTGAGTCTTATAGTTATAATTTGGAACCGATGTATTAAAGATTGCGAACATTCTGGTCAGCTGTGGTGAACAGAAAGGGGCCTATCCTGCTTCAGGATAACGCAAGACCTCATACTACACATATAACCCGAAAAAGAAAACGATGCAGTTTAGCATCGTGGTCCTGTCCCACCTTCCTTATTCACTGGATATGTCCCTGACCAATTACTACTTTTTACGGGCCTTAAATGCATACACGCACCATTTGGGGAGCGCCAATGCAGGCAGGGTTGGACATGCTCTGCGGCAGTTTGTCGACTTTCGTGACCCTAGTTTTCATCGTTGTGAAATACATTCACGGGCGTGTTGTTGGCCAAATTTTCCAGTTGAAGAATCTCTTCCTAATTACATTTTTAGCTTTATTGACATAAAATTAAACCTTAGGTGTCTCACTTGAATTTTTTTTTATTGGAATCGAAGGTCCACACATGAAATCTATTTGGGACGAAAAATTATTCTGCATACTAATGAAACTCTAAGGTAAGTACAAAAATTTCCATTTTGAGGAAACATTTCTGAAACCCATTAAACATAATTTGTGAGCAATTATATTGATGAAAAAAATAGATCGAATTAAGAAATCTAATGAAGCGTAATAAATACGAAAGGAGCGCAAAATCATCAAAACAGACAATCAACTAGTAGACGTAGACATAGTGTTTCTAATTACTGAAGACCCCGCGCCCCTAATGACAAATAGATACGGCCCATCCCCAACTGCAGAACATTATTACGCAGTGCCTCATTTTATCCAAAATCAACAGAAGAATGGAATTCGCTGTCCCAGGGGCCGGTAGATCAGTCAAGAGTAAATTCAGGCGGAGACTGCAGCATTCTTCTGGTGTTCTTTAAGATACAATTAATGCACCTAGGAGAATGTTCTCTCAAAAGATGTTGTGTTTCATTGCAAAGAAAAAAAATACGTTGAAAAAAACTTCCTATTCTAAGGACGTTCTGGATATTTCAAGTAATGGCAAGTGCTTAGTCGAAAAATTATTTCACTTTATACATAGTTATATTTAATATAAATTTATACACATATCAATTTTGATTTTTTATTACTCTACAGTGTAAATATGCCAGGTAGTGTGTTATATGAATAAATGTCCCAGTATACCGCACGCCGTAGTAGTACGCTACCACATAGCAACCAAGTTTTCAAACAATACATTTCATAGAATATTTTTCGGTGGATTTAAAAAAAAAATCAATGCGTTACAGTCTTCTTAAAATGAAAAAAAAAACAAAAACAAACAAAAACAATCTGTTCCTTTATAAATTCTCTATGACAGGAGCAAATAAACGCCTTGTGTTACAAATGATAGCTATATTACCTATTCGTTGCCCTGTGTTTGCGGATATGGGTTAAGTGGAACAGAAGTGAATCCGACTGTAGAAGGTTAGGGGTGCGCACATGGCTGTTGGTTGAATTCATTCTCATCAAAGAAAGTTTCGGCTTGTAAAATCAAGAGATCAAAGGCAAGAAAGCTGGCTAATGGAGCCGATGAAACGTTTTGAATGACAGTGTTACATCTGTAGTTTTATTTTCGGGTGAATTATCAAACAAAAGAGCTGCATCCCAAACCTGCTAACTATTCTCACATCAAGCAATACATACATTGCCCCTTGAACTTTCCAATAAGATCACATATACATAATTGTTCGTGAGCACCGAAAATCCATACCCCGGCCTTTCTAGCTGAAGGAGACATTATCTGTTTGGTTTTTTGGGGGTTTTATTGTTGTTTTTTTTCTTTTTTGCATTTCTGTTTATACACTTAAGCAAGTCAATAGTCTGTGGTCTGATTTTGCTCAACAGATATTCACTATTTTTTTTCCAGATAATCTCCTTCCCTGTCAAGGCATTTAATGCCACACTTCTCCATTAGGCACGTGGGTATGACATTATACGATGAAAATTTCCGATCAAAATTCATCTAATAAATATGTCGATGACTTCATTGATCCATCGTCGTGAGTATAGACAGACAGGCCAACAGATGGACGGACACTCCCCCTCCCACTCTTCCCTTCTCTCTTTTCCCTTGTCTGATTGTCTTTATATACATCAGGAGAGAGAAAGAGAGAGAGAGAGAGAGAGAGAGAGAGAGAGAGAGAGCAGTGATATATAGAGAAAGGGACGGACAGAGAGGTAGAAAAACAG
This sequence comes from Thysanoteuthis rhombus, assembly GCA_963457665.1. Taxonomy (NCBI): domain Eukaryota; kingdom Metazoa; phylum Mollusca; class Cephalopoda; order Oegopsida; family Thysanoteuthidae; genus Thysanoteuthis; species Thysanoteuthis major. The sequence goes on along the minus strand of OY735205.1, from coordinate 19,149,774 downwards.
TGACCCGAAATCGGTAAAAAATACGAACATCGAAAAAACTTTTTTAAAAATAACATCTATCCATCAATTTATCGATCCATCTATCTATGCAAATGAACAAATAACGCTGAAATAAATAATCAGATGAATAACAATAGCATTAGAGAGTAAGGTAAATAGATCAATTGATTAAGTGATATGAAATATTGGTCAAGTCATTCAATGTTTCAGATGGATTCACTTCCTTCATTTATATTTACTCAGCTTACCTTGGCACCGGACAATCAATAAAAGAACATCAAGTTGGGGTCAATATATCTGTACCGGACTGAGAGACTAGTATGCTAACGAGGGCCCTACAGCATGCACCCATCAGATAGATAGATAGATAGATAGATAGATTGATAGATAGATAGATGAATGGATAGATGTTTCTGCCTGCAAGGTGCATTTGTGTAGGTGAATCAAGCTTTCCATTCATTTGCAAGTAATTATTTACCAAATTTACCCTAGCTGGGCATTGAAATAAAATAAAAAGTCGACCACCTCATGAAGTATCAAACTCACAAGACTAACAATGGACTGTGATAATAGCTTATACACCATTGTTCCATGGCAAACGCCGTTCACATGAAATATGCATTTGAAAAAATCTGACTTTAGTTAATGATAAATATGAGGAGGAGGAGGAGGGATAGCTATGACCGATTGAGTAAAGATTTTTAAAAACTTGTTACTCTCGTATAAACATTGATGATTTGAAACTATACACTAAATTCTTTTAAAAAAAACAACAAAAAAAAACAAAACAAGCGAATCAGACAATTTTATCTAAAAACCATGCTTGTGGGTATTCGATACTCAATCAACAGAATTATGGCTGATTTTGTTCAAATTTAGATGTTCTCAAAATTGTTTGTTAATCAAACATTGATTAAAGCTTTTTCAGAAATAATTTTAGGTTTTAGCTTTCTCTTCCGGAGTCTGTAAAGTAGATACTTCACTTGCTGAAGCCGATTCATTCCTGAAAATGAAATGAAGAAAGAACATTTGGAAACAGATGATAAAAAAGGACAGTTCATGAACAAAAGCGGGGAATATTTTCCTGATTCAAGATTTTGCCAAATGAGTTTTTTTCCTTTATTAATTTCATAGTCTTCACTTATCATTGCGAAACTAGAAATGGAGTCCTTCCCCTAAACATGAAGTCTTCAAACCAGTGGACAAATCTGAAAGAATTATGATCATAGTACCCGTAAAAAAATAGCAGGATTTATTTATATATCGGCACTTCTGATAGATTCAGTGAATGCCTGCACTTTGCCAAGGAAGTGCCGCTTCCCGGGCCTCTGCTTGGATCAGTGTGTATTAGATGAACGCAAGTTGAAAAGTGTTGCACACACACATGCACACACAAATGCACACACACATGCACACGCACATGGATAAGGATTTATTTTTATTATTTGAGCATTTTTTTTTCTCTTATTCTTTATATTCATCTCTCTGTATACTGTATTTATTGTCTATTTTTCTATCAACTAATTCTTCCTATTTTGTTTTTTCTAATTTGTTTCACCGTTTTGCTGTTTTTTAGACACCCAAAGACATGGGCAGTCTCTATAACTAAGCAGCAAACGCTATTTCTATTTTGGACTTGTGTCCACTCTTGTCACGGCAAGCTAAATGCCGAACTTTTTTTTTTATGACTCTGACAGTTATTGGAGTTGAGCCATTTAAGATTTACGATGTGTGAGCTGATCACTGCCAATACACAGAGATAAGACAGGCAATGGCAGTTTTATTTTTTATTTACACAGAAAACGACAATCACAGGGAGAATGGTGTTAACCGTAACCCGGATCGGGATCTTAGGAACCAAAGATACACACATAGAAAAGATAAAAGTTAGTCGATTTTCACCCTCACTATATATATATATATATATATATATATATATATATATATATATATATGTGTGTGTGTGTGTGTGTGTGTGTGTGTGTATACATATATATATGTATGTATATATATATATATATATATATATATATGTATATATATATAGATATATGTATATATATATGTATATGTATATATGTGTGTGTTTATACATATATATATATATATATATATATATATATATATATATATATATATATATATATATATATATGTATATATATGTGTGTGTGGGTATGTGTATATACATACACACACACACACACACACACACATATATATATGTATATAAATATATATATATATATATATATATAAATGCGGTGTGTATGTTTACTAAGCTTGACTGTCTGGTACGACGCCATGAATCAGGGTTAGGAAGACTATGTTGCATCAGTTACGTACGTTAGGATGGCCCACTATGTAAAAATCTGTATCCGAAATTCAGAATTAAAGCTTAGTATTAACACCTGCCAAGGCAGAGAGTAAGAAATATACGAAGAATTCCTTACCGAGCGGCTCTTTCATGCATACACACACACACACACACACACAATTGGACAAATATGTCTGCTGTGCGCTTGTGTAGTATTGAAATATGAGCACACAAAATGATATATATATATATTTATATATATATATATATATATATAGATACTCACTGCAGTTGTCCTATCCAATCGTTTATTCTATTTACTTTTTTCGATGACAAATGATGCATTCACCGTGTGATAACGGGAGATCATTTCAGAACAGAGATTCAAAATTATATGACGGTTTTATAATTATTTCTATTGAATTATGCATCAGTTTCCTCAAGATTTCTCTCTCTCTCCCCCTCTCTCTCTCTCTCTAAATATATATATATATATATATATATATATATATAGAGAGAGAGAGAGAGAGAGAGAGACAGACAGACAGACAGACAGACGGACAGACAGACAGAGACAGATAGATGTTCATTCTCTGTCTACGTCTGCGCTGCATGAGCTTCTATTATTTCTCCACATGGACAATTATATTATTGAAAATGGATACATAACCCGACAGAATAATTATTAATAAATTCTTGCTTGAAACTCTATTTGAAATGACATTCCGTTGTTATTCGGTGAAAGTGTCAGTCAGCTTAGGCAGCATAAATGGGGAAAAAAAAAAAAAAAAAAGAAATGGCTGTTGAAGGAATCGAACCCGATTATTGATAGATTGAAAGATATCGTGGAAAGTGCAATTCATGTTCGTATATAATCTGAACATTCGAATAAACTGGAATACTTCAAAAATCTGTTCTTGTTCGTTATTCAAGCAATAATCATTCACAAATATTCTTTTATAAATCATGTAATAAAATTGCATATTAGACATGTTCATCCACTCACAATTACAAACTATAAACTTGACTGAGAGGAAAATACTTATAGGGTATGAATGTAGGATTATCAAACTAGAAAGCACTCAAAGAGCGCATTATCTTTCCAAGGCCATTGTGACAAAAACTGAATGAAAATCAGATCAGAAATACTCACGATGCATATTAAGAATTCTGTTGAAAATTCTTGGATCCGCCCTCAATTCCAATCAATTCTCTTTTATTCCATTGCTGACTCCTTGGCAAATTGTCTCTGGAATTCTTTGCGAAGTTTTGGAGATATTGTATGGACAAGCATGAGGGAATTTATGAACGTATATTCTTTACAAAAAAAAGGCCTGTATCCGCCAAATAATTCAATCAATTGTTTCTTACTTCTGAAGAACTTTTAAAGATATTTTGTAATCATATGGCTTTGATGCAAGGGAAATAACTGTGAAAAATTAATTGTCACGCCCCAAAATTAAATTAGTTCTTCCGTAATCAATTGTCTAGACTTTCACAAAATTCCATTGCAATTCATTTAGAACTTTTTAAGACACTGTGTGGTTTGGACATTTAGCTACAAAGCAGGGGAGGTAAATACGAAGAAACTATGGGTCTACCCTTAACCTTTATCATTCCAATGCCAACCTTTTTACAAAATCTTATTAGAATTTGATGTAAACTTCTAAGACATCGTGTGGACCGACAGAAAGAGGGTTAGACCATGGACGTCTGCCGCCACTTTTCCAGAGGAGGGCAAAAGGACATTGGGTGGGGAGGGGGCATTTATTCGGAATGTATGTTTGCGGCAACACCGTCATCATCGAAGAATAACCATCTCTTTATACGAGTGCATTAAATTGGAGTTACATAAAACAATCGCACTGCACTAATATCTTCGATTGATTTCAAGGTTACAACTTTCAAATCCCCATAACGAGGTGAGAAGGCCTGATCCAGGGAGTGCTCCATTTGTACTCTTATGCCCCAATGGACACCCATGGGGCTGTCGAACACGAATAAATGCGGGTGTCTACCAGGAAATCTACCCATCAAGAAATCAGATCCTGGAAATGTGCTCATCAGCAAATCCGCCCATCATGAATACATCAAGGAAGGAAAAGAGCCCATTCCAGATGGGCACTGTTCCAGATACCTGTGATACCGCTTCCAATTTCGTTGGATTGTATTTGTTTTGTTTTGTTTTTTCAGGGATTTCTTTTGAGAAACCATACTCAAGATAATTCGTCTGAAATGTTTTCGATCTGCCTTTTAGATTCCTTGCAGAGAAATTTGTTTTCTTATTTTCACTTCCTTTTGGCGCTCTACATTATTCCTGAGCAATTACTATTTTTTCTTGCTCTGTTTGGTGCGGGTTTCATGACATTTTAATTGCACTAGATGTTTCAAATATCATTCTATCTACCTTACTTTTCACATGCAGTCTGTCGATGTTGTTCCTTGGTTAAGACTCTTGTGCATGATATAGGGAGTGATTTCCTGGTATGTCGATTCCACCCACCTTTGTCCAGCCTAGGAAGCACCCTGAGTACCTTACTATTGATGCAGTCCATATTTCCTCCTGTTATCAAATTTCTTATATGTTTTTCTTTTTAGCATGTCTTATTGTTCTTTCGTCTCCTACTAATTTTATGAGACGCACTTAAATATTCCAAAATATATTCACCGGTCTTCGTGGTCAATTATCATTATTTTTAGTATTCGTTGAGTTTCCTCACGATTAGTGACTGGTGGCCTTCACCGGAAATCAAGTGACAGCAACTCTCCTCAGTTCTCAAGGATTCTTCTCAATATTCTGACGGATTTCAGTAGTGGATGGAATGCCTTGATTCTCCTACGCAACGTCCAATAAAATCTTTGCTAAGCAATTGGCAGCTGTTCCCAGGATTCAACCACAATTGGTATTACTGTCATCTTCGCGTATCTTAACTCTTTCACTTCTTTGGCAAGGACAGGCTATTTATCAAGCTTTTCATTTGCCTTCAGTTCAAACCTGGGGTTCGCTAAAACAGTAAAATCCATTATCTGATTTTTTTTTCTCTTTTCATAGAAAATAGATTTGGTCTTCTGGCCTTGTTTGGATGGTCCATTTGAATCTCAAAATTCTGGAGGATTCTATGTGTTTTTGAACCCTAGATTATCAATTGTTAAAACTGTCGTTGCTTCTGAGAAATAGAATTTTTTCTCGACTTTTATCTTTCTTTTCCTTTCTTTTATCAATTCATTACCTTACAAGTAAGTTTCACTTTGACAATGTTTAAAAAGGTGATTTACAAAATCGGATATACTTCCCCTTTGAGAATCAAAAGTGTTCTTCGGAGTTACTATAATTACTATAACATGGTGCACTCGTGCATTCACTCACTCATATACACACATATATATAGTTGAGGTTTGAATCATTGAGTGAATGAAGAGTGCTCGATATCCAGGATAGTGCAGTTGTAAATAGTTATACATAAGTTCAGTGCTTCGCTGTGATTTCGAGTTTGTTTAAAGTGAGTGGAATCGTCAGTAATCCGTACTTGGAGGTCATGTTGTAAGTTCTAACAAGTAGCTTCTCAATGAAGGGGTCGAAAATTTCCTAACTGACCTCTTTTAAAAATGCCAAAATTCACCAGACCTTTAATCAACCTTTAGGAAGGTCAGTGCCACCTATCCTAGGTGTGTCTATGTACAATTTTAATACAGTTTTCTTGCAGTCGTTCCTCTTAGGTTCTAAAATGCCCAAAGTGACGTGAGTCAAGTTGACCTATAGAGGTCAACAGAGCTCAGCTCTACCTATGATATGTTTTTAGTGTGGTTACCTTAATCATGTACACAAATTTGGATTCCAAGGGTTGCAGTAGTTTCCCTAGATTCGAAAATGCCTAAATTGACACGACCCTGAATTGACAAATAGAGGTAAACAGAGGTCAGCACCACCTATACCATGTTCATAGTGTGGTTACTTAAACATTGAACACAAATATGAAGCCCATAGGGTGTAGCCGTCTCCGTTAAATTTGAAAATGCCATGATAAATCTTTCATGGAAATGCCAAAATTGACTATAAATTGACTTGTACAGGTCGTTAAAGGTCATAACTATCTATCATATGTTCATCCTGAGATTAGGTCAACAAGAATTTTTCAACTCTTATAGCGGAACCGTTTAGGAATATAAAAACCATAGTCAGAAACATACATTTTTAGTCTGGACTTCCTTTTTTTTTCCCCCGAAGACAGGTAGGTAACCTTTACTGCCATCTGCTTCAGTGGTGTGTCTCAAACGGCCGTATTATCAGATTTCATCTCACAAGCTCTGGCATTTGTTTCAGTGGTGAGTCAAACCTGTTCTTCAATAGACAGAGAGAGACAGACAGACAGACAGACTGAGAGAGCCGTACTGTTGGGTTACTCTGGAAGGGCCCCAGGCACCTATAACTAGCATTTACTCGGAAGAAGGCACTTTTGTTAAACCTACGATCTTGAGGCCTCGCTCCTATCGGTGTACCATAGCATGTAACCCTTGTTCTATAGAGTGAGGTCGGCTGTGTACACGCAGCATTTCAACATTAAATTTTATCGCAGCTTACTCGGAACCCCATCATCTAAGGATTACCATGTGTCTGTTTGCATGGGAAGTGATGAAAACTTTGTTGGCAGCTCTATGTTCGTATGAATATGTTGAATATCCATTTATGTATTTATACATGTATCCACCTATCTCTGTCTGTCTGTCATTCGTTTCTCTGTATATAAAACGTTGAATCCCTGTCCGCCCGTCCGTTCGTTCGACTTTGTAGGCCACAAATTTGCATGTATGAAGCTAGAATTTTGCATAGCAGTGCATTTTTTCACGACAGAGGATATAGGATGGGTGATTCATTTAAGGTTTTACATAGGGACTCTATTTACTTTGTAATTGTAATGTGAAACTGGCCCCTGACTTTCCGTCCGTCGTAAGCAGAAAGTTAATTTTTCATTTAGGTGGTCAAATTTTTTTTTTTGCATTGGGTTACACTCATTCAAAACAGCGGACATTGGCTGTGTGAGGTAGACCTCTGAGCTAATTCAAAGTCATTAGAGGTCAATCTTGATTTTCAGCCAATGGATGTGATTGTAGGCTATAGGCAACTGAATGCTGAAATTTGTCAGTGAGGCAAATCATTTTATTGTGATAGTCATGGACTATTTGAACTGGAACTCGTCCAAAGGGAGGCCATCTTAACCCCGCTCTCACCACTGAGCTGGACTCAAACAACTGGTACCTACTCAAATCCTGTCTAGTTAATTCACTTTCCATACATGTTCTATTGTCTTTCGACTTGGACAAATACTATAAAAAAATGGACATATGATCCGACAGAATATTTATAAAAACGTTTTTTGTTTTCTCCGGCATCAGCCCATTTCTTTAATTGTTTATTCTATTTACGCCTCCTAGGCCAACTGACACATTCACCGTGTAAAACAGGATGTCGGTTCGAATAGGGTTTCAAATATAACTAACACATTAGATATAATATATATATAGAGAGAGATAGAGAGTGCAAGAGACAGGGATATGTGTGCACAAGTGTATAAACACAACCAGAAACAGTCAGACAGAGACTGGCAGTGAGGTGAGAGAGACAGACAGACACTCACACACAGTGTGATAAACATAGATATAGGGAATGGAGGACAATCACTGCACTGAAGAAAAGGTAATTTTGTAAGATTTTGTATATACGATACGAATGCTTTGGATTGCATCGTCAAGTAGTTAATAGAGGTTAGTGGAAAGTCGAATCATATCCTTTTTTGAATTTTTACCCCCACTTTATTTTCAAAGGATGGGTGTGCGGCAAGGGCACACTCCACTTGAAAACAAAATTTGAATTGAGATTTCGAGACCCCCGCCCCACACCGAAAAAAACTTTCCAAAACTTTTTTCCCTCACATTTCCCTCATCACCCAAAGAAACCAAGTAGACGCTGATTTTTGCCAAAAAAACATCCATTTTGTAACCAGCACACCCGGCAATCGCCTCTTGAGTGAATTGGCTGGGATGGATGAAATTGGTACTGGACATTTTTATTTTCATCAAAAGATAGCAACGATTTCCATGTCCCGCCTTCCTCACAGAATGTAGCTGACCCCGATGACCTGAAGGAATATAAATCAGTAATGTTCTTTAAGAAACTTAATAACAAACATCTGTTGTTTCATTATCGTCTAGTAACACACCAAGGCTTGTTCGCTTATATTTCCTTATTTCATCGCCAAGACCAATTTTCTCGCAATATATCATCATCATCATCATCATCATCATCATCATCATCATCCGTCATAAGTTCCCCGCTGGACAAAGTTTTTTCCCCATCTTCTTCCATGACGAACTAGATTACGCTAATTCCTACCATGTCGTAGTAGCAAACATTTCTATCTCATCTTCCCATCTTGTGTCTGGTCTTTTCCTACTTCATTTACTGTCCCGCAGGCACCAATCGGTTAGCTGTTGTTTCTTCTTGCTAACTGCTTGCACGATCTCCATTTTGATGCTTAATCACTTGTACGATGTCTTCCACCTTCTCTCGGACCCATGTTGATTACGCTGCCGTCTGTGCGGTTCTGGGTTGGTTTTCGACTAGTTTTGTAAGTTTTCCGGTTTCGTTCTTGTACGTCATAGCTGGTATGATTATAAACTTACCGTTTCAAGCATATTGAGAATTTGCTTTCAGCACGTCTCTATTCATACCAAATGCTTCCTAACTTATCGTTAGGTACCGACCTATTTCATTCCTGTTATCTTTCTCCAACTTTATTGTTTGACCTAAGTAAATGTATTCACAAACTTCATCTAAGGCTCACGTCTCTAATTTTATGGACTGTTCGGGTGTTTATCATGGAACATTCCTTTAATATTCGTTATGTTCATTTTAATCATATTCTTTGACTTTCTATATTATGTTCATTTGATATGTCTCTGATATTAATGCAATGTCATCACGTATCTCAATCGTTCAGATATTCTCCCACTTGATTTACTCCAACGTTTTCCCGGACGGTTTTCCATAATATGTTTTCGAGGCTAGGGATGTACAGTTTTTGTGATATCACAACCCCTTGTCTTACACCTTTCCCAATCGTTACCAGACCCTCTCTTGCTAGAAGATGAGTCCGGTTCGCACTGTGGGTTTGCTCTTTTTTCCCCGATTATGCTGTTTAATAGTTGCCATTGAATAATAATCCGATTCAAAGTTATGATAAAAATGCGACTAAAATTTAGGATGAAGGCAAAACCTAGTCAAGATTAATAATTGTGCTTGTCGCTTTTTGTGAATATACTTTTTTATTCAGTTGAAGAGAATTTGCGCGCAATTAAGAGATATGTTTCCAGAGCCGAACTCATCATTTCACGTCCGATGAAATAATGCAAATTCAGTTCTGCATTACTTACTGGTGGATTATTTTCAGCGTTACACGATGTTTTTCTGAGCCTGAATACTGGCTTGAGAATTTTTCGTCCGATTGTTTCCCCTGTGAACTTCAAGTCCCGTTTCTTCCTTCAGACTCAAAGTACTGATTAAAGTATTGCAGGGAAGCTCTGATAATTACCTTTTCATCATGATCCACCATCTTGTGTCTATCATCTCTGATCTTGCTTCCATTATTATCTGGATCACGCAGAAACATTTCACCACAATCAGACCTCGATTTGCTCAACACATCGTGATGGATCTGGACTTTGGAGTTCAGCAATCTGACCATGTTCGAAATAGGACGACTCTGTTCTTATTCCCATATTATATAGACTTGACACGACTTTAAACAACAGTCGAAACAGATTGACTGGGATTTGAACCGGTTATACCATTTCAATTAGAGATGAGTTTGAAGTCATTTCGCTGCGAAACATTTCAATAATCGACTTAAAACTACTATGTTCATTATTACTTTTACTATTGGACAGTGTTTATAAAATGAACAACCTTACAATCACGAATAGCAATGAGTTTTAATCCAGATAATAATGAAATCATTTGAAAATTCTCTTGAATTTAAAGTTTTGTGGTACCCTGTACATGCACGCACACACGCACCCCAACACTCACATACGCACACACACTCTCTCCCCTTCTCTCTCACGCACACACACGTATATATATATATATATATATATATATATATATATATATATATATATATATATATATATATATATATTTCATTGAATATATTATATGTGTGTATGTGTGTTCTACTACAGCTATGTAAGACCATTTTATTGTAGGTGAAATATTAAATTACCTCACAAGAGAATATTTCCACGTCTTCTACAGGAGAATAATCGACAATAAAATCCTTTCAAGTGTACTCAAAGGATACATTAATGTGATAGTTTCCGATCGAAACCATCCTCTTCATTATTCGAGATTATCTTCGTGGTATTCTAGAAAGAAAACAGTGTCACGATTTAATTTATCGTATGAACAGATACGGCGAATAAAATATTAATAATTCCCTGAATTAATCATTTTATATCAATACTATAATCGAAAATTTTACAAAATATTAACTATGAAGAAGTTCTTTTGGGGCATGAAGGGTATTCCTCCCTAGCCACAGAAGAATTCTACTCTGAGCGAGGACCAAAGAATAAGTCGACCAGAACTCCAACTTCTATTCTAACTGAAGATGATCGCTGCAACTTTTGTATTGTATATATAACAAACGAATATCATAAAAAATATATATATATTTGTTCATATAGATATATTCATTAATTCGAATGAAATAAGCTTGTGCATATCTACATGATAATGTTTCGTTAATATATATATATATATATATATATATATATATATATATATATATATATATATATATATATCATAAATAAGGTTTGAAAGATAGCATAATATAATATAATATAATATAAAGCAATGTCTGACATGTGATGGATTTATTTCATAGAGTGCTCAATAGTTTCAACTTTAAACTCCTCCCACTCATAGCGACATCCACAAGACTCTCAACGAATTACTCAAACAGAAATCAAAGACGCGTATCATCATTTGCCTGAAGAGGCCCAAAGGAGGCAGAAACATAAACGTGTTTGTGTAGCGAATCTTTCTCGTATATATATATATATATATATATATATATATATATATATATATATATATATATATATATATATATATATCAGTTAATAGGACGTTGAAATAACTTCCCAAGTTCAACAGAATCCCAGTCGAGACAGTTTAATCTGGTTGATGACCAAGATTCTCCATCTTCCATAGTGACTGATAGTGGCATTCGAAGAGAAATTACAATTATTGACGCAACAAAAAAATTTGGTGTCTCAACAATCTCGGATATCTGAAGAATCCATCTATATATCTGTTGGTATTCTTGGTGGTTGAGAGAATCCACTTGTTCCTCTCCGACGTATCTTGTCGTTGATCGAGTGAAAGTCAGGATTTTGATAAATCTAATGTTCTCGACTCAGGCAAGCCCTTCTAACCTGAAAAATGAACCCCCAAAAATCTTCTACATAGCAGTCATTACATTCGTTTATTTGTATTATCTGCATTACCAACATGGTCTATCTATCAATCAATCTCTCTATTTTCCCCCAATCATCTATTTCTCTCCAGTAACTTCCGGTTTTATTTGCTCATTCCGAGTGAACATGTATATCCATACAGTTAAGCATCTATTACCAAGTTATACAAATATACTATAATATCTCAGTCTGCACGTTCTCATAGGTACATAAACCGACAGCGGGGCACCGACTGAACATTTGTCCGACGCCGTAAAGGCAGGCGCTTGCAAGCGTTGGTGAAGGACTGGCGAAATTCTCCGCTAAACAATGTCCATATATCACCGGGCCTTCGTGCTGAGTGCCAACATTGCTAGCGTTGGGGGTTCTGTCGCAAACCGCTGTAAAGTGGAGGCGGCATCCTCTGTTCCCGTCGTGTTTCACAAACAGGGGCCCGCTCCACTGACTACCCTTGACTGATAGCATACTCGTGATGGATGTTGTCTTCTGGCCAACAAAGAAAAGTCGAAAAGACCGCCGCCATTAACACTGACTCTATTGCTGCTGCTGCTACAACAGAAGGAACGACGTGATTATTGGAGTTTAGGAGGCACCATCAAAATATGGCTCTCAGTCATGGAATTAAAGAATATACTTGGGATGATGCGCCGTGCCATTGAATATAGCCTAATCCAGTGGTTCTCAAACTTATTTTGTCGCGGAACCCTTATGCGATTTTCCCCAAAAAAAGCAGAACCCACTCCTATATTTTACAGACCATCCCTCGCCCCCCTGATTTTGATAATACATTAAATCAAACTAAAATTGCTTTACATGGAAAATTTATAAAACTATATGATAAATGAAAATTTGAAATAAAAAATAACCATTTCTATAGTTTTTTTCATTGCGATATGAATCTCGCCTCACTTATTATCATTATTTTTATTTTTATTATTATTATTATTATTATTATTATTATAATTATTATTATTATTTTTGTCATTATTATTATCATCATCATCATGATTTTTATTATTACTATCATCATCAATATTTTCATTATTATTATCATCATCATTATTATCATTATAATTCTTATTATTGTCATTATTATCATCATGATTTTTATTATTATTATCATCATCATTATTATCATTATCATTATTATTATCATCATCATCATCATTATCATTATTATCATTATTATTATTATTATTATTATTATTATTATTAATTTTTTTTGATACCATTTTGAAAAAATATCAAATTTTATTAGAATACACATGATGTTTTGGACCCCCTCCCCTTAATTTTTTTCTCCTGAAACTCACTTTAGGAATCTCTGGCCAATTGTCTGGTTCTTCAGGCTTCAATGTTATGAGCATTGACTGTAATTAGATTAGATCATTGACTGGAAGAAGCAAAAGAAAAAACTGAGGCAGCAATGAAGTCATGCTAGTAAAAAAAATGTCTGATTATTTCCTCATTTTCACGAAGAAGAACTGTACTCTCATCTTATTGATAATTTATGTTAAGTGAAAAATTGGTATATTTTTTTTCCAAAAGAGTATAACTGGCGTTTTATCTTAATCAGGTATGATGCCATATTCTTTGAGCACTCCCTAAAGAGGAAAATCGAAATGAATGAGTCAAGCATATATCAAATCTTCTTGGATGAACTTCGTTGGTCGTAAAAGGTTGATACATGTTGCTTTCATGGACCTCTTGTTTGCAAGCGACCATTGAACGCGAGGTAAAGTAACTTTTTGTGGATAACTAAGGGGGAAAAGTTACTGAGAGAAATATAATTGCCAATCATAAAGATTGAACGGACAGACTAAAAATTTGCAATCAGAATATTCTTGTTTATCAAATGCGTGTTGTCAAACGTTTATCATAAATCTGCTGAAAGTATGCGCACATGTTTCAGAGTGACATTCTCGCAATCTCTGGAAAGACAGTACATATCTGTTGGTGTAATTCATGTAATTTTCTTCAGTGTTTTATTTATGATTTACACAGAATTTGATATTAAGGTACTTTGTGTTTATTATTCTTGTTTGGGACCATCTGTTGTTTACCATGTATCTGCTCCAGAGATTTAAAAGAAAACAGTCACATTAACATGGCCCTCTAGCAGTGCTGATTCCCCTTCAGCAATGATTTTCTTATATTGCTCATGTTATATCTATCTATCTATCTATCTATCTATCTATCTCTTTCTCTCTCTCTCTCTCTCTCTCTCTCTCTATATATATATATATATATATATATATATATATATATATATATATATATATATATATGTGTGTGTATGTATGTATGTATGTATGTATGTATGTAATGTGAGGATATGGGTGAGATCCATCCGACATGGTGGTTGATTTATTAGACAATAGGGAAACACGAAAGTTTAGAAAATAGATTGTGAAATGTTTCGAGAGACTGTTTATCTTCGATGTCAACCGTCAAATAGGAAGAATGATAAGATTTTGCGAATAACTAGGTTTCCAAATGATCACAAAAAATTTTTGTAATGATCATTAATAGAATGATCAAATATTTGACCATGCCTCTGTATCTTGAGGCGAATTATGTTTTTACACCTTTGAGTCACTCTCGATCGAAAACACTGACACACTTGCAAAAGGTTAATGAAATTTCCCATAATAATAGATATAGATATTCAATGTTTTGTTGCAGATCGAGTTCTCTGTGAAAGTCATATTATAAAGTATCTGAACCCCCCCCCCGATCGAAATTGTCATCAAAACTGCCAACGTAGGGTTCTTCAATTTTCTAGTCAGTTTGTTTGTCTATGTATGTGTCACGCGTAGAGGCCGCACCAATGGAGCGAGGAAGCTGAAAATTTAAGCATTTACCCCTTATTATGTTTAGAATTTTTTCTTTGGATCCCTTCCAAATATTTTTCCCATGCAAATTTATGCTAAATTAGCTCCCTGGTTTGTGTCACGTATGTTTTGTTTAATTCATACGTTTTTAGTGTACACCACCCAACAGACGGCGAGAGGAGTAACTTATTCATTGATCACCTATTTTTGAAAAAAATGTTTTTTTATTGATCACCCCAACACAGCATGCTGCCAGAAGACGTTGATCACGTGACGTTTTTTTTTTTTATTGAGTGACTAACCAGGCCAGTTTTTTTATGTTATTTTTTGTATTTTGTTTTTGCTTTTTTAAGGATCTAGCATATTTCTTTTATATACATGTAAAAATAAAAAATAAAAATACATGCGTATTTCTTTTCCCGAATACTTGCTGTAAGAAAGGCAGACAGGTGCCAAAGAAATGTTTAATGAAGTTCAAGGTTTGCGCAAACCGGTGTTTTTCATTGCAGAGCTTCAGATAATGTTCGTCTGCTTTCCTTCCACTCGTTTATTTTTTATTTTTCAAGTAAAGAAAACAGAAACTGAAATGTATTTACAAATGCTCGTGCGCTGGAGATTCGACGGCCTAAACAGGAAATGAGGAGAGGGGTTCGCAAAATGAGGCGGTTGTTAATGGCCGAAGATATAAGTTTATGAACGAGCGAGTTTGGGAACATTAAGAACTGAGCGCAGATACCACCAAAGGCGACAAATGTAGATTTATCAGTTGACCCATAACTTCAGTCGGGTGTATGTAGATAAATGGCCCTCTATTTCAACCAAGCGAAACCATTCGTCGACCAAAAGAGGGCGAGGAGGAAGAGGAGAAGAAGAAGGAGAAGAAGAAGGAGAAGAAGGAGAAGAAGAAGAAGAAGAAGATGAAAAATACCTTCCTTACAGTCATCTCTATCTTGTTTTGTTTTGTTTTTTTTTCTTTCCTTTGCTCACTCCTTTAACCCTCTCTCGCCGAAAGACCACAGTGATGGTTGTCCTGTCCTGTCCGGTCCATTATCAGAAATAAATGTATTTTCAAACCGGAAGCTGTGGTATGCAAAAACAGTTTGAAAAAAAAAGAAAAAGAAAATGTTTACTTAAAGACTATAACCCAACTAGTCCTAACATTAACCCACATTCCATTTTAAAGGTATACGTAGAATCCTTTTCAAGTTTTCACACGGTTTGTATTTTGAAGGTTTGACCTGATGGGAGTACCGCCTAAGAACAATTCCTGGCGGTCAAATACCCTTGAGCCTTTTACGACCAAACCTGATGGTGATTCATAACCCTGGACCCATTGGCAGTAACATTTTTTTTCTGTACCCCAATCCTGTTCTGGGAAAATGTCTTAACCATGGGCTCTCTCGGCCAAGTGAAGTATCTGTTCTTTGAAGCTCTCAGGCTGAGAAATTAATTATGGTCCGGGATTGTTCCCCATCCTGTAATCATTGATCAACATACTGAGGCTCATATTGTAAGAATTAACAGGATCTCTCCTGTGAACCAAGTCAAGCCTGTCCTTATGATTCGGCGAAATCATGCGCGAAATTTTTGGAACTCTCGTACATCCCAATTCTCAAAGCTTAGACACTGTCAACTGAGAGGTGGTCGGGTCTTGCACTGTCATGGAGTATTCAATTAGGTCCACGTGGGGCCTATTTTTTCAACTTTCTGACCCTTTCGATTGCCTTGAAATGACGTGAAATTGTTGCTGTCGAATTTATCAGTTCTCGAGAAAGCAATCAAACCGTTTTTGGTTGTTGCAATATGGATTGAGATATGATATCTCATTTGTTATTGGAGGTTTTGGGGCCCTTAAGGAGAAACTCACACCAAATAGTACAGAATTCGTCCTGTGAGAGTAGTCCAGCTTGTCCCGACGTCATTGCAAAATCATGCACAAGGTTCTCTTGCACTTTGTGCCTACATGTTGGAGAACGTGCGTAACCCCACCTTGATCCCGACCTCATGTCATATTTGTAGTCGTGGGGATGCAAATTGATAAACTCAGGCAGATGCAAAAAGAGTCAGGTGCGAAAGTTTTGGCTCGGACATTAGGCTGCAGGTGTTTCGACCGAGGACGCTTCGGTTTGGTTCAGTTTTTGAAGGCAAAAATGATCATGTACATAATTTTTATATTTACGTCTGTTCTTCTCTGATGAATTCACTTATATCTTTATACATATACCATTTTGATATCAAGCGTGAAATTCTTGCTCTTGCATAGAATTACTTGTGAAATTTCTTTTTTCTAATTTCTTTTTTTGCTATTTGGTAAAAAAAAAGAATCTCAACTCGTTTTATAAGACTTCTTTTTAAGTAAAAAATTGAAATAAAAATAGGAATACATAAATGAAAATTAGCAATGAAAAGTTCTAAATGTTTTCAAAAAAAGACTAATTAAAAAATAATTAACGAACATACATTATACAGTTATTTCAAATTGCATTAGGTTGATATATGAATCGATTTCATTTTAAATTACATCGATTAATTGTTTTCACCTTTAGAAACCAAACGGGGCTGGAACGTCTGCGGTCAAAAAGTCTACGGTTAAAATATCTGTTTTGCGGGAGAGAGTGCAAGATTAAGTAGCTATAATATTTTTCCCGGGAGGATTAGTGAAAGGTGAATATAAACGGCCAGTTCGTATCTGAACTCTGTACGGCAATTCCATTTTTCGTGCCGATAACCATGTTGTTACGTTGCACCTTCGAAACCAGAATGGCATATTATAAATTGGAAAAAAAGGGTAATTTCTCTGCACGTGTTGAATAATTAATTTGAAAGATAGTAAAATTCCAACCGGTCATCAAAATCAATGATTCGTTTATAATATTCTATTGAAGAATGTTATAAACGAATCATTGACTTCGATGACCTTATCTTCAATTGAATTTTCAGTTAATATCCTATAAATCTCTGCATCGTGCTTACACACTAACATGCACAGACACACACACACACACACACACACACACAGATGTCGTATATCATGTATATGATAGATAATTTTCCAGCCTTCCAATTTCTTTGAAGTTCACCCAATGGTTTTCTGGGACAACCACATTAACAATTTTAGAAATTCTATTTTGGTTCACTATGATCAGACTTGGTTTTTTGGTGTTGATTTGATGAATCCTTTAAAGTTCCAGAGACGTTATTTTTCATTCTCTTCGACCTCCTCCGGGGTGTACATACACTAATGGTTTATATGGTCAAATCTCAATCGTTTGCACACTTCTCAGTATATCATCTTTTCACCGTCATACCTACTTACTGCATTCGCTCATTGCATGACTGACAATTTCTTTTTTTATCTCAGCACAGTCTACTGTTGCTATATGGCTGTGTCTTTTCCAAAATGGCCTTAACTCTTGCAGAATAGTTCAAAGCCCTAATCTTCTCTTTTAACATTCTTTTCGCAACCATGCCCACGTCTTTTCATCTGAAAATCCTTCTGATTGTTGCCCAGAATGTCTGTGGATTTTTTTCCTCATCAATTTTTACTTTTTCCCGTATTTTTTTTAGTTTTCTATGCGCTCTTATGAAGTTACAATTGAATGAGTGGGATATATAATATTTTTATAGTCTCATTTGCTTCAATATGACCAATATATAATCGTAAATGTGCCATCAAATTCCATTTTCTTGTTTCAGAAAATGTTTGTTAGATAATAAATTGGATTTGATTATAAATAAAGTGATTCGTAATTATCAATGTTGGATAATAATGAAATAATCCTTACATCACAGATGTCGCAGTAAGTAATCGTATCGATCAAACAATCTAATGCTTCATCCAATAACGTTCTCTAATCGAGTTCAAATTTCGCTACAAATAAGATAGAACATAGGTGATGATGCACTCAAAACATAAAATAAATACGGTTATGATTGAATGAGTTATGTATCAATATCTGGAAAACAAACGAACAAAAGGAATTAGTACGGTAGCAGTTTACAGCTCACAATTGAGCATCAGTTAACTTTTGTTAATCTTTTTTGTTCAATTGCTATTGCCAAACGTTTAGTACTTTTGGCAACCTATGATAGAAATTTTACTACATTTTTCTTTGCTGAGTCTGATATGTTCTTGAAGTTTCTATACCCTAATTATCTGCATAATCTTTTTTTTAATAGGGATTGATGATTGCGAAACACAATGGCAAAGCGTTGATGTTTTGATTATCCCAACCATTCAGTTACCTGCTTTGACTTATGCTCTAGATCGTTGTCTTGTTATAATATCCTATCTATTCTCATGCAGAAGTTTGGAGCCAAAGTTTCAAGAATATCCTTCTTGGTTGTTTTTTTTTTTGTTTTTTTTTTTCATAGCTCCTTCGATCTCCATAAGTTGATCAGGACCTTTTACGTTAAAGCTAATGTAGCATAAATGAAACTCCTCCATGCTTCACTTTCATGATGGTAATCTTCGGCAAATAACTTTCGTTCTTTTTCTGTCACACGTATTGATTGCTCGAACGACTGAAAAGTTCCAGCCTTGTCTAATCAGATCATAAGACTTTATCCCAATATGCTTTATTTTTGTTTAAGTACTCTTTGACAAAATTTAAACTTGCTTTCAGGTGTCTTCCATGCTCTATGGCCTTCCAGTCTCACACAGTGCGATATAACCATTGATGGACCCAGACAAACATTCACGGCGTATTTATAGTCACATCTTATAACTAACGGCTTTGATTATCTTGCACGTGAATCTTGGTGAAACTTTACAAGGATTCCCAACTCACAGGAGATGTTTCACGTCACCAGCCGCGTTGAATTTCCTCATTATGGACTTTACTGTCGATTTAGTGACAATCAACTCCCCGGGAAATTTTCCTGCCTTGTGCTCATAAACAATTAATTTCCTTGTATGAATGATATTATGCTCCAAAGACGAGGCTCGACGATGCAATGTTGTATGCTGTAGAAATATTGATTAAGTGAGTTTCGTAGACGAGTGTGTGAAATGGTTCGATGAAGATACAAAATAAATCATATTCAAATACTGGAACAATCTATCTATCTACCTATCGTTTGTTTTTCAAATATTGTAGCATTTCAATAATGAATATATTACCTCATGTTTTGCTGATTATATTGTCTACGTTGTATTTTAGTTATAGTGTAATTTGGACTTAGTAGAACACGTGTTAAGAAAGTTATTGGTTGAGAAGTTCAATTTTTCATTCTCTAAAAATACTTATTGTTTTCACTACACTATAAAAATCAATTGTTATATCACACCTTGATGAAAAAAAATTCCATTAACTGCAGAAGTAGCGACAAGTAATATCTATCCATTCAAGTTGTAAGCCCTTATCAACTGCAATATAATCCATCGCAATTTATCTACTCCAAAATAAAAACCTCGACTCATAGTTCAATCTGATTTGTAATCAATCAGAAAAAACAAAAATTATATAGTTAGCCATAGAACTGCAATGGCTTAAATTCATATCACCTTCAATGAATGGGTTGATATATGATAATATCAAATCTCATACAACTTGGAGCATAAAATAGGACGAACACTAATTTTGGTCAAAAATCCTTTAATCATTTGAGACTGAGATATTTGGTTCAACGCTGTAGAGCCAACGTCAACTGGTCCAGGAAAAGCATTTCTATGTCTTGAATTATTATCCTATTCACTGCCAGAGTAAGGAGATCTAGGAAAAAGAACTTTCTTTTAGCCAAATATCTCGTCAGCTGCATCCAAGTATTTAATGCATCTGTGGAAAAAAGGAAAAAAAAGAAAAACGAATTGACACACACGAACACAAGGAGAAAAGTAAACCAGAAATATGGGGGTATACGCCACTCAAGTGTTGTGTCTGTAAATATATGATGGTGTAACCTCAGTGGTTCTTCTCACCAAAATCGTAATTAAACTGTAATATATATATATTTGATATCTTCCCTTTTTCACCCTCCTGCATCAGAAATGCAACACAAGCTGAAGAAAAAACTGCACACCATCTATCAATCAACACATCTGGTACCCAGAGTGCACATTATACCCTGTCTAAATTAACGTCACATCCGGCTCAGGTGGCAGTATCGGTATTCAGAAAACATATGGTGGAAACCGATAATGATTTCCTTCTTCAACGCAAAATGCACCATATATATATATATATATATATATATATATATATATATATATATATATATATATATATATATATATATATATATATTGTGTATGTGAGCTGCACTCATAAATTAAGTAAAATGTCATTGAAAAGTAACTGTAAATCAACACTGCGCACACACACACACATACACACACATACACACACACACACACACACACACACACACACACACACATATATATATATATATATATATATATATATATATATATATATATATATATATATATATATATACCGACGCATTCTAAGTTGAAACTGAATCGAAGAGCACTAAATTCGACAACTTTCGATGTTTATTTTAGCATGAATTTAAATATCTAATTTTTTTTTTCTGAATCTTATGAATTATTTTTAATACAGCCTTAATACTACTCGTATTGCGAGTCAATATGTTTTGGGATACAACTTTAGAACTGCCAACGTAGAGCTCTCTATCGGAAAAGCACTGAGAAATTACTTGATGATGGTCATGACCAGGTTAAGCCTCCATGGGAAATGAAGCCGCTTGAATCCTGAGGGTGAGTTGGAATGAATTCAACTTCTTTGTTTCGTCTAGGATATTTGGGAGGATTACAGTGCACAACTTTGGAGGGTCGAAATTTCTGAGAGGCCTGATGGTGTTCCAAAATTTATTTGAAGCCTTTAGAGAGGAACTCTATGCAAGAAAGCTGGAGAACTCAATTGATTATTGAACAGCCTCACATGTGTCAAGAACTGTGTCAACAGATTTCTACTGCTGAATTTCCCCCCAAATCTGTTGCAAAAGCTTTGAGATTATTTCTTTGATCGCATCATTCTTCGAAGAAGGGCTGCCTAACTTGTTATCGTTGTTTATGTAGTTCTATGTCATATTAGAAAATAAAATCGATTGATTTAACTACCATCACAACATTCTTCATCTTAATTGACGACTTGTATTTCGGATGTCTTTCCATTACCAAAACTTCGAAAGTTTCCAAAGAAATTAACTGCATTCTTACCTCTTGGAGATAAGCTCTCCTGTATGTCGAGTACAGTAGCTTCTGTACATGTGGAAAATGTAAAATGACTTAGAGAATACTTCAACCCCATTGGCTCAGTCCCTAGCGGTTATAATGGGAGGGATCTATCAAAATTCCCCTGCTATTACAACAATCACATGACCTATAATAGATAATATTTAATTGTGGTCTGTTATATCATGGAGAAATAGCACCAGAGGCATTTTCGTGTGATGTTTTCTATTACTTTGAAATGTTTCTCTTCATTTAAGACATTTGAAGAAATCAAGTTCAATTCTGGGAAATTTTTGATATGGTGATATCCAGATATGTTATTAGAAAAAAATGTTAAAATAATGAGCTGCTAAATTTCATAAAGTGTCAATATGAAAACAATATTTTCTCTTTTTAGTCATTCTTTTAGTGGAGCAATGGCATGGTTCCAAATTCAAAAAAAGTGATTATACAGCAATAGAATTAAAAGAAGACGAAGAAAAACGTATGAATATATCCAACCCTTACAACAATGTTATTCAATGTAAGAAACTTACAAAAAATTACAATCTATCGTTACAGTAGCTTAGTTTGGCTTTTTATTTTAATGGTGAGCTCTGTCGGAGACAACTTCTATAATTTCTATCTTTTATTTTGTTCCTTCTCTTAACAGTTATATTTTACCCTTTTCCTGTCATTTACAGATATTTCTATTCTTGATTGAAACCAAGCTTTGATTAGTTTAGCCCAAGACCATATTGTCAGAAAGAAGATAACAAAGACACAAAATCAAATAGATAGAACATTGATACGTGTTGCGCCAGTCTTTCAAGTCTTCCTATACAGAAAACCTGCCTTTTAAATTACCTTTTTATCTTATGATTGGGATTTTACTTACACTGCTGACATCGAACTCATAGAAAGCCTTGACAAAGTTTGCTTATGATAGTTTTAAATGGCACAGGAACAAATTTGGCGTAGGAAATTGGATTGAAACATTGTATTATATCTTTCTTCCCAGTGAGGAAAATGCACTTGCTTTGAAAATCAGCATTTGGGATTTTTTTTTCTTTTTACCTTGTGTTGAGCACCACATCGCTGATGCAAATGGTTGGCCTCAACTACTCTTGCCATGACCCAGGCAGGAAGATTTCTAGTCTTTATTTTGTTACACTTTCTACATTCTGATGCTGAGCAAGAGTTTTGTTTTACACTTTTTCTCTCCTTATTTCTCTTTCCAATTTTAACGCCCATTTAAAAAAGAATCTCTCTCTTTCATACATTGGGCATTTACGTCAGAATTGAACAAGTGAATTTGATGTTTTCTTTTGTATTTTCTCATCTGATTTTTTTCATTTTGTCGATCTTCAGGATTTTTTTAATTTATTTTAACATGTTTTCTTTAGATGGCCTGATGATTTCAATTCTTCTTGTTTTCTCTCAACTTTTTTCAAATAAAGGAAACATTTTTAATCCTTATGTTCATCGTCAGGTTGATGTTGTGTGGAGTATCTTATTTAGATCTTAACGCCATTTGCAAATGGCTTATGACTGAGACAATAACGTATGTCCCATCGGTTCCAAAAGTCCGTGTTTGTACACAAATAAAAGCCAAAATACCATATACTGATTTTCGAAAAAGGTGGATAGAGCATCATCGCATCAAAAATTGGCTCAACACAATCTTCCTACCCCTATTACTCCATCAAGATAACTGACTTTATGCCGCACTTGATTAAGTTTAAGAAATATGCCCAGATAACTCTCATGGTGTAATGGTTCGCACACTGCTGGTGCTGCAAATTAGACCCTCATGAATATCCTATTATTGAGGCCTTGTGCCTAAGTTTGAAGATGAAAACAATAATCCGGAAAATATATGAAATAATGAAACCAATTCATATCAGAATAATAATAGTATCATTTTTGACATTCTGTAACTTGGTATAGTTTTATTTAAAGAGATGAAGAACGAGGATTCAGATGCTGAGAAATTGATATATACTACATTTTTGTCAGTTCACATCACACTAAATAATCATAGCTATTAGAGGCGTATTTCTGTTAGCCAAATAAATGTAAATGAATAGAAGTCAAGAACATTTTGGCAATTCGGGTGCTATCATTATATCAAATTAAACATGAAGGGTTACCTTTATGGTTTAGAGTTAGCCAGTCAATCAGGACAATGGTTACTTCGTGGGCTTTTAACTTTTTATTTTATTTTCATTCATTTAGCAGACAAAAATGGAGTGAGCTATGATAATCATGGACATTTAGTCTGCTAGGTACCAAAGAAACGTCACCGGGAATAATATTTTGGTCTTCATTGATATCAATCGATTCAAGTATCGATGATGATTAAATTGTCTTGTATAACAAATCCCATTTTGCAAAGAAGACGATGATGGACCTTAATTTGAACAACGGCCGAAAGAAGATTGGAAGATGAATAAAACTGTTGAAGTTGATATAACTACTGAGAAAGGTTTTGAAAATAATGATGGGCTTGTATCTAGGTCTAGATGTGATCAAAAGGTATCTAAGAAGAAAGAAAAAACGGGATTCCGTATGATACGAAATGATAGCGAAGGGAATTCTGAAGCGAAAAACTCAATCCCAATCAACGACAGCCCAGGAGAATACCATACGATCAGACTATATTATGGCCAAGATAAACAGGATGAGTAAAATATATGTAGACTATGCCGAGAAAAATGTGTCTGTCAGTCATATATCAAATATAAGCAAGAACATAGGCATGATTGAGTTCGAACTGTGGTCAATTGAGAATTATGCAAATTCATGATATATGCACAATCCTATAGCTTCAAAAATAAAAAGTAAAAACTCTTAAAATTATATGGGATTTTGCCGTTTTTAAAATGTTGGAGATTGTGCTGGAATGTTGAGGAGACTTGCTGTCTCTTAATCCTTAGTGAAAGCCATCAGATACTATACGTGTAAAAACTCATCGAGTACAAACTTCATCCTATGCAACAGTTGTATATACACAGAAGTCCGAGTGTATGAGAATATGGCCGACCCTTCCACTATCTTTAAGTTCAAACTGATGACACAATCCAATCCAGGAGACCAGATATAGTTGCTGGAAAGAAGGAAAAAAAAATCTGACAGATAATGGATATCGCCGTTTCAGCTGACCACCAAGATAAATTGAAAAAGAGTGAAAATCAGTATGAATGTCGGGCCTTTGCTATAATCCTAAAATGATTTTGAAATATCATGGTAATAGTTGTACCACCTATTATTAAAGAGTTCGGAACGGTCCTGAGAAATCTTACAAGAAGATGGTTGAAAGAATCAGAAATCAGTGGAAGAATTTGAGCTATTCAGTCGGCAGCATTAGTGATATCAGTTAAGATATAAAAGAAAGTGCTGGAGTAACGACAAGACTGGTTGTTGCTTTATCCCTATCGAAAGCTGCCAGTTACAACTCGTGGGAAAACTCAACTATTGATAAATGTTTCAGAACAAAAACTAGCATTATACATCTTTTTCTTGTATTTAATTCAGCAGAGATAAATCAGGGAGAACAGCTATAAAAATATGAATTGTAATCATAAGAAAATGTTATATTTGTTAAAAATAACAGGAGCTCTCAAAGAGTATATCGGACGCTTGAACTTCCCTTCGTTTGTGTTGTTAATATGGCATTTTGGTCGGTCCTTTCAACACCCTTCATCAGGTATAATATCCACAATATTTGAATTCTACGTTACGAGCGTTGCTATCATTAGAGATAGAAAAATGAAATCATTTTTGAAACCATCACAACAATCAGGCAGTATTTATGAAATAGGCCGTAGATGGAACGGGCGAAACCTCGTGTTAACAACGCAGGCAACAAGGAGTCCAATCGTTCGAAAAATGACACTATTCAAAACTATGAGATATAAATTCAAGATCTATGATTAGATCATTACTCTGCTGAAATTATCACGGAATTTGTTTAAAGGCAAAAACATAAGCATGAGGTATGGCTGGATTTACGGTTAATGTCGCAGTTCGAGGAATAAAAATGAAATTATTGCCTTAGGTTCGTTGCAGCACGGGAGGCAACTTTTCCTGCCTCGCTGGATTGAGTGAGAATGCAAGGGACATAAGTCAATTCTTAAAGGGGAGTAAGTAGGCTGAAAAATTATCTTGTTCTCTCCCTTACACCTATATTGCTAATTTTTTAAAATTCTGTGCCTCTAAGCAAAAAAACAAAACGAAACTTTAGTTACCATCCTGCTTGCTCGACGTTTTGTTCCAAAGTAAGTCAAGTAAAAGCAAGCAAACTATTTGCCTTCGTGTGTATAATGCTAGCGTTATTTGATTTACGGTTTGTCTTCGCCATTTTGGAAAACCTGTGACTCAACACACCAGACAATTGAATAATTGTTGACTTTCAGATCGATTTATATTGATAAAGATTAAAATATGATTTTCCTTTATTTACTGATTTCTTTGTATTAAAATTTTCGTTTTTCCATCTCTCCAAATCAAATTATTTGCAGGTACGGATTTGTCATGGTTATAGTATACTTATTCTGAAGTACTTTTATTATTTCATGTATTTCCCGGATTATTATTTCCATCTTTGTTTGTTTTTCTTTTTTTGTTTGTTTGTTTTTGTTTTTTTTTCAAGTTTCGACCTGTATATTGTTGGGACTTTTGTAAGAATATACCATTTTTTAGAATTCTGTCGACTCTTTTTAAAGAAAGTAATAAAAAAAAAGTTCTCTCGACTTTTTTCAAAAAAATTAGTAAAAGTTACCTATACATTCAATACAGTACAGATAATCATCAGTTTTTAAACATTTCACACTAACTTCTACATTGAATACCACATTGAAGCTTAACATGCAAATCAATATGTTCATACATATTTTTTTAATCAATCCAAATAAAGATGGAAAACATCACTAGGAAAGAAATGATAAAATTTATTCAAACCTTTGCTATCTGTTAAAATCATAAGTTTAGATATGTAAATGAAACTTTCAAAATCTCCAGTAAACACAACACTTGGTTTATGTAATATAATCTTTGAAATCTCAAGACAACAGAGTAATTTGTCAGAAGATTTGTAAAGAAAATAGCACACACTATCCGCCTATATGAATCACCTTCCATTGAAGCGTAGTGATTATCAAAGTACTTCACTTGTTTTCTGGAGTTCTTTAAAGAAATGATTTAATAATTTTATCAATCTTATCACAAAATTTCAACCACTTTACACTTTAGCATTCTTCAAGGGTGTGTTTATCTGATTTGAAAAATGAGAGATCGAATATAGCGTGCATCTGAGGGAGGTCAAAAATGTATTAGCCGAAAAGTTATCTCAATAGCAACAAAGATAATTTCAAAATATATTCGTGTATTACTAAACTCATGATATAATTCTGAGCAAACTACTTTTTGTCGTATCCAAGATGTCAATGGTTGTTCCATTACAAATTGCATTCGGATATCATGACTATATAGGGATAAGCCATCCAAATTTAATCAAATTTAAAAAAAAACGCATTTTGTCTCTTTACCAGAACACGTCAACTCGTATGTCGTCAGTTTCACAAACATAAGCAAATACGATAAGTTTGATTGATTTTCAATTCTGATTTATTTATTTTATTACTGGATGAGGTTCTATAACACAATATTGTATCACAACTTTGACTAACATCATAATTCTATTGCAATTAGTACTTATTTCCGATCGTGTTGTTCATTCGTCACCGTAAAAGGTAAGATGAAGGTAAAAAAAACAAAAAAAAAAAAAAAAAACAGTCAAAATTAAACTAAGTGCAATTTGGTTTCAAGAAGATTTGTTATGATGAGATGGAAGGCAAAGTCGTTGTATATTTTATCTCACCAAATATTGTTTTAAATACTTAAATTTGATCCATGATACCTAAACTTACTTTCCCGAGGGAAAAAATTATGGTTTTACAAGAGTTTTTTTTTTTAACTAACGTTGGACTGGCATAGCTTTTGTTCCTGGGTAGGGAAGAATTCATTTGGCAAAAATAAACTCTTATCAACCTTTTCCTATGATATCTGATGTTTTTTTCTTACGTCAAATATTTATTGGAAGAAATCTCTAAAACCCATTGGAAAATAAAATCGACTCTAAGATGTCATATTTTTTTTTATTGTAAAAAAATGTCATAGGAAACTGGTAATTATTATCATATTCTAAATAACTCCTTCGTAAAATCAAACTGTGTTTTTATTATTAATTTTCACTTGCTTTGACCCTCATTTTAGTTTTTAAGGCACCGAATAAACAGCGCGATTGGAAATAATAACTGTTTGCTGTAGATTTACAGTCCGGGTCTAAGTGGTGATAAGAATTAACTAAAAATTTAGATGGAGGTAAAACCTAGTCAAAATTACCAATACAAATATTGTGTTAAATACTACATCTAACAATATAAATGAAATGAAACTTAAAAATGAATGAAGCAAATTGTATTTGTTTACTTACGTGAAACTGGTGAAGATTCTAAATTTTGTTTTTTTCCAGTTCGATCGATTCTTGGATGCCTAATCCCTATATCGTCCAAAAACTGACAATCAAATAATAATAAACCTCAAAAAATCAATCTAGGAACGAAGAGATTAATTTATATCAATACATGGACCTAATCAGAAATAGCAGATTTTGTTGAATTTCAGATGTTATCCATAGTTCTTTTACATTTATTGAGTGTAGTTACAACTTAGAATATTACTATTATCAATTACTGCCAAACATGAATTTGTTTAGTTTTTCAGTTGGTCCGGCTGGCTTGTTTTTATGTCCCCATCCCAAATAGGTTTTTAGCAGAAGATTTAATTTGCAATGTAAGTTTATTCTAAATGCGTCGCTAGTTATGTGTACGGCTATGTTCAAGCTTGTAATTTTTTAAATTCTGACATTTTAGCGATCAAAAGGCGAGACAAGTAACTTGTTCATTGATCATACTTTTTTTAAAAATCGATCACCCCCAACGCGACATGCAGCCAAAAGATGTTGATGTGGTGACGGTTTCTATTGAGTGAGTAACCAGACCTTTTCCTCGAGTCTCCAACAGCTTCAGTCTATTTGTGGGAGTTTTTGTTCAAGACCATTAGCAGTGTTCCAGGGACTATTACTTGCATATATAGGATCTTCTAGAAACTGGGTGCCCAACCTGATCAACTAGTTACTGGAAATTTACAGGCTGTTGAAATTTCAATTGGCTGCCTCGACAAAGAGATACTTTCGGCACCACCCATTTATTAAAGGTGTGTTGCTGGGCAAAACAAATTGAATTAAACTTACCTGAGAGTTTAGATGTTAAGTGGTCCTACCAAATTAATAACCCGTCTATCGTTCGTGAAATTCATTGTCCCTATTTTTTCCATGGAACATGGTCTGTTATGATAATTAAATTTAAAAAAAAATTCTGGCGTCAAAATACTTATTTCATTTTGATTATAGTTCCGACACTGATCTTTCTGGTTATTAATCACAGATTGGAATTTCCCATTAGCAAACATGACAAAGAATTAACAGAACTTGCACGCAGAATAATCCCCCTCTTGGCCAGAACTAGAAAATGAGATTACCATTCCAAACATGGATCCTGCACTGAATATGAATGTCCAATTTTCCAACAGATTTTGGTGCCTTTGGTAGTGGTGTAGCAACTATTTTGAGAAAATTTCCCAACGTAAACGCAGTTTTTGCTTTCTAATGGTTTTCTGATACATTGCTCTCACTATGCTACAGTGTACCGTATCCTACTGCATTTGGTCTCCAGTCCCTGGCAATGGCACCGTATGTACCATAGAACTTCAAAGGAACGATTCTTCTGGCAGCCTTTGACAGATCCACAAGATATTATCCTTTTGATTGACAAAGACCAGGCTGGCTAGGTTGATGGAAACGAAGCTGAATTTCTATCATTCAAAGATCAAAATGCTTATTCTGTGCATGGCAAAGTGTGCATTCTTGCCAATGCTGGTTGCCAATGCAACCCTTTTCAGATACAGGGGAAATGCGTTCTCTCGGGGTAGTAGCGTTAAGAGGGTTGATGTATTGGTCAGGAAGTTGTATGCCCTCGGTTGGCCTAAAGTGATCAGTTGTCGTTGTATACACAGCTATGTTGAGGTCTCAGTCTGGTTAAAGAGGTCCACTGTTATGGCATCGCCGGTTTTCTCACCAAAAGGATTAGTAGTATCTCTGCTGTGGACAAAGGGCATAACATGACACTATGAAAGTTTCAGTGTCACAAGCATTTCATGAATAGGCTGGTATGCATTCTGTGCTGTTCTCGTCCACAGCTCTGGTAAATCTCAGAAGTGCTTTGTACCGTAGCGCAGGCACATGGCAATGATGTCGGCATTGTCGGTATGGATGGCAACCCGGTCATCTCTTTCACTCTGGAAACCATAGAGGGTGGCATTTTCATCCTTAAATCAGCACCCTGCTGTGTGGATCCCAGACAGGAACGTCCATGAAATGGACTTCTGTGAGCACCATGCTCTTCGTCTCTTTGAATCCACCATCCAGGAAGAGATGAGTAAGTTCCAGTTGCCCTTTCTACCGACAAATTTCACAGAAGAAGCTTGGAAGGTTTGTTTTGATACCTCACGCTGCAAAAAAATTTCAGTGGATCAGGATCTTTGTACTGGTCACGGACTTGATATATTTTGGTTAGGTTTTATTAGGCTGAGTCCATTGCAACTGTCACAACAGAAGTATATGTTCTCATCACTGACAGGCATTTCATTCAGCAGCAAGCTTTTGTATCGTTTAGTGATGATTCTAAATGTTTCACCCTTCTGAAAATACCAGTCGTATTGACAACATAGCACTAATGATTACTGCTGTCTTAATGGCATATTTTGGCAGATTAGGCACACATTGTGTTTACGAGAAAGACTTCTTACCTTATTTTATGTAGTTCTCGGGATAATTTTTAGCAACTGTAAGTTTTGTCACGGGGATGTTATTAGTCAAGTCTGCATTGGCGTGAAAAGCTCTATTTAGCAAAAGACATTGCATTCATTGTTTGATACTCTTCGGTAGGTTTCCAGTAGTTGGTCACCCATTTTCTACGCTCAAATGTCCGTGATGCATATTTTCTTGTCATGTAGATTGTGTGGTTGATTTCCCACGATGCATTCAGAATCAGTAAGGTTTTAAGTTTTGTACAGTAATACGTTACACTTTAAATGATAAACTTGTATTTTGCTTAATGCTTATATATTTGTTTTATTTTACTTCTATACTTCAAATTCTAAAAAGTCACCTGAATAAAGAAGAAGAAGAAGAAGAAGAAGAAGAAGAAGAAGAAGAAGAAGAAGAAGAAGAAGAAGAAGAAGAAGAAGAAGAAGAAGAAGAAGAAGAAGAAGAAGAAGAAGAAGAAGAAGAAGAAGAAGAAGAGGTAAAGGTAATTGTAGGTAGTGATAGGAACATCACTAAACTTCCACAGGGAATGGTGTCAAATGAATATATGTGGATATATAAGAAACTTTACGAAGAACAATAACTTCAGTAATTACATGGAAGACCTTTGCAAGAAAATAAGCCCAATTCCCCAAGACAAAGATATCCTGGGATTAAATAATAAAGTTTTTGTTCTTTTGCCTGTTGAAATTACAGAATGTTAGAGCATAGCCAACATGGTAAGCGATGATGACAAAACTGTAATACATCCCTCTGTGTAGCTTTGGACAAACCTACTTCTTCAGGATTACCTCCCCACGAGATGAAGCTTGAAGTGGGCTCAGTTATATTTCTCATATGTAGCGTCATTCCCAAGAAAGGTCTACTGAATGACACGAGACTTATCGTCAGAACTTTAGCAGACCATTACATTAGTGCAGAAATTATCACTAGCAGCAGGGGAGGAGATAATGTATAATATCAAGAATGGATTTAGCCCCCAGTGATAT
The DNA here is from genome assembly GCA_963457665.1 of Thysanoteuthis rhombus. Taxonomy (NCBI): domain Eukaryota; kingdom Metazoa; phylum Mollusca; class Cephalopoda; order Oegopsida; family Thysanoteuthidae; genus Thysanoteuthis; species Thysanoteuthis major. Next base: position 19,117,967 of record OY735205.1, on the reverse strand, counting down.
AGCAGGGCCATTTCCTTTGAAAGGGAGGCAGTACCCCATTATCACCTCATTTGCTATCTCTTTCAACAAGTCTCAAGGTCAGTCATTTGATACAGTTGAAATAGTCTTGCTGAAGCCTGTATTTAGTCATGGGCAACTGTGTGTGCCTTTAAGTAAAACTAAAAGAGAAGAAATTTGAAGATACTAATTGATAATACAGAATGCCAGGGTGTGTTGTTACCTCCTAATGAATCTACAAAAAAAGTTGTTATCTGAAAACTTTCAAACCGATAGCATATTTATATCTTTGAATATAAATGTAGTATGAAATGGTTTTACTGCATGAATGATGTAAACAAATGATAGAAAATATTGAAATTCATATGGAAATGTAAATATTGCAGTAACATTTTGGAATTTTTTCATTACATTTGTGAAAAATTGATTATTTCATTTACTACGTCATATAAATGTCATAATAGATATTCATAATAATATTACACTGCCCACACGTGCCGTTAAATCTAACATCATATCAGAAATATATGGATAAATATGGAATTAAATGAAGGTACATATTTGAGATTTGCATTGCAATGACTTCGGGAAATTTCGTTTTGTTGACCACAAGCGGACTTATTTTTATCACTTTTTATTATGTTTTCGTATGCAGCATTTCATTATGTCATTCAAACATGAATGAAATTCTATTTCACTACGTCAATTTCATGTATGCAAATTTAAACTACGTCAGTCACATCCCTTAGCATGAAAGAAGACATCTGCACATTGATAGCGATTATTTGTGTGGACGATTTACCTGTGCCGTCAAAAATACCAGCATATATAAAACAAATGGATAGATATGGTATTTTCTAAACGTGGATTACAGAGATTTACATAACAGTGAATTTTGAGAATAGCGTTCTGTTGACCACAAATGGATTTTCATTATTTCTTTATTTGTTTTTTTTATCATCTTTTATATTTCTATGTTATTCATTGAATGCAGCATTTTTATTATGTCATTAGAACAAGAATGAAACTCTATTTCACTTCGTCATGAATTAAATTATAATGCCAGTTGTGCCCCTCAGCAGGAAAGAGAACATCTGCACATTGCCAATTATTATATCTGCTGATGTGAACATACCTATAATTGGGAATATATATATATATATATATATATATATATATATATATATATATATATATATATATATATATATATATATATATATATATTTATAATTGCTCGTGAAAACGTTTTAATGATCCACACGTATAATGATAAGCAATGTACAGATGTCTTCTATCACGCAAAGGGATACAACTGACAAAGAAAAAAAATAATTTCCTTAATGCAACTGAAGTAGCAGAATATAATTTCATTCATGTATTAATGAATTTGATGCATTAAAATAGAATTTCATGTACTGATGATGTAATAAAAATACTGAATTCAAAGAATATTGAAGTCATAAAAAGTTATCAAAAAATACATTTGTGGTTGACAAAAAGCTACTCTCCATGTTCATTGAAATACAGATCTTCCGATTATTCACGCATAGAAAAGGCGAAGTGTTTCTGTCCATATATTTTATATATGCCGCCATTCTAGCTATATACGTATATCAATATCATGTATGCCGCTATTTTCAGAGCATGGACACACCAGTATCTTTAATCAACAATATATGCATGTGTATGCGAATGTGTACGTATGTGTATGAGCGGGTCTGTGCGTGCAAGTGATTGGGAGGCTGAAACGCTACGTTCTTTATGACACTAATCCCAAGATCTTGATTTTTGAAATCTTTTTCTATCCACCGACGTGCCCAGCATCTAAGTCTGCATCATGAAATGTGGCAATTACCAGTCGATAGATCTGATCAGATGGAAATAGGTGAAAAGAACGAGCGGCCATGTTCCATTTCAGCAGCTAAAAAGTCAATTCAAGTATTTGTCATATCGGTGTTCAAATCGATCTAAGGGCGACAACTTCAGATGACTTGACGCAAATGCTATGTGGTCGGCAGGACTCCTTGAATGATAAGAAAAACAGTCGATGAAATTAACGAAATAATGATACTACTATTACTACTACTACTACTACTACTAATAATAATAATAATAATAATAATAATAATAATGTTGATGTCCCTATTGCTTTCAGTGATCAGTTGAGATATTACATGACTTCAACAAAACTTCACAACCATGAAATATTTATTTTCGCTGTAAATTACCATTAATTATGGAATATTAATATAATTTCCGGTTATTTAGTATGATACACTGTTGCATTAGTCGGAAGATAGGGCGTAGTGCACAAGTGTTCCTTATGGAGACGTTCTACCCAGCCTTGAAAATCATTATTTGAAATACTGTTTCGTATCGGTACCCATTGTCTGTATTATGCTCTGAAGTACACGAACAAAACAATTGACAGTGGCCTTTAATTAATACAAGCATTACTGATAGAATAGATTTATCATATGAATAAGTGACGGTCTTAAATAGCTTATACTGTTTGTTATGACATTTGTTGGCGAATTTTAGTTTAAAATAATGACTTACGTCTGTTTGTTTTTGCAGGTTAGTGAAAGAATTCAGAAATCGATTATCATTGCATTTTGCCGTGAATATATGACTTACTAAGTGTGTGTATCAACAAACTTAACAAAGAATTAAAAATGTGTATTTTCATACCAACAGAAAAAAACATCTTTTCTTCTTTTGCAATGAGACAACGATGAGGAAAAAACATTTCGAAGACTTATATTTTAGAGAATGGTCCAAGGGACGCAACTCATGTTTATTCAGTTTTCAAATGTGAAATAAATGAATAATGGGATGATTTTGAGTTTGGCTTAACGCTAAAGATCATCATCACTCGTTTTCTTCTGTTATTCTCATTTTATTTCATAAATCATAACTGTCATAAACTTTATCTTTGACCGAAGAATATCTCTCACAAAAATTCAGAATAGCAAATATCGACATTTTCATTAGTTGTTCCACTACCGTGGGATTCTGCTTAATCGCTTTGTGTCAGACTAAGCAGAGCTTAATCTTTGTTACGGGCATCTCACCGCAGAGTAGAAAGCAAGTTTGTCTTGATGACCATGTAGGAAGTTTGATCCGTACTGAATATCTCATGGGAAATATATTTCTCGATTAAAAAAAGTACTCTCTCCCACTCTCTCTGACTCTTTCTGTCACAAATGCACACACATACGCACCCACACACACACACACACACACACACACACACACACACACACACACTCTCTCTCTCTCTCTCTCTCTCTCTCTCTCTCTCTCGGATATGCGCAGATAAACTTCTAATTATGAAACAGATTTGATGTAATTTATGAATCATATATATATATTACAACTTTACGCAAGAAAAACAAATTTTATTCGAACAGCAAAAAGCACGATTTGTGGTTCCGAAAGCCTCATTTCGAGAAAAAATGCAATTAAATTTTCAGATTAATCAAACAGGGCACTGTTTTCGATCTAGCTCAAATCAGTATCAATCAAAGAACCAGAAAAGGATAACTAAAAGAATACATGGACACACTCCAATCATAGGCAAGGGCACAAAGGTTTCTGCTTGTTCAAATACTTACGAAAATTATTGCATGAATGTGTTACATCGATATAAAATACTTACTTGGCTTTTATGCTGGCTTATATATATATATATATATATATATATATATATATATATATATATATATATATATATATATATATATATATATGTGTGTGTGTGTGTGTGTGTGTGTGTGTGTATGCGTGTGTGTCAATTCCGGTGCTGAACAAAATCTGTTTCCAAATAAATTCTTTCTATAATTATCGCACGCGCACACACACACACACACACACACACACACACACACACACACACACACACACACACACACAAAATATCTTTCGGGTGGAAAGAAAATGCTTTGTGAATTTCATGTCATTGGAATCTTGAACCTAAGCTTCCACTTTCAAGCATTTTGACAATTGACACGAAAAGCTGTGCCGGCTACGTTGACTTGTTCAATGGTGTATTCTGGTCTGCACAGGTATACAAATCTCCCGAAGAAAATGCAATGTCCGTCTCAAGATTTGATCAGACAATTTCCCAGTTACTACACTCGATACACTCAAACAGTTTTTTGGCTCCTGCCAATTCGACCATCTGCTTGTGACGTGTAAGCAAACATTTATTAAATTTATCATTTCTCTATTGTCAGATGTCCAGTTTTATTTTGATATAAATCAGTTACTTGGCTTATATCTTAAAACTATGCTCATAAGTATATTCTTATACGCCAAATACTTGTGCATAATATGTGTATAATGTACAGTGTAAAGTCTGTAAAGTTTTACAGCGTTAAGCTCAAAAGATACCTGATTTATAATATCTTTCATATCATTTAGTCAATTATTTTCAAATATCTGTTAATCCAATAATAATGTGAATTTTTCTTGCAGGAATTATCATTTCGTTTCTATGAAACCGTTTCGGGGAATTAAAAAAACAAAACAGTCATTTTAACATAGCTCCCGAAATGTGTTGCGCATCTCAGCCCGCACAAGCTTAGATTTTTTTAAAGTTTAGCTTGCTATATTGTTTTGAGGGCCGTTATATGATACGTGTAGTTTGTTATTTTACTTTGGGCCTTATAGTAATTTATTGTATATGGTTGATATTACATATTACACGTTGTCAATTTTTTAAACTAAGTTCTTACACAGATTTGCTGAGTCCTTAGATGATGCTAATCTTTGATTCTTCGTAAAGTACAATGCACAGTCTGTCTTCTTGAGTTGAAACACGCTATCGTCCACACTTTCCGACAAGCTGAGGGGACAAATCTTTACCATTTTCCAGTTTATTCTTAATGTTGAAAACACATCTTGATATTCCCACTTATTCGCAATTTCATCTTTGTGATAAACTTCCACATGGACACTTTCATTTGGGATCAAATCTTCATCAGATTCAATGACAATATTTGACAAGAGCGCATGGTAACCACATGTAAAAGAGTAATATATTTGATATGAGACCTACTACTATAACTGAAGTTAAATCGACACACAGTAAGATTCAGGGAGTTTTAAAAAAGCGTGATAATTCAGTTGAAATCAGCCACCACCCTGAGGTTAGATGAGGTCAAGTTTGCTTGAAGTCGATCTGAGGTCAGGATCAGGGTCAGCTATGGTTTGAATTAACCTTGTTCAGAATACTAGTATGACTGCTGAATCCAAAATGCATAAAGACATGTATTACTGTTATTGGGTTTTAAAATGGAATTGGTCAATTCAGAAAAAATCACAATACTTTCGACAGTACATATATATATATATATATATATATATATATATATATATATATATATATATATATATATATATATATATATATATATATATATAATTAATAATTGTGTCATCCACAGACTGCTGTTCCATTGTATTACAACTCCTCAGAGTGGCTATAAACAATCCAACATCCAGTACCACGGAATAGGATCGGAACATTCGCTTCAGACCCAGAGGCAGACTCTTGCCCTTCGCAGAACTAGACGGTCAGTAGAACCGAACTAAGCAATGTATACTTACCTACGCATAATTCCCCATCTGATAAAGTGCTCGATTCTAGACTTGGAAGAGCATTGCATATAGCAGTAATAGACGGGTCCCCCACTTAACCCTGAAAACGGGAGCGTAAATTATGATAATAATGAAAAATTATGTCATCCACAGACAGCTGTTTCGTTATACACACACACACACACACACACACACACACACACACACATATATATATATATATATATATATATATATATATATATATATATATGTATATATATATATATATATATATATATATATATATATATTCTTGGCTCATGGCTTTTTTAACATGTGCATTGTCATGATTTCAAATCACGGTAGGGTTGATTTTTTTGTGTGCTTGGCTGGGTGTAAAAATTACACAGTTTAGCCGTTATATTGCCGAAAGCGTTAAGGAATATCACTAGTCAGCCAATTTTAGTGCCATGGAGAGGTCCTATCAGGGAGACAGATTCTGAGGAACAAAACCTATAAATCATATACTAGAGACGAGACAGTGAAGTATACTGAAATATATACAAGATCTTGCAAGATTACCTTCTTTTCAGTACAGGTATTGTCCTCTTCTTCCCATCTGTAATTCCCCCTCCCTCTCCCTCTCTCTCTCTCTCAATATATATATATGTGTGTGTGTGTGTGTGTGTGTGTCTCTCTCTCTCTCTCTCTCTCTCTCTCTCTCTCTCTCTCTGTGAGTTTGTGGTAAAAATTAGTTAAATAACATTGAGATTTGTTCGTATTCTTGGAAACTTTTCTCGATCAGGCTTGAAACAGAGTAACGATGTCGTTCAGGACAAGAGAAATTTATCTCCTGCAATAATTGAGGTTTTCATTGGCAAACAATGCACCGTTGGATTTCATAAAGAATAAATCGAGAGCTGATAAAATCTTTTTATCGATCTATCTAGCTCACTGTCCTTATTTTTTTTTCTCTCTCTCTCTTTATCTCTCTCTCCCTTTCTTCTTTTTGTTGAACAAAATGAAGAATTCTGTTCAAAGTTTCTTGAACGTTATCAACAACACCATCAACCAATGAAGGCTGAAACAGTGGGAAACGATGTGATCACGTCAGCATATATTTTTAGTGGTAGGTTGACCGCAGTACCGATGATATCAGTGGCTCTGCACAGGTTTACGTAGCAAGCTCTCCATGAATGATGTAACTTGACAAATATATCGATTGATCAATCTATTCAAATTCCCAGAACTTTCGGGTAGCATATCGTATGTTCATGATTAAGTCTGATGAACACACACACACACACACACACACACATAATAGATTTGATCATATATATTAGTGATAATTATCTAAAGATGTATGTGTGTGCATATGGGTGTACAATGTGTCATGTATTCAGCAGTAGTAGCTTACAAACAAATCACTACTCTATGCTTCGTTGTCCACTTTTTATTAAAATCCAATAGATCTGGCTCATGTCAACTCTAGTGAGGTGGTTTGTAGGGTTCAAGATCACAATGCTGGCAAAAAGCATTGCAATATTACAATCTCCAAAAATATAAACAGAGACACACACTTAGACACATGCGAGTACACACTCGCAAAGGAGAGGGATACGTACATTGAATACCTAAATGCTTATTGATGGGCAAGACACCCATCCTTCGAGATCAATCATCCATTCATCCGCACAGATAAAAAATACCATCTCTCAGTAAAAAGTCTTTCTTGAGAACGTACAATCTACTGTTATGTGTGACTCTCCATGAACGCGTGTTGTATAGATACATGCTTGTAAAATGAGTTTCCGTAAAAAAACGATGCGAATGAGATAAATGACACGCACTCTATCTTGGAACATAGTAAGCTGTTAAAGTTTCGCCTATATATCACCGTAAATCAACAATTCATGAAGCCGGAATTTTGTCAGCGTTAAACCAAAATGAAAACATACACGCGCATATTCGAAAAAAATTACATTTATCAGCAAATTTTATATATTGACGTTGTTAATATAGTTGTAAATTTGATTTAGATTATAAACGGTTTGTTTCCACGTAATAAACCGTACGCAATCGCCTTTAGTTCAAAGAAACCTCACAAACACTTTGGATTAGAGGAAATCACTCTTAAGTATGTATGTATGTATGTATCTATCTATCTATCTATCTATCTATTGTAATAGAACATTAGTTTGCAAGCTGATAGGCTTTTATCAAAAGCAATAGTTCGTGAGTTTATTTCGTACATTATGTGTCATCTGTGGCCAAATAAGCCAACCATATATACGCTTGTGATTATTGATACCTGGGGTGATCTGTTTGTTGGCTGAGATAGTTGTACGCTTACATCAGAGACAGTGTCCAAGCCCAGATAAACCAGAATTATAAATGTTGATATTCGAAGCGGTTGTCTCCATTCTTGTCTGCAAAATGTCCGTCTCCAGGAGCGTTATGGGGTTTCACAGTTTTTCTCCGCTTGTTGAGGTAAAAACGTGAACTGAGGACATGCAATATGATTATTACACTGGGCAACCCGATTTTTGTTCTGGGCGATAAGTATTATGTCTGAAAAAGTACAGAAAATTACAGTTATTCCCTCCAACCTTTGATTTTGTGACCAGAACATTGAAATTTATCGGTAAGTTTCTAATTTTATGTGATTGAAAATGTTCAAATGTACTGGTTGTCATATTTAAAACAAGTAGATTTAAAATTGTTACTGCCCAGGTCGCAAAAGTGAAGTTTGGAAAGAATGATTGACATTTTCTACATTTTTAGACATAATCAATCTCTTATTACCCGGAAAAAAACTAATATCTTTTGAAAGGTTGCTCAGTTTTATGTTCGCTGACGCTTTGCCCAAGAACGGAGTGTAATTACTTCCAGATAATTCAGGATTCAGTTCAACAGAAATAAGGATTGAATCAGAGTTACATTTGATACAATAAATTTTTCGATTCAGCTCGTTTTCCTCTCATTTTCAGATAAAAAAATGTGCAAAATCGGAATCTAAATCTAAGTTTAGTTCTTAGAGAAGAAATAGATGACTCTGTTTAGTATTAGATCAATAGAGTGCATTTTGTTGTGGAGCAATGGTTAGCGAGCTATTCTATCAGATCATTACTACAGCAAGGAATTCGATCCTCTGTGGGGGCTCCACTTTGTGGTCTTGTAGGAATGCAAAGTAGGGGGGACTGATGAAATGGAGGAATTACAATTGAAGAATAAAATGAAAGTAATTGCACTAATGAAAATCTGAGTGATGAATGAAGAAGGGGAAAGGCGAAATATATATATATATATATATATGTATATATATATATATATATATATATATATATATATATATATATATATATATAGAGAGAGAGAGAGAGAGAGAGAGAGAGAGAGAGAAAGAAGGTGAGGGAATAGCATAATAGATGAAAAAAAAAGAAAAAAAAATGCTCATCATCAACAGGCTTTAAACGTTCGTCGTTGTGCATAGACCTTCCCAAGGATCCACCACATTTCTCTATCATGGGCGTCGCAGAGCCAGTATTTTCTGAATTTGTCTGGTTCATCCCTCCATCTTGTATTTTGTCGGCCTCAATTTCGCAAGTGGTCTCTGGGGATCTATGTTGTGAGTCGTGATGTCCATCGGTTGTCTGCCATTCTCACAACATGACCAGCCCATTGCCATTTGAGTTTTTTGATAGATTCTATGTTGTCTCGGACTCACGTTTTCTTCATTATATATTGTGCTGTCTTGTGATCTCTCCATGTAAGGTTGAGCATGATTCTCTCGTGCTCGTTGCATGCTTCTTAGATTGCAGCTTTGTCTCTTTGTTAGGTTCCATCTTTTGACTCCATATGTGACTATCGGGAGGATGCATTGATTGCATACTCTTCTTTTTAAGAATATTGGGATCACCTGGACCAGATAACATCACCATCATTCTACTCAAAAAGCAGGTAAGATCGTCTACAAAAATCTAGCTAATTTGTTCAACTTGTGTCTAAAACAGAGTAGATTCCCAAAGGACTGGGACACCGCCATCATAATGCTTCTTCATAAAAAGGAAACTCAACAACTCAACAACTAAAGGCCTATAAACCTATTCAAGTGCATTCATAAACTGTTCACAATGATCATCACCAACCGGATCACTGAAACGTTAGATGAAAAACCTACTACAGGAACAGGCTGGATTTAGAATAAGCTACTGGACCATGGATTATCTCCATTCAATAAACCAGCCGGAAGAGAAAGTAGCAGAATACAAAATGCCACTCGCTGTAGCATTTATAGACATCAAGAAGGCATTCGACTCTGTAGAAATTCCCATGCTCATGAAGGCTATCACTTTATGAGGTGTAGACCCTGTATAAGTTCTGTAACATATGTACAATCACAGCAACTTCTTTATCAGGCTACATAAAGACTCTGAACCTTTCCGACTCCGAAAAGGAGTAAGACAAGGTGATACCAGCTCACCCAAGTTTTTCACAATCAACCTCGAGATGATCTTCCGTAACCTCGACTGGGAAAATAGAGGAATCAAAATAGACGGTGAATATCTGTCCAACCTCAGATTTGCAGACGACATCGTCCTTTGCAGCTGAGAACCTATACGACCTTCAACTAATGGTAGATGAACTAAACGAAGAAAGCAAAAGACATGAACTTTAGTAAAACAAATGTCATCTGCAACAATTGCTCATAACAAAGGAATAAACCTAGAAAGTCTAAGAGAAGAATGATGGAGAAGGATATCTATCTATATATATATATATATATATACACATATATATATGTATGTATATATATATAGAGAGAGAGAGAGAAAGAGAGAGAGAGAGAGAATAGAACTTTTAACAAGAATGAAATGTTTGCTGTAAAGCAATGGTTCACAAGCTAGTTCTGCATACCCTTATTGCTATAGTGAGTCTGATCTTAACTGGGTACCCTTTCTGATGCCCTTAAAGGAGGAGACGACAACCAAGAATTTAAAAAAAATGATGGAAAATTGAAAGGGTTCAGCATAAAATATAAATAAATACATTTCAGATCAAAAAAATTCTAATCAAAAGGCTATTGAAATTGATTGAAATATCCGACAATACACATTCTTTCTGAACAGTAAGCAAATATACAAAGAGACGAAAAAAGTAAATTCAGTTCAGAATACCCTGTTAAAATATTGATTTCTAATTCTTATGTATATATATATATATATATATATATATATATATATATATATGTATCCTTCTTTTCTTTCTATGAGTTCTCTATTGATTTCCCTTGTTCAAACGTCAACTCAGATAACAACGGCGTAAGATAATCACTTATTGGGAAACAATAGAAATTTGTTTCAAATGCGTTGAAAAATACTTTCTATTTGTCGAAGGCGACTCAGTGTACCTAGGTGCCAGTAAAGCTTGTTTCATTCCTTAAAAATAACTGGACCAGATAGTGCAAAATGTCTATCAACTCAACAGAGAGGCAACTCAAGAAAGAATAGATGGTTTTGAATTCTAAAATTCTCTAAGACGGACACAGGATGTAACAGATAAAGAAACAACATAACCATGTGGACTACAAAAGAGTTTGCTGAACGCAAGCGACATCAGAGGAAGGCCGAAATGAAAAACGACTTAAATTTGATGATAAAACATAGAAAATGATCCAAGCCAATGTATAGCCCGCGTTATATTGTTATTACTCTAGAAAATGATGTTTTATATAAAGTCGATTCTATTGCAGAAGTTCAACCGGATAGAACTTATTTCAATACTTCACACATCATACTTATATCAAACAGTTAGAATAGCATTTATTATTCTAGAAAATCTCAGCAGAGTGCCTCTACGTGGAGCAATGGTTATTAAGCTCGTCTAATAGATCAATCCAAGTGAATTAAATCCATTTGGTCTAGTGATGTAATTGCAAAAAATTACGTCTGACTGTTTTCCAAATTGCTTAATGCATTCATCAGCGAAACACACGCGATTAGTTTACGGGTTGATTCATTAGTTTTTCGTGCACACCAATGCACACACACACACACACACACACACACACACACACACACACACACACACACACACACATATATATATATATATATATATATATATATATATATATACTATTACAGAAACGCACGTATTCATGGATATGCATGGCCGTATGTGAACTGTGTTTAAAGTGGACACAGGGCTTGACTATACCGAAAATTTTATACTAATTCGTCCGAATTACTCGGATTTGGCCGCAAATCCACCCTGTTTTGCCCGTAACTGAAGGAGGAGGAAGTTGCCTCCTCCAATCCCCAGACTCGTACGCTGAAGTGTAGATGTATATGTATATGTTAATGTCAGTACATACATGACTATGGAATATAGAAGCATTATGATGTAATAAATTAGAACGCCTTTAGTACAAATGTAAAAATGAGAGGACAACTGGGAAACTTGGGAAATCTAACGAACAAGTTATTTATGACCGGAAAAGAGCTCTTCAATTTCCGAGATATATATCCTTTTTCTTTCCTGGATCTTTCGAATATCGTCATTTGTTGTGGAACTTTCTCCTGAATATGCACTAGAGTCGATTTTGGGTACTATTTCAGACAAACACACACACACACACACACACACACACACACACACACGTATATAGACACACCCACACGAACGAGTACGCACACATATAGAGACATACATACTCATCAACAGACACAGCTGTACACATTTTACTTTACGTCCGTATTCTATTATTATTATCAGTAGCAGTAGTAGTAGTAGTAGTAGTAGTCATTGAGTTTTCATACTACTTGTGAGTGGTGACTCTCACAGGAGATCAAGTGACAGTAGGTTTCCTCAATACTCCAAGATTATCCTCAATATTTGAACAGACCGACAGTGCTATTTTCTCGATGATTTTTGGTATTGCCCGGATTCCTTGTTCCACAAACCTCTTCCCAAAGCTCTTCGGTACTTTTCCCACGATTTTCACAATTGGAACTTCCGTCATCTTTACGTCCCATAACTTTTTCAGTTCTCTTGCGAGGTGAAGATGCCTACCTAGTACTCCATTTAATTTCAGTTTCACTCTGTGGTCTGCTGGAACAGAAAAATCCAATATTTAGTGTGCTTTTTTTCTTTTTTGTTCACTACACGTAGATTTGGAGTCATGGCCGCGATTGAGCGTTCGGTTCAAATGTACAGGAGGATTTTATATGCTCCATTCTCCAGGACAGACTCAATTCTGTTCATACGATTGGTTTTCGTGGTCAAAATGCTGTTTCTTGCACAGTTCCCCGTAGATCACCCCCGCCTGTTATTATACACCTTCTGGTCTGATTTGCTACATTCGCTTAATACGTGGTTGATTGTTTTCATTTTATCCCTACATAGTTCACATTCGCTATTCTCTTGTGGCATGTCCACTGTAGCTGTTATATTATTCGTTATTGTTCTTCTGAGCCACACGGTTTTTCCGTTCAGGTTTCCTCTACGTAGCCGTGTCGATTCATCTGCAATTTTAGGGGTTTATCTTCTGAAATATCTGTACAATTGTTTCTCTTGCTACTTTCGGATTTTCGTTTCCGCGTTTCCTGATTTTGTTGTCGTTCCTCCTGTCACTTCTATTTCCGATTTTTGCTTTTGTTATCAACATTTCATCACTCACCTAAATTCCATTGCGTACAGTCGGCGTAACCTTTCTTCTTCCTTCCTTTATTTACATATAATCTGTCAAAATCGTCTTCTGACTGCAAGACTTTATGCATTGCCACGATATTTTGTTCTGTAGTCTACTTTCCCGAGTTTCTCTCTGATCGAGGGGTCCACTGTATCTCATAATGGAAACTGCCACGGTATTTTTTCTTCATAGCCAGCATTTCCCTTTTCTCTAAGCCATAATTCATTCCATAATCTTGACTGGATAATCCTGAGAATTTGTTATAAGATTTCAAAGTCTTCTTGTTTTTATCAAAATTTTGTGTTCACAATGTATGTGTGGTGTCCCTGGATCCCCCGTTCCATTTTTGCAATTCTTAGTTCAGTGGTATCATTGCTATGACGAATAGTGAATCATTATTTATCTTTCAGTGAGACCTGAAAAAGTAGATAGATACTTAGTTTAACCTTTCTTCAAAAAGTTAATATATATACACATATATATATATATATATATATATATATATATATATATATATATATATATATATAGTCTTTTAACACTAAACACATTAAACAACTCATTCGTTTTTTTGTGTCACCTCAGTTTCTTCTTTTCTCGTATCTATTGATGTAATTGATATAATTTTCTTCAATGCTTTAATTTTTCAATGTTTTAAACATACTTCGATATTATGGTTCTATGTGTAAATTGTTTTTATTGTTTATTATGTAAATGTTTTAGGGAAATAGAATAGTTCCGAGGATTGAGAAAACGGTTTGAGAGGGGTTTCTAATGAAGTGTATCTATAATACTGAGCTGGATCATCACTTACAGTTCAACATAATATACACATATATGTATATCTTTTTGTTTTATATGCTTATATCTAATTCTCTAAAGCATCAAAAGTGAAAAGGAACAGTGGGATCAAGAGTGAAAAGAAAAATTATCCCCTTATAGGAATGAAAGGGAAGAGAAACTGGTTTCTTCTTTAAAGAGTTAAAAGTGGATCGAAACTTCCCTCATCCCCACGCGCACTTCATAGGATGAAAAGAGAAAGGAAAATTACCCATTCCCTGTGAGTGACCCGAAATGAAGGGAAATATTTTCCCCTTTGAGAAATTAAGACTGAAGCGAAACTTTTTACCCCTTCAATGGGTCAGAAATGGAGGGATATTTTTCTCTCCTTTAAGGGGTGAACATTAAGGGTAAACGTTCTTCATTTTTTAGAGATTTGAATTGAAATGAAACGTTTTAAAGTTTCAGTGCTCTTTTTACCCGTCAATCAAATATTTAAGCCTGCGAAGACAGGTACTCCATCTACTGCGTTAAAGATGTCATGCATTTTTTTTTTAAATTTTCATTCTGCGTACCATGGAGAGTGTTGGGCCATGCCTTGCCGCGCTGGTCCATGACGTACTGGCAGGGGGTCTGGTGGATTGGTCACTACTGATGTCATTCAGTGTGGCTTTAGAGCTCCACCGGCTCTTAGCACCCATTCTATCTGCTCCTGGTAGGTAGGCAGGTACTAAAATTGAAGGTTTTACCCTTGCAAACTCTTTAGGTGTGTGTTTGAGATAGATAGATAGATAGATAGATAGAGAGAGAGAGAGAGAGAGAGAGAGAGAGAGAGAGTCAGAAAAGAACGCCTCTCACAGAATTTTAGAGCAAGATAAAAGATTAAAGGAGCATAGAATTAAACAAATGTAGCTTAAAAAAACCCAACCAAACAACAACAACGACAAAAAAAAAAACAAGAACAAACAAACAAAAGAAACAAACAAATGAAAGAAAAATAGCATAACGAACAAATAAAACATCGGTATTTTACTGGATCGGACTGTGACTTCTGGTTGAAATGGGATTATTTAACATTATAAGGCTTGCTTAAAAAAAAGAAACTGACTTTTCAAATCGTCAAAAAAAAAAAAAAAAAATGATTCGACCTTTCGACTGGCGTCCTGAGAGCAGTGAGAATTCATTACTTCTATAGATGGACCCTGGATCCTTATCTCTTTGACAATTTGCCAGTGATTTGTTTTTATGGCCAGCTCTGCCCTCGGTGGCGGTTTTATAATTCACCGTCTTTAAATTTGGGTTTAGTGGCATTAAGAATTGAAATTTTTACCCTTGCAAACTCTTTATGTATGTGATTGAGAGAGGGAGAAGAAGAGAATGGGAGAGGTCAGAAGAGGAAGGCTTCCCGCAGAATTTTAGGGTAAGATTAAAAATTAACGGAGAATAAAATTAAACAAATGTAGCATAAGAAAAGAAAATAAATAAGAGAAAAGGTTTAGATCCGACCCTTCAACTGCATCCTTAGAGCAGTAGGAATTCATGACAGAATTACTGAAGAGAGAAATTAAAACAAAATGGAGTAGGCTTTCTCACCAATATAGACTCCAGAGACAACATGACAGGCTTCAAAGCTGCCTCAGACCGTTTAGCCAGCGTCACCATACAACTCACAAAGAGGTACAAAATGAATATCATCCAAGTCTATGCACCCATAATAAACAACTTCTATGATGACTTGAACTCCCTACTGCAAGATACTAAAGACTATTTCAATGTCATTATGCGAGACCAAAACGCAGAGGTAGGACAAGGAAATGAACGTTGCGTTGGCGGGTTCGGATGCTAAGTACAGAGCGAGAGTGGTGAAGATCTTGAAATAACGCAACTGCAAATGACTTCAAAATCAGGAATACCTTCTTCAAGAAGAAATCCAATAGAAAATGGACTTGGGAGAACCCTGACCACGAAACCAAAAACTGAATAGACTACATCTTAACGGACAAAAGCGACACCATGAATGACATTCAAATCCTAAATCAAGTCAACATAGGAACCGACCACAGAATGGTGAGATGTAAAATGCAAATAAACACCAATAAAAAACGCAGAAAAAGTTCCACACCAAAGTACAACTACATAACGCATCAAAAGAGCTCATCCGATCCTTCAAGCTTGAATTGGAAAATAGCTATAAAATTCTACCGAAGAGAACAACACCAACAGTAACATCAAAGAACTCCACAATAAAATGACAACCTCTTTAATAGAAGCTGCCACCATATTTAAACCAAGGAGAACACAGACTATCAGGAAACCTCAAGCCACCGACAATGTCAAGGGAGAAAATGGAGGAGTCCGAACTGAACAAAACAACAAAAAAGAAACAAAGAGAAGACAAAACAAGATATGCGTTTCTCGAAGAAAGTCGAGGCTTCAAAACAATAAACAAAGCTCTCAATATAGGACAGAAGCAAATAAGAAGCATATCCGGGGAAAACGGAGACCTAACAACAGGTAAAATCAGGATTATCGAACTCGTCCAAGAATTCTACCAAAAACTCTACTCTTCCTCTGCAAAACAGCGAACAGGATATGCAAGACGCGAGCAATCAGTTCGAAGATTTTCCAGAAGTTACACCATGGGAGGTTAAGCAAGCCATCAAGCAAAAAGAAGAAAGGAAAAGCCCCAGAACCAGACAATATCAATATCGATCTACTCGAAAAAGCTGGTTAGGTCGACGCTAGGAAACTAGCTATTCTATTGAACTTGTGCCTAAAACAAAGTAAAGTCCCGGAAGACTGGAACATGGCTATTATAATACTTTTACAAAAAAGGATACCCAAAGACCTCAAGAACTGCAGACCTATAAGCTTACTCAACTGCATAAACAAACTTTTTACTAAAATAATCACCAACCAAATCACAAAAACACTAGATGAAAACCAACCATGGGAACAAGCTGGCTTTGGAAGAAACTGCCCAACCTTGGATCATCTCCATTCTATAAATCAGCTGAAACAAAAAGCACCAGAATGTAAAATCTCACTCGTTGTAACATTAATAGACTTCAAGAAAGCCTTCAAATCTGAGGAGGATCCGGTGATCATCAAAGCTATCACTCTACAAGGACTCTGTATACGTCAGGGTACTGCAACATATATATAACACAGCATCTCTTTTATCGGGCTACATTAAGACTGAGTCCGTCCAGCTCCCAAAAGGGGTAAGACCTTTAACAGCCTGCCTCGAGATGATCTTCAGAAACCTAGACTGGGAGAAAAAAGGGATCAAAATAGACGTTGTGTATCTGAGCAACCTCAGATTTGCAAACGGCATCGCCCTTTTCGCAGAAAATCTACACGACCTCCAACTAATGCTAGATGAATTAAATGAAGAAAGCAAGAAAGTCGGTCTACACATGAACTTCAGCAAACAAAGATCGTGTGCAACAATCACGTCGGAAATAAAAACACAACGATCAAATTGAAGACGCGAAACTGGAGGAAGTAGACCACTACATCTATTTAGGACAGCGGATCTCCAAGAAACCCTCAAAAGAAGAAATCAAGTGAAGAATCACTCTGGGATTGAAAGCCTTTGGCAGAGCAATCCCAACCTTCAAAAACAAGGAGATCTCATTGATCCTAAAAAGAAGGGTATGTAAACAATGCCTCATCCCGGTAGTCAACTATGGAGCTGAAACATGGCACTTACCCAAGAGACTCACCCGCAGACCAAGAACCATGCAACGCATGCATCAGAGAATCATACCCTTCCTCACATAGAGAGATCACAAGACCTCGCAGTATATCAGGGAAGAAACAGGAGTTCGAGACATCATACAATCTATTAGAAAACTCAAATGGCAATGGGTTGGTCATGTTGCAAGAATGACAGACAATTGATGGACATCACGACACACAACATGGATCGCCATAGATCACATGCAGCTACCAAGGCCTACATAATACAAGATGGAGCGACGAACTAGGCGAATTCAGAAAGTGGTGGCTCTGCTACGCCTACGACAGAGAGATGTGACGAATCTTGTGAAAGGTCTATGTACAAAGACGGTAGATCATAGACTAATGATGATGATGATAATTTTTTTCAATACATAGTTTTCGCTTAAATTCAAATCTATTTATAATCCTTAATAATATTTATCCATAATGAGCTTTATATTATGCGTCATTGCACTCTTAATATTTTTCCTTCTGCAGAAAGTGGAGTGAAATCAAGTGGAATATATGACGACATTTGCTTACTGCGCATTGTTCAAGAGATGTTACCATAATCGTTTTCTGAATAGTTTTCAGTGGCTAAAACTGTTTTGTTGCCATAATATTCTATACGATCTATCTGGAATGAATACTTGAATGAAAATATGAAATATTTTTGCTGAAAGGTGCCATGTTTCATTGAAAAGTGGGGTCAAAATAAATGGTAAACCTTCCAACGTTCCAACGTTATTTGTTGCTTCAAGCGCACCGCCCTCGGTTTTAATCTAATACACCGCCCTCAGTTATAGTTTAATACATTTTTTCTGGAATGCTATTAAAATACCATACTGAGGTTTGTTATTTATTTCTGACAACGAAATTCGAAGTAGTGTATGAGTGGCTGCGCATGATAAGTGCCCACCAAGCCATTTTCAAAAAGTTGATATTTTCGTTTATTTAAAACTACACTGCTTGATTTTTTTTTCTCTATTTTGTTGCTTAACAATCTATATATTATAATGTAGACTGTCCAAATTTCAAAATAGAAACGAATTTAGCATTGTAGCTTTAAAAATGACGAAAATATCATCTTTTCAGTAATGGATCATTTGGAACTTATCACGTGCATTAGTTAATCCGTCTATTCGTCTTTAGCATCTCCAAATTGAAGAGAGATGAACAATTTACGATGAAAGAAGAGCTTAAATCTTGTGAAGGATCCTGAAATTTCTCTTCTTTCGTGAATCGTTGCAACGTATCCACACCGCACGATATTTTCTAATGTTTTCTGTGAATTTCAAGTTGCCTGGTCATATTAGAGGAAATATTGCAAACAATTTTCAACTGTGACTGTTAAACGAGACCGTCCTGTGTGTCATGACCCCACTCTATGATGGTAGCTATTATGGTTCGAATCTCAATCCAGACAACCCTGTTTTCAATTGTTTTTTTTCATTGCCTTTCTCCATTGTCTACCTCTTCAAACGAAGTTGATACAGGTATATATATTCACTTGCCCCTCTGTCTGTCTGTCCACACAATATCTCTAATATTGTCTACAGAAGAATTGATTAGATTTTGAGACAGATCTTCCTCCCCTGCATCGGTGCAACATATTCAAACCACACAACATCTCTTGAAAGTTTTCAATAGATTTCAATATTTTATGGTAGTGTATGCAATAAGTTAAAGGAGAAATGATTAGATTTTGGGATGGAACGAGGATTTCTTTTCGATTGAGAAATATCAATTTCATTTTATCATATATTTATGTATTCAGTTATGTTTTCGATGCACAATCTCCAAAAGTTCTAAATTAATTCCAATTACATTTTGTCAAAGTGTAGGTCAACGGGTCAAGAGAGAACTGATTAAAATATGAGGCGGTTCTAGGAAACTTTTTACTGTTACATCTGCTTCATCGTTTAATCGTTTGGGGACTGACTTTCATCTGATGTTCAGTGATAATGGGGTTGACAGAGACATACGCTCTCTAAGGACTTTCTGGTCTTGAGTTGTTATTCCATTAGCCTAAAATCTAGTGCCAACCTTTGCATGATTAAAGATTTCTTGGCAATTAAAGATATCCTGGCAAAAGGCCAGCAGTAGTCTGTACATGTAATAGAGTTATGTGCAAGTTGGGGAGAGCAGGCTAGTTGTATTGAGAGGCAGTTTGATGTTTTGTCATAAATGTAAATGTGATGATAAATGACGCTCGTGCACAGGCGTCAACATCGACACTACTGTGGAAGAATAGACAACGCTCTCCGAAACTGAGCAAAAAAAACATTTTGGACATCTTGTGTAAGTATTTTTGTCGTATTTTTACAGATCTAGTAAAGCCACAGGACAATAATTGATTTTTGTGTACAATTCGTTTTCTGAGAAATCGATTGTATGGCCTAAATTACATCAGGAAATGAAATGGTTGTATCGGGCCAATTGTCACTCCTTGTAACAACTTGGTCTGTCAATTCTTTCTGATTGAACATTGTCAAATCATTGATTTCTTGTATATTTTCTGAATTGAATGGAACTCAATTTAGTTTATTTCATTATATTCAAAAAGTGCAATTGTACAATAAAATTTAATTGTTCATTTTACTTCCAGCTTTGGCAAGTTTCGATAGTTCTCTACAAATTTTAGGAATTCTTGATGATTTTAGTCATTTCTGTGAATTTTCTGTAGTACTCGGAAAGTTTTGTCAATTTCTAGACCAAGCCCGAAGCTTTTAATCAATTTTCGGTAATTTTAGGAAATTTCCGGCAATTTCTGTCAATTATTGGCAATTATCGGCGATTTCTGGGAATTGTAGCTAATTTCCAGCAATTTCAGAGAGTTTTCGTCTATTTTTGGTTATCTTTGACAATACTCAGCTATTTCTGGAAAATCTCGGTTGTTTTCGGCAATCTCAGCAATATTCGGTTGAGTTTCAGAACTTGAAACTTTTTTCCAAAACTTTTCGTTTTCGAACTTTTTCCTGTTAGAACACTTTAAAAGTCAGTTTTTTTTTGTATTTCGATCCTATTTCAAAACTTTCGAAATTTTCAAATTTTGGAACTTCCTGCAGAATTTTCAAAAATTTCTCTGGAAATTTTAAAAACTTGCATACTTAAACTGTGTGTGGAATTTTATGATTCTTATTTGTGAACCTTCTTTTGAGAGAATTCTTGAACCTAATGATATTTACAATTCGAAATTTTAATCCGTTCATAAAATTTTCAAAATTTTTACCTGTAATTTTAAACTTTGACTGGGTTCGGGAACTTTTTCTTGAAATTATTTGTTATTCTTGATAATTCTCGGGACTATCTCGGCTATTTGTAGGATTATCTCAACAAATTTCCGGCAATATTCTAGCATTTTTTGCCCCATGGGTGGAGAAAAGAAAACGGAAGAACGCAACAATTGCTTGTCATTGTGCACACACTAAGCGACTAGTTGTATTATGTTGGTTTTCCAAAACAATGACCTCTGCGTTGCCTTCCGTTGGACGGACGATCGGGTACAGATGCAGCCACACCGGATGGATCTTTGGTCAGTTGACTCGTCCTATGGAGCCGGCCGGACAGGTCATCCGTCACGGAGCAACGGTCGTAATGCGTCCGATTCGCAACGGATCCTCCGTTCTGTGCTGTGCAGAGCTTGTTCAGTTCTGTTGACCCAATTTTTAATTAATCGTGTTAATTCAAATTTTCTCCTGCGAATCCCCAACCATTATCTAACAGGCCCAAGAGGTCTGCAGACCGCAATTTCAAAACCAGTGGTATGGAATGTACGAAGGACTACTCAGAAAAAGTAACCAAAAAATATAACAATGATAATGTTTCACCCGAGAAATCTAGACAATTATTACATTTACCCCATCTTGTTACAAATTGATAATAATTATGTTTCATTCCAGAAATCTGGACAATTTAACACTATTACGTTAATTATAACCTGTTAAAAATTAATAATAACAATGTTTCACCCCGGAAATCCGGACAACTAAACACCATTACGTTAATTACAACTAGATAGAATTCAATGATGGCAACTCTGTGGACCCGTGAAGCTTACCCAATACCACATGCCTATTTTATTTTCTCACCATAAGCCAGTAATTTCTCATTCTCTCTCTCATCCCTTCCAATCTCTTACCGATCCAACATTTTATTGACATGGTATATAAACATGGATTAGTTTCATCTGCATCTTATTCTGCCCGACGAAATCTTTCTGCTTTGCAATATTGTAATATCTGCTTTTCTTTCCTCCAGAAAGATTTTATCTATACTGCTGGTTCTCAAAGGTAAACAAACCATCCACAGAAGTTGCTATTGACGTTCCTTGCAGAAAATTGCCTAACTTGGCCATACGTTTTCATTAATTATATTGTGGTTTGCTAAATCGAATCGTAACCCATCTTTTATTTACAAGTTTCCGCGACGTGACAAAGAAATGAACATAGAAAATATGTTTCAGAAAACAGTTTTCGTTTACTTCATTCAAATTTCAGCTTTCCGACATGTTCTCTTAAGAATGGTTAATTTGTCAAAAACTCATCTATCGGATTATAACAGATATAGATCGCAACAAAAATGATTATTGTACAGATGTTTCATTAAATAAATCTGGAGAGTTGTAGAATGTAATAATTATTAATTTTCATTTTACCCTCCTCAAGAAACATGTTTTTCGGAATCACTTTACACGCTTTACATCTACTGACTCAAATATTCGTGTAATTGCAAGATAGGAAGAGGGAGGAGTGAGAAAGAGATATAAAAGGGAGATACAGATAAAGGGAGGGGGAAGGAAGAGATGGAGTTGTGAATGTTTCTGAAGTTGTCTCCGAATTTTTCCATCTACACTTGTGAATGGTTCAGTCCATATACCTGAAAAAACAAAAACAAAAAGAATCAAATCAGTTTGATTTCATTCGAATTATTATTTTATTATGTTTTATTCTGAAAACTTCCAATGATATTTTGAGCAGCCCTTTTTAATTAAACGGTCAATACGAGTTTGTGAACGTGCGTCATGGGACCCATCCCCCTCGTATGTATGTTTGTGCGGGCGATGTATTATTTGGGGAACCCTCTGTGTACACGGGGGCTGTTGTATAGTTGTTAGTGAGAGTCATATTTTTAAGTGTCACACGGCAAGAGTAACCAAATAGTTGTGTTTGTTTGTTTGTTTGTGCGTGCGTGTGAGCGTGTGTGTGTGTGTATGAATTTCCCTGCCTCTCTTTCTCATTGAACGAGTGCCTTTTGTGTGCATAGATCATAAATTTCATCTTCTCGGCGTGTAAATTTGAATCGTGGTGTGTATTAATGAATAATGGCATGGCAGTACGTAGCAAAGAAGGAAACACCGGGAAGAGAAAGTAACAATGCACGAAATCGTTTCTCGACTTTCTTTTTTTTTTTTTCTCTTTCTCGTCGCTTACGGGTGCGTATATAAACGTATTTCACCCGATTTTGACATGCGCGTGCGTGTTGGTCCTCCATAGCCGACCATATATTTTGTTTCCATCTGGTACCGCGTGCATTTGTGTATGAAGGTCTGTGTGTGTCACCAGCGTTCTGAGGAGGAGATGATGATGATATTTATTATTGTTGCTGCTGCTGTTGTTTTTGTTGTTGTTGTTGTTGTTGTTATTATTATTATTATTATCATCATTATTATTATTATTATTATTATTATTATTATTATTATTATTATTATTATTATTATTATTATTATTGTTGTTGTTGTTGATTTGCACGCATTGAGTTTTTTTACGCCGTTAATAATTAGTGGCTTTCACTTGAGATCAAGCGACAGCAAATCTCCCTGATACTCCAGCACTTCACTCAGTACTCTAGCTGATTCCTAATAATGATTATTTTTCGGATTTCCACAATTTTTCCACACTTTGCAAGTATTTTCACGATTCAATCAAGAGCAGTCCACACCAAAATTAGTAGATGTGGAGTAATCCCCACAGAAAAGTATTCAATTCTAGCCTGCAGGAAACACCTCATCTTCCGATGTTATTTTCAACCGAATCATACTCGATTGAGCTTCATGCTTTCCCACAAAACCTCACGTCTTTACACCCAATATCCAGCTTGTAAAATCTTAGGTACTCATTTCGAAGTAAGATAACCAATACCAATTGTCATTTCATGCTACCATCACATACTTCGAGAGCTTAATCCATTGAATATAGTTACATCAGTTGCGATATTGTCTTCGGTCGAATCGAATTGGCGGCAGAAGTCTATTTTCGAACTAGAATTGCAAATGCTGATTTTCAAGAGATGCTTGCTTTCTCTATTTAACACAAGCATTACCTTCATATTTTATAATATTGTTTCCTTTTATGACCGTTAAAATCATCATCAGGCGACTGGTGCTACACAGTATTACTGGTAAACACTAGTGTTTTCAGACTTACTAAAATTTATTATGCGTGCTATAATCAGTTTAGTGTCATACATTTTTTTTTTCAAATTGGATTTTAATTGTTAAGTCATGCTGTTGACAGGTTTGCCTAGCTCAAGAAAATTTACGAGGAACAATTAGAAGATAGTCACGTCAAAAGATGTGGACATCAGTCTTAAACCAAGTGTTTGTCTCGACGGTCACTCCATAACATCGAAAGAAGGGCGGTCGACGCGCCAACGATAAATGGCTCATAAATATCTTTGCCTTTTAAACTTTTTATTTATTTATTCCATTAACAAAGATACACAATTATTTTTACGCGTTTCTTTAGAAAGAAGATGATTAGAAGTAACTTAATTATTTTTTCTTCTCGAAGTATGAGCACAATTATGCATGCGTGTGTTAATGAGAAGATTTTGGTTAGTGAGTATGAGTGTGCCTCTTTCTTATCTGAGTACAGCTGAATAAATCTCTGTCGGTGAGTGGGCGTACATGCACTGCAATCACTTGACAACTGGTCATTGTACGAAGTTGGCATTCGTTAGATATATTAAACAGCACAAGGCAGTGCAGTCTCGAGTTGGAAGTTTTGACCAGCTTTTCCCAAGGAATCAAATACATATGAATATAAATTAGAAAATTACAGATTATAGGTATTCTATCCAACATTATGGATCCATATTTAGATATAAATCATACAAATCAACAATTGATTTAAATTATATACAACTTATCTAAATTGTCAACCCCAGATAGAAGTAACGGAAATACTTCGAAACCGCTATTTCGTATAACAGACGGAAAGTTATTTTACATGTCTATTACGTAAGGTAGCTCTACACACCATACAGATCTGTCCCCTTCCAAACATGCATACTTGGAGCAGGCACTGCCTCAGTGTTTATAATGTTATGTTATGCCATCTATTATACTTGAGTATTATATAAAAAACATGTTTCAGTATGCATACGAGTTCGTTAATTTAAGTGTTAGAGCCTTAATTTCACATCAAAAGCTGTGACTTCGTATGCTGTTTTTCAAGGTAAATAGACCCACCCTATTCGCCAAACAATCTATTTTTTTAAAAATTTTATCATGATATCTCATCTCTTGCCTAACTAAGCAAAGTTTGATGTAATTTTATGCCACGTTGCTATAAATGCAAATTGAATGAATGATGATTAAAGTAAATTACTATCCAGAGCAGGAGAGGCCATTTAAAAAAAATAAACAAAGGAAAAACAAACAAACAAACAAAAAACAACAAAAAACAATGAAATCGTTTTTAACAAAAAACAGCTGAAATATTTATATTTTGTAAATACAATCCACGCACATAATAATTATTAATATGTGTTTTCTATCGCACTCACGTGATCAGTGACGTCTGGTGAAGTAACTTACCAATGTGATCACCAGCAGACTCACCAGCAGAATTACTAAAATACTTGAGGAAAACCAATCACGGAACAGGTTGGCTTTAGAAGAAGCTATGCGACCATCGACCATCTCCATTCGGTAAATCATCTAATAGACAAAACTTCAGAATATAAAATCCCCCCTGCTGTGGCATTTATCGATCTCAAGAAGGCCTTCGGCTCAATAGAAACCCTCCTTGGTCATTGATGTTACACATCTAAGGATTTTGCCTGAATTCTCTCATAAACCGTAAAAAGGAAATAGATTCGTGACCATCTTTAGTTCTTGTAAAAACAACAAAAAAGAAAATTTACAAAAAGGGAATAATTACTTCATCGTCCTGTTTTCCCATGAAGTTACAAATTTAAAGATTTCGATGGATTTCTCCCAGGAAGCGTTCATCAGCAAAATACAGACCTCATCCCGTTATAACGTACTTCGTTATAGCGTGGTTTGCGATATAATGCAGATGGGTGGTAGACTAGAAATAATGATCTAGCCTCGAGATAGCTAGGTCTAGCGCTTTTGGAGTTGGATCTATTTCCAGAATAGCTAAATTAGCAGCTGGTTATCACGGCTTGTTTTTAGCGTTATGGGATTTTTTAAATCCCAAGACCCGCTTTATAGTGGTAGCGTCCGTCTTGTATGTGTTTATACGTATAAAAAGAATATAGAGTTGTGGTTGTCTTCTATTAGTGTTGTAGAAACAATCTGTGAAAAAGAAAGAATTAGTTAGTTATATTGGGCGTAACAATAAAATAGCCATCTAATTCTGAGTTTTGTTTTTTGTTTTTTTTTTATAGGTCTTTAAACATAACAATTATGACCGGAAATATAATTCTCATGCGCATGAATGACATAGAAAGGAAAATAAATAGTTATTTGTTTTCTTTCTCTCTCTCTCTTTGTCGATTTTTGCAAAATAATCGCTTATGAAACAATAAGTACGTGTTATTTTTCCTGGGGGGAAAGAATTCGACTTTAACTTACGTAGAAAGTCAGAGGCCACATTTGCTTTCACAGAAAAAAATCTATTATTTCTTCAGTTCACAGTGTTTAAGTACTTAGTAAAATACGTGCTAAGGAGAAATGTCATTAATTATTATCCATGATCACGAATACAAAAGAATTGTTCTCAGGCATACAAAACTGTTTTCACGTATACAAATGAACTTTTATCTTTCTTGGAATATTTTAATTTCAGTCAAATAATTTTTAGAACTCTCCTAATTTCCTTTTTTATTTCTATTACTATTGCTAATTGAAAATCCACCCTACAAGCGAGAATTTCAGATAGTTGCAATGGAAGACCCAAATGGAGCCTTTGGTTCAAATACAAGATCATAGATTTAAACTAAGTGTTTATTGAATCATACTTTATCAGGAAATTATCACTTGAATCACATTTAATTTTGATATCTGCAGGGATTTTACCAGATATTTCAAGTACCCGCATTTTGGGGAAATCTAGGGTTTTTTTTTTGGATATTTTGAATTTAAAACATGATATCCTTAATATCTCAGTTCTTTGAAATCACAATCTCATATTCAGCAGAGAACTTCTGAACAGGCACCATAATTGGAGGAAGTCTATTTTGGAATTTTCTATGGCTAATACTTATTCGCTGGAAGTTGAGCGACGCCTCAGATCATCAACACTCATCTAGGTATTCATGCAGACCTCTACACTGCTGTGGTATGGACATTATCAGTCTCCAGTCACTTCAATGGCAACTCTACTGGTTTTAATTTCGTTTCCCAGTGCGTCAGTTATTATTGGCACAACCTAATTCATATGTTCCACTGTTTCTTCAGTTCCCGGGCAAGATCCTGCCATTTTTCAACTTTTTCATTTTATTTCATAATAATTATTATTATTATTACATTTGTCATGATTACGCCTTTGACTCACTGATTGATCGAAAGAGGAGAGAAAGATCGCGGAAATACCAAAGAAGTGTATAAAATACACCTCTATGATCTTTTTTTCTGTCAGAGGGGAGTGCTAAATTGACTAACTTCTTTTCAGACAACATTAATTTTGCGAATCACAGGCACACAGATACAGACGCATATATATATATATATAAATATATATATATATATATATATATATATATATATATATATATATATATATATGTATATATATATATATACATATACATATATATATATATATATATATATATATATATATATATATATATATATATATACATATATATATATATATTGAATGATTTTGCTTCAAACAAGATGGTGGAGTTGACTGATTTTTATACATTTGATTTCTAACAGCTATGAGAAATGTTAATGGAAATATTGTGAATTATCGCTATACATGCAAATGATTTACTTATAAATTATTTTAGAGAGATAATGTAAGGTAATGTTCGTAAGATATGATTTTGCTGATCAATATTTTATTTTGTCGTGGAACCAGACACATCTGCCATAATCAGGTTGTTTATCGATCATTTTTTTCAAAGATTTCCAATATCAAAAGTATTTGATATATTTTGAACTTCTCCATAAGTTCATCATAGGAACGCCCGTGATTTTTTTCGGGGTAATCAGAGAGGATGATCTTGGGAAAGTCCCTGAAATTGGGGGATTTGTTATGAAATGACTCTATTGTATCCATCATTATTGAAGGGCTTAGAACATCCTCAAAGAAACTCGTCAAAAGACTTGAAAATCAGAGGAATTGAAACTATCCAGACAAGAGTACGGCTAAATCAGCAAGAATGCCGAGAAAAGTGTTGCAGTACATAGAAGGTTGGCTGTTACTTGATCTCCAACGGGAGCCACCATGTGTCTTGCTGTGCAAATTCATTTTTGTTGTTGTTGTTGTTATTATTGTTGTTGTTGTTGTTGTTGTTGTTGTTGTTGCTATTGTTGTTGTTGATGATGATGATGATGATGATGATGATGATGATGACTGCACTTATGAAGTTTGCTAGTATACAGAGGAGAATGCAGGAAATTTAAAGGAATTTTTCGCACCAAGTCCTGGCTATCAAAACAATGATTGATTATGACAGCCGAAGGTTGCAATAGAATTGACAAAAACAGTTATTGTCGAATGAATGAGGAGACTTAAAAACAAGACGCAAACAATAGAAAGAATAACAACTCAACAGACTATTCAAGACACATGCAAGAAACAGAAACGAGATTGCGTGGACATTGATATGGTTGCACAGAGAACACTTGAAAAGTAAAACTAATTGAATATGCACAAACTGGATTCTGTTCAAGAAAACGAAAAGAATGAAATTAAGAAATAAAATGAATCACCGTACCCTGATCTAAAGATCAAATCTAACTATTCTCTAAGAAGATCTGCCAGGGAGTGGATGTTGATGCCCCAGCAAAGCGCATAGTTACAAAATTGCATAACCTGTATCTGACATGTATCAACTATAACTCTGAGAAGCATTTTTAACTTACCTACTTTTGTTCAAGCGATTTAATCTCTTCTTCCCATCTTTGATGTTCATGGTGGTTTACATCAAAATGTTTTGTTTGATACGTTTTTTTTTTAGCTGGGAAAAGAGGCCGATAATGCAGTATCTCTTTCCTTGGGGATATTACTCACAGCACAAGAAAGGGGAACAGTAGAATGATTCGACCGAAACGTTTCGTGATCATCAAATATGGGAAGAATAGATTGGAATGCCCGAACAAAAGTTGGTATGAGATTGGCAATTGTGCTCAGCTTTATTGGCGTGTTTAAAACAATCTCAAAGAGTTTTATAAAGAAGTTTGAATAAAAGGAAATCCAAGGAAGAATTGAGGTCATCATTGAGTCTGTGTCCTTTTACAGTCTCGACTACGCACCAGACACGAACAGTTTGAGGGGACCGACCCCAAAGAACACAGAGGAAAATGTTGGAGTATTGACGAGTTTTGCTGTCACTTGATCTCCAGGGAAAACGACTATAAATTACTGGTGTGATAACGAGTACATAATAATGAGGTAGGTGTTCCTAATAATTAGGCTCTGGTAGATGAAGCAGTAGTCAGATCTGACAGTCGTCAGACAAGAAAGCTTCTTTAAGTGTTTCAGGATGTAGTCTGTAAATTTATGAGATACACTATGATCTGTAGACATTTCGAGTGTTTATAGAAGAGAACATCTAAAAAAAATGGTTAGGACAGATGAAAGGAAAAGTGAGGGAATAATCAGTTCAGAGAGAAAGAAAATAGGAAATAAAAGATAGAAAGAAAGAGAGAAAGAAAGACAGAAAGGGAGAAAGATAGGGAGAAAATGACGAAGAGGTGAAGAGAAAGGAAATTTTGAAAAAGAAAAAAATAAATTAACAGCGTAGTAAAAAAAAAAAAGAAGAAATTAGAAAGAGAAAGCGAAAATAATAAAACATATAGCTCAAATGAATAATAAGAGAAAAAAACTGAGAGAAATAAATGAAGGAAGGAAGAAAAGTACAGAAAAGATGCCAAGAAAGAAAGGCAAAGAACGAAGGGGTAAAAGAAAAAAATAAAGAGTATAAACAAGCCTGGCTACAGTAGGGTTAAACTCCACTGCTGCCTCAATTCCAACTGGGGGCGATTACTGTAACTTTTGTATTGTATATATAATACATAAATTCGTAGATTAACCAGACTTGTCAGATTGGCACAGTTGGTAAGAGAGACACCTTATAATCACTGTGTCATGATTTCAAACCTCGGTAGGAAAATGTCAATTTTATATAAAGATTTAGTTGAACAGGACGGGATAGACGAACAGTTGAGAATTTACTCCACTAATTCGATAAGGATTGCTCTTGTTACGGGAAGAAAACGAAGTCCACTCCAACTTGGACTTGAATTTGATAAAAAACGAGAGAATTTAGAGAAGAAGGAAAAAAGTCTTGTTGAAGATAAGGAAAAAAAGGAAGGAAAGGAAGAAGTGAAATGGAATAGGGAAAACAAAAGACATAAAAAAAGTAAAATTAACTCGCCATCACATGAGTGAACAACCGTAGCGTCAAAATTTGAAGTATTATAAAAAAAAATGACATCAAAGAATTAATTCACATTGAAAAACATCTAAAATAGAGTTTAAAAAAATACTTAGACTCATTCAGATGTTATAATTAAACCAGTCTAAATAAGCCCCCCGCCCCCCCAAAAAAAAGGTAAAAAAGAAGGGTTTTTAGAAGGGGCTTAGTGGAGTACTGATGTCAATTTTTACGTCTGTAGATAAAACGGTTTGATCCGGAGCGCTGGAACAAACTCACAAAAAGGCACCAGACATGGACAGTGGGTGTGCATTTGCCATAGGACATCAATTTGAGGAGGCAGACCTCAATCATATAAAAATGATAAAACTTCTTGCTACCTTTGGTGGCTACGGTCGTTTAATTTGAAGTAAGGAAGAAGGAATCACAAGAAAAGAAGGGACTTCCTCATGATAATATTCAAGAATTTATCCCGTACCAAAACCAAAAGTTGTAAAAAGAACGATGGTTGATTCCCCAACGGTGCTTGTGGTCTGTGTTCAAGAAGACGGGATATAAAATGCTGATTGTATACACAGGCAAACAAACACCTCTTAGAAGGTTGGCGTTATACAACTTCGTCGCCCTGCATTTATATTTTGCAGTTCTAACTTGAGCTTCGTAAATATCGACTTGCACTTTTGTTTCTCATTAGGTGCTCCAAAATCATTGTCTTGTGCCTAACTATGTAATTCCCCGGAATTTGTGCAAAAGCAAAGAAGCAAACATAAACTGATGAATTGCAAGATTAAATCATTTTCCAAGTAGAAAGATTCACAACAAAGAGAATATTGTCTTATGCAGTTTCACAGAGGATAGTTTCACGCTGATAAAAAATGTTTTTGTTTTTGTTTCAGATAGAAATGAGCAAAATAGAAAATAAATCAAGAGGAAAGGTCCCAGGGAGGAGAATTGAAGACGTTAAAAGATAGGAGGGAAGGAGGGGATAAGAAGGAAAGAAAGAAAAGAAAAAGTATGGGAGGAAGAGTTTTCCTCCATTCAAAAATAACAAACAAAAGGAAGAAGAAAGGAGGGAAATAAGAAAAGAAAGAAAGGAGAAAGGCAGAAAAGAAAGAAAGAAAGAATAAAAGGAGGAAGATAAGAAGGAAGTAAGAGAAACGAAAAAGGGGAAGAAGGAGAGAAAGGAAGAGGGAAGAAAATAAGTAAGAAAGGAAAAATGATTGAAAGAATTAAAAAATGGAAGGAAGGAAGAAAGAAAGAAAAGAGAAAGGAAGGAAGAAAAAGAAAGAAAAACGAAGGAAGAGAAGAAAAAGAAAGAGAAAAGAAGAAATTAAAGGAAAAAAGAAAGAAAGAATGAAAAAAGGAAGAAAAAGGAAAAAAGAAAGAAAGAAGAAAATGTGGAAGGAAAAAAGAAGGAAGAAAAGAAACAAAGAAAACATTGAAAAAACGTAATGAATTTGAGAACGACACAATTATAAATAGAAAATAAGAGAATTTATAGAAAGGAAACTAAAAAGTGACCAGTGGAAAGAAGAGAAAAAAAGAAAGAAAAAAGTTAAAAGCTTTTTGATTTATTATAATTTCTTAGAAGAGCTTTTCATCTTTCGTTGCTATTTCATTCTATTTCATCGTAAGTGGAGTTCGCTTTCAACCTTTTATCTTGGACAGTCATAAAAGAAAATTCTGTCAACGTTAACTCGACACAAACACAGAGATTAAATATTTAACATTTAACCGATAGAAAGCCCGCCAGTTGGACGCCTATCTTGGTGCAATATTTTGCACGTTTGTCTTTCGATTTCTTTGCGAGCGAAGTGAGTTCGATCTTCACTAGGTGCATCTGCAGTTGACCCTTCTTCCACAGTAAGTGAAGTTTAGTTCACGGCTAATCACAAGAAATCCAGATCACTTTCAAGCACTAAACCTGTACGATAAAACTGGTATTATTTCAAATAATAATCAAAAGTAAAGAATAAACTGGACGTTTGAAGGCAACGTTTCTGAATCTTT
>OY735205.1:19077868-19080368 GCA_963457665.1 Thysanoteuthis rhombus | reverse complement strand
ATGTACGAGATACGTGTTCCAAGGTCTCATGAGTTATCACAAACAATTTGATAGCCAAGATTTGGTGAATTATGGTAAGACTATGGCAGTGCCCGTTCCAAAGTTGCTGAAGGGTCAGATTTATGTTGTGTGGAGCATCCTGTCATAAGTCTGATGTAAAATATTGTTCCGTCCGTATTTAGGTTATTCCTCATCGGTATCGCAAATTTAGATATGGAGTATCTCAATTTAGATAATCATTAACAGCTGGAGTCAAGTGGAGTTATTTATAGAAATTGAGAAAGATCTATAATCTTTGATATTCTATTTATTCTTATTAGATTTCCCAAGAACTGCCGATCCAATAAACTTCAAACTTGACACCTCATTGCCCTCTGTACTGACTAATATATCTGGCGAATGGCAGCTTGGTACAATAACCAGTAGTCGAGTAATTGCAGCACGCATACATACATACACGGAAATTGGTAATTAATGGTAATAAATAATAAAACATCTAATTGGCTAAAATCATCTTTTTTTGAATTTTCTCCTTCAAATATTTCGTACCTATTTTGACAAGAGGTTTCATCGAATGGAGCCCCATGCCATAGTGGGGACAAAACATTAGGGAGAGAGAAGAAAGAGGAGACAATTTCAACTAATTTGAGATAGTTTTATTCGTTCATTCATTTATTTTATTCCAAATCCATGATAACAAGGACAGTGCCTACCCCCGAAGTGCATGTTGGGAAGAGGTAGGATTTTATGGAGCATGGGGAATAGGATTGCTTTTCTTTTTTCTTCGAATGAGTCAAGTTTTGACAATATTTAGTTGCTTTTTAAAAAATCTTTTCTCAGTTCTTTTAAAGTTCAGTGTTGATAATTGAGATGCTTTTTTTCATCTTTTGAATCTGAAAATTGAATTCCAAATTGGAAAAAAAAATGAAAAATCGCTTCTGAATTGGAATCCCTGTCCACACCTTCCATGATTGTTAAATTAAATCATTTTCTGTTAGTCATTCGAACCTATAGCTTCTGAGTGTTTTGGTCACGTCTCTTCAGTGTTGCAAATTTAGATTGAAGAAGATCTATAATCTTTATTTTCTTTATTCGTTTTAAAAAGATTTTTTCGAGAACCACCGACTCAAGCAACTCAAAACTCGATTCTACACTGCTTTATGTTCTGCCAATTATAACTGGCGAATGTCAACTTGGTAAGTTAGCCAGTTGTCGAGCAATCGCAGAGAGAGAGAGAGAGAGAGAGAGAGAGAGAGAGATAGAGAGAGAGAGTGAGAGAGAGAGAGACAAACAGACAGACAAACAGATAGACTGACAGACAGACCGACAGATAGACAGACAGAGATATTACTTCAATTATAGTTAGAGGAAGGGAACTCAAAATTAACAACAAAAAAATCTATTATTGTTAATAAAACATAGCAAAATTATATTGGTACGCATTAACGTATCAAAGAAACGAAATATCCTCCCATTGTTAAAATAACCTATTAATACATTTAGAATATTAGCCTTAACCCGAGATAAGATGGGGGATCATCGATAAGAACCACCCCTAAGTGACATAATACAACAACATTTCATCTCACAACTCTTCCAGCATCGTCAGTTGACGTGTGAACATCTCAGAGCTGTAAATTTTCTAATCCTTTGGTAATAAAACATATAGAAAATGTTGGGGATTGATCACTGATAAGCCAGGCATATTGCCAGGATTTAGAAGCGATTTATTTCACGTATCGATTTATTCGCGTTTTGATTTGTTATCGGCAAGCTGTATTTTGTTGTTGGTTGAAATGTAATTATTTATAGAGGTTTTCCCCCGTTATAATGCGGTTTGTTTTTAGCATGGTTCGTGACATAAAGAAGGGGATTGTGAACCTCAAAATATCTATTTATCAAAAAAAAAAAAAAGGGAAAAAAAGAAATCGAGTTAAAAAAAGAAAAAAAAAGAAAGAAAAACCTAGATCTAGCCAAGAATAGCTAAATTGGCAACCCTGGTTATCACAGCTCGGCTATAACGTGGTTGGTTGTACAGGATCCCAATACCAACGTTATAACGGAGGGACGCCTATGGCAGGTTATATCTCTTATTAGAAAGTATCCACCTGGTTTTGTACGTTGATCACTTCTGGTACATGAGCCTACGGATAGCCATTAGTGTATTCTTATACGTACGTTTGGTGTCAGGAATATACGGTGAATGGTTTGTGGTGTGTGCGCGTGCAGATATTGACTGAGTCTGACTCAAGGCTAAAGATTGGAGCTCCCTGGCGTATTGAACTTCCTGCGTTTGTAAAAGTTAGTGAGACAAGCTTACTGACTAACGCAATATGCACCTAAGTGTTTTAGCGTATAAGTGTTTACGTGTGGGCATTACTGGTTGTACTTGCGTTTGAAAAAGTCCGCTGACTCATATCTATGAGACTATTTGCTTGTATCATTATCTATGTGCGCATGGCCATATAGAGCTGTATCATGGTACAAGTGAAAAGCAGGA
>OY735205.1:19005368-19072868 GCA_963457665.1 Thysanoteuthis rhombus | reverse complement strand
TGGTCACTGGGCTACTGTTCGGCTACTTTTGTGTTGTATTGCATCCGCGTCTATGATTCAATTGAAAACTGGTTAATTGAGATCACTTCGTCGGGTACGCTTTGCTTTAAAAGGATTTACTCACGTTAACCCTTCTGCTGTGATATGCGACCTCCGTCTAATTTCCAAATCCTTTAAGCATTTATAATCGAGTGAAAATATTAAAATTGCGTTCGTTTTTCTTGTGTTAAGCTTTTAATTGCAGCATCTGACCTTCGTCTGATTACTGATTGTTTTACGTATGCTGTTACACTTAAACTTCCTTATAATTTTTCGATTCATTCATACATAAACACTGCAGGACAACAAAACGAACATTTCAGATTATACCAGTATGAATGTAAAAAATATCTAAAAAAATAGAGAAAATACATTAATCTAAAGGTAAGCAAGATTATTCAAGATCATTTTTCATATAGATTGTTTGAATCATTTTCCCTCATAAGGGGGATCACTTGCTTTACACTTCCTAATTATATGATGTCTTATTTAGAATTGACAGTACTAAAGAGACTCTGATTTTCATTTCATCAGCAAACGATATTTAGTGAAAGGGAATCTAAATGCAAACTTGTGTAAAAATGGTATCAATCTCTCAAAGTACTGTAGTTTTAATCATGTTAATTCTGCTGAAGGATACCATTACGTCAATTCAAAAATTTCTACATCAAAAGTATTTCATGCACATTTATCTATCTTTATCGGATCTTGCTTTGTATAACATCTAAATAAAAATAGAATAGAAGACATTTCATTGGATATAAAATTTAGTACAGGTCAATAATATCTGCTTTCATTTTGTGCCTTGACTTGAGAAAGATGTGTTGTCGCTTTGTTTTGATGGGGGTTGTTGCAGGTTTTGGAATCATTTAAATGTGTATCGGTGACAATTTTTCAGTCATTCCCCTTTCTTCAGATTGGTAGCAAACATACATCCTGACTTCATTCAGCTGAATTAAATTATGCCTGTGATTTTAGCTAGACTGCTACCCATATTATCGATTATCTTTATCATAAAAAAAATTATTCACGTCAGAAGAGTCTCAATTGAACGATATAGAAACGAGAGTGAGGAATCATGAAAAAACCTTCCGGGCTTAAATTTTAATTATGTATGTGTATTTACTCATTTCCTGGAAGAAACTGATATTTTGCTATATATAAACACTGTATATATATAAATATATATATATATATATATATATATATATATATATATATATATATATATATATATATATATATATATATATTGTGTGTGTGTGTGTTTGCTGGTGTACAAACTTTAAAATGATTTAATATATCAACACGTGAGGGCAAATGCTATTTTATAAGGATCAAATAAAATTAAAATGATTGGGCCTGCACACACTCCCCAGCAGACCTGCTGCACGCACTAAACCTTCCTGTAACTCTCACAATTGTATTTCTCACAAAACTGAGAATTCATGCTCTTTAGTTTGGCAAGGCAGATCATCGGATTAAGTCAATGCCAATGTTTTACTGTTATATTTGGATTAGGGTTAAGGATTTTGCTCAAAGTGTTTTTTGGATTGGGATCAGATTCCTTTATAAAAGAAAGTTCCAAAATGGCACAAGAGCCGAGAAAGAGAATTTCAAATCCACGGAATCCCCGCGACGAACGCAAAGTAAGGGTCCAGTGCAGCATTATAGTTACGTTATAGATAAAACCCCTCCTCTAAAACATTTTTCTTAAAGCTTACACATTTCAGTAAGTTTAGAGGACTTATAAAATTAATAGAAAAAAGAATTATCGTATTCTCGATCGAGTTCGAAGATGCTCAGTCCATTCAAATATCATCGCAATAATTTTTTTTTTTTCAAAGGAATAAATAAATCTTAAATTGACTTCGGTGGTCTGCACCAATACCGCAATATCAATCCTGGGGCCACGTTACCTTATTGGCAAAATTTGCAGCCTCAAAGAAGAATTGTTTTGAAGTGTTCAAGACAGGTATACACCAGTTCACAAACATTTGCCAGTCTTATGATGATAGACATAAATATCAATCGCTTTTCAAAAGGTTTTCACATTCAAAGTTAGTTTGGTAGTGTCGTTTTAGTAGCAGTGGGCATCCTTCCCCCCCACCTCTCTTTCTATCTCTTCATCCTTATGGGCTTTCCACCAACCCAATCACCGAAGGCTCAGCCTAATACACCATCATCGTCATTTTTTTTTCGCTCAGAGAATGTACAAAAACTGTTTCCATATAAATTAATGATATTTGCCTCGCTTCACATTTCAGGTTGCCAAAGGTTTTTTTCTTTATACGAACACTCTACTTTCAGATTGCGAGGGAAATCGTATATATATATATATATATATATATATATATATATATATATATATATATGTGTGTGTGTGTGTGTGTGTGTGTGTGTGTGTGTGTGTGTGCGTATGTGTGTGTGTATATATGTAACACACACACATGCACACACACACAGACACACACACACACACGCACACACACACACACACACATATATATATATATAACCACTTAATCTAAAAGTACGTTTCTGATAAACCTGAGACATCAAGGGAGGCCAATGTCTACCCCGTTACTGATAAGAAACCTACATGAATAATTATGGGTTTGATATTGGAATAAAAAGACCCTTAGAAAACGAATAAAAACTTGCTCTTTCCACTTCCATAATGGGACAAAAAATAAAGAACGTGTGTATTCAGTGAAACTCATGCATAATCAAAATTCAAGTCATGCCTTTATCAAAAGTGTTGACCAGTGCTTGAGAAGAGAATATTGGCTTCTAATAAGTTTATATTGGTAACTTCAATTTTCCATATACTTTTTTGCTCGGCCTCAAGGAAATGGCAGGGAAATATTTCAGCATACTCAGCAATGTATACAGTCAAGTACCATGTGAAAAGGCATGAACTCAAGCAAATTACATCCACAATCAAATTTGATTTCCACAGCGTTGTCGACCAAAAGAGATTCAGTAAGAAAATATGACATATAACAGAGAAGATTTTCAAAGTAGGTGACATTATACAATA
The DNA here is from genome assembly GCA_963457665.1 of Thysanoteuthis rhombus. Lineage (NCBI taxonomy): Eukaryota > Metazoa > Mollusca > Cephalopoda > Oegopsida > Thysanoteuthidae > Thysanoteuthis > Thysanoteuthis major. The sequence continues at coordinate 19,069,786 of OY735205.1, read as the reverse complement.
GTTGTAACGAATGCATATCAATACAGCAACAAAAGACTGCTAAAATTGTTGCATAACAACTGGTAATGATTATTATTATTTAAATCCAATCATAACGGTGAGATTCAGAATGTTGAATGCTAATGCGAGCCTTGTTGATTTGTTAGATGTTTGACACAAATTGACCTTCACCGCTTTTTTTTTTAATTGACTTTGTGGTTTACTAAACTTCGTAAGTAAACGCTATCATGAAAAAACCGAAAATATTATGAAGGAAATAAACACATGTAAGTACATGCAGAAATGTAGGTATCGATATATAATCGAACAATACACTGAAAATAGTCTCCGAGACTTGCTTGCTAAGAATCGTTCCTCACCCGGGGGACATGGATTTTCCTCTCAGATTAGTTCAGTGTCAAATGTGGGCCTCATAGAGAAGATAATACGATTCACTACATTAACAAAGGTCTGCGAAATTAAAATAAAAAAAAAACCTTTTTGTCTCTCGCTCTCTCTGTCGACCCCCATCTCCCTCTCTGTCTCTGTCTGTCTGTCTGTCTGTCTATCTATCTATCTATCTATCTATCTATATATATATATATATATATATATATATATATATATATATATATACATATATATACACACATATATATATATATATATATATATATATATATATATATATATATGTATATATATGTATATATATATATATATATTGAGGATAGGTCGAGCAGTGAAATTTCTTTTGGTATACTCAGAAAACCTTCTGACATGAAGCAGATAATTTGATGCAGTTTCTGTTCCAAAAAGTCTAGATTTTTCGCAGCCCTCCCAATAGAAAATGTATAAACATAAGCAATGAATTCAAGATCATTTCTTGTACTAAGCAAGTAAAATTAAGATAGACAAAATACTAGTCAGAAATGAATACTAATTGACAATGCTTCATTGAATAAGAACATAAGGATATTCATAACTTTATAGGTAAAGTACATCAATAAATTGACTAATGATGTAAAACAAAACCGTTCATTTTACTCTACGGATACTTATTTTTCAATATTCTTATTCCTGGGTTATGTAATTAATCCAAAGTTCTTCCCTTGACATAAACATTAAACATGATATTGTTAAAGTTTCAAATCAACATTCTGGTAATTACCGTGTCTGGCAGCGAATCTATTCATCCACACTCGCATATGTTATTTACGAACGAAATGTGTTTGCAATTGTGGTGGTGGTAATATCCTATGTATAAGTCAATGCTGCATAAACATTTTTCATGTAGGCAAAATGTGGTAAGGAATTGTGAAATACTCTTTTATTGATTATATAAATATATTAAGATGCAACAGCGTGAGGAAATAGTACGTCTTCTTTCTGTATGTTTAAAGCAGTGTTTCACAAACTTTTTCGGACTAATATCTCCTTTTAGACCACAAATTTATTACCGACTCGGAAATTTGGTTAAAATGATACATTGAATATGAAATGATTGAATAGAATTCTTTAAATCAGAAAAACGGAAAATGCTTTGATTTCAAACAGCTCTGCTGCAAAACCGACTTTACGACATTATGCTTATTAGGAATCGATTTTAATTCTCTGCTCTTTGCTCTCCTGACGCGTCATTGTTTTCAATCGCCTCATACCGCCTTAGTCTTCCAACGCCCCCTTGTATGTTCTAGGTCCCCCTAGAGTCTTCCAGTGCTGCCAAGGGAGTGGTAGCACCAACTTTGGGAACTACAGGTCTACGGCAATGTGAACGCCCACGTCTTTTGGTGTGGATAGCACCACATTCGAGTTAACTTTCTGAACTAACTTTGACAGATTGCAAAAAGAAAAAAAAAAAGAAAAAGTGAGAACACTCTCAGATCACACATGACAGAATATAAGTCTGCAATCAATTTCAAAATTTCTCCATTTTCTCCGGCCATTTCCCAAGATATCTTGATTCCAGTCGCATATGGCTTCAATGTGTCTTCATCTCACACCTGACAACCTGAACGCCCCCAAAGTTTCTCTTTCATAAGCCATTTGTCCACGCTTCCTGGGGCGGACATTTCTACGGCATCTGCAGGGGAAAAGATTACGCATTTCAGCACAAAAGTTTCACTGCCAACCTCCTCATTTTTCACCTTTCCATCTAAAACCAATTACGACCAACTGATTTATTCTTTGATAATTTGTCGTCAGTTATCGCAGAATGACTGAGTTTTGCCACCGTAGAATATAAAGCTAACATTTCAAGGTTATACATTTTAAAGGGAGGTGCAGGGTGGCCAAGCAGGTAACGTCACAGAGAATGGATGTAAAGATCAGAGTTCAAGTTCCAGTTTATACAATAAGAGTTCATTTTGCGACTCATAGGATTAAAATGTAAGCTCAATGCTCATGTTGGTGAAAATAAATATCCAAGAATATCAATCCTAATTTCAATGCTAGATTTTAGTTGTTCTTCAGGGCTGATTGGAGATGAAGGGATTCGAGAAATTTCAGTTCAATAAGGACTAAAAAGGAATATAAAAAGACAGGTAATGAGTCGATCTACTTATGAGAACTTTGTAATTGCTTTGAAGCAAGTCTGGCCAACCCCGATATATATGGTACTCAAGACAAGTTCCTTTATCAAGGAGGCATTATATTCTTAATTATTTGTAAACCGATTATGTGAAGGGTTTTGAAACGGTTCTAGTGTTTATTGTGTATAATCATGAAACAAACTGAATCTATGCACTGAAAGGACGACGACTAATATTACCAATACTATCACTGGTGATGAAGAAGGAAAAACAAGGAGAATAAATAAAAGAAAATTATAAAAATGTATTTCTCCATACTTGCCCCACTTTCACCCATGTAAATCATTAAGAAGAAAAAAAAACAACCATATTGTGAACTTCGAGATTTGGAGACTAAAAATCAGCGAATGTAAATGTCATGTCAGTGACAAGAATAGCACCGTGTCATTGGAACGTTAGCCACCTAAAGATTGTCGTAGGCATATTCTATATAACCAGAACAACCACATACGAGAGATTAAAAATGAATCGAGCTCTCAGGAAATAAAGTGTCATTTGCATTAGATGTAGAATAACATGAAATCTATAACCATCACAAAATAAAGAAGTCAGTCACCCAAGCATACAATCATTGAATTGGAAAGAAGACTCCGTATAGCTTTGAATATTGGAAGCAGATTCATTCAAATTCAATGAAGTAAAATTAAAAAATAAAGAGAGAATACTTCAGAAGAAAAAGATGGATTTTGTAGAACATTCAATTATACAATAAAAGCCATAAATACCTAAGCAGTATTAATAGAATGAAACTCGGGGCATTTCCTGAACTAGAAAAGTGAACAACTAATAATATTAGAGCCGATAATGAGAAAATTAATGAACATCAGGAAGATTTTCACCCGACATTGATTAACCCTTTGCAAAAATGGAAGTGAGAGCAAGAGGATTCGCCAGTATTGAAGAGTGTGTTGAATCGCCTATGAAAGGACCCTCGGACTACACGCAGCAGCGTAATGAGAGATAACAGCAACGAAAATAACAAAAGTACCCATTTATAGTTGCTAAAAATGGAAAGAAAAATGACACCTAGGAGATTACAAGAGGCAAACAAAAGAAAATTCAACCAAATTGTCGTGGACATGTTTGCACGGAGGACAGCTGGGGAGTGAAACAAACTCCTTCTTGATCGCAGCACAGAACTAGCGTATAAAGACAAACTATATAGAACAAGTGTACTAGAATTGACTCTCTGTAATAATTGCATTAGAACAAGCTAAGAAAAACTAGAAATATCAGAATGATAGATATCACCTGTGTGGGGACAGAGATGAAGTTAACAATCATGAAATGTAGCAAATGCAGCGAATTAGCTCAGCTAGTGTAGAGAAACAGACATAACCGAGTAGGAACTGGTTAATGTGAAAACGCCAATGGATTCATCGTGCAATAGTAATTGCATAAATTGAATGCCAGGAGAACAGAAACAAAAGATACTTCTGTACTTCTGGAATTCAAACATTTCATCAAAGCCAAGCCGAGGGACCAAATCAAGTTTTGATAAACACAGAAAAGAAAATAAATCAATTAGTTGATATATGTGTTCCAGCAGCCAACGGAGTGGAACTCTACGATAATGAATAGTAGTAAAAAAAACAAAAAAAACCTTGAAGAGACGATTTAAAATGGGAAGCATAATCAAAGCTATCCTGACAGCAGCATTTCTAAAACCAGCAAGAACATTGAAGAATATGCAAGAATAGGGAGTAGACTGTCAGTTATTCTTTAGTAAAAAACACCAGATGGAAACTCCCCAAGTACATATATATATATATATATATATATATATATATATATATATATATATATATATATATATATATATATATATATATATATATATATATAATTTTAAAGTATATATAAGAACTATTTAAGATATGATTTATTTGTTATGCCAACAAATTTTATTTTGCGCTTCTTTAACCATGAAAAGAGGTATATTCAAGACAATGACATTTCCAGAAGAAAAAGAAAATGTTTAGACTTATCATATAGCCACTGTCAAGTGGGGATAGCTAGACAGATGCACATACATCCAGTCATAACAGTTTGAATACAGAGGTTCTCATCCGATCACTAGAGGCAAGCAAAGTTGTACTTGGTCAGTTATTAGATGGATGACCTCAAGCCGATGCCAGGTTCAGTAAGCGTTAAGGGCTACTCGTTGCTGAGTGGTTATTTGTATGCTATTCTCGTAGAAGTTCGTTCTTTAAAGTGTTTCCCATTGTTGTGGCTTTGAGGCAGACTAAGCTAAGTGAACTAAATACCTACACAATGATAGAAGGAAAGATACATAGATTGAGACGTATAATGATGGATAATCATGAAAGGATTTATATGTGCACAGATCGTAAAAAATGAACATACATACTTTGAGACAGACACGGAATTAGATCGATTGTTGAATCGATAGATAGTTGGATGGATAAATGAATAAGAGAGAGAGAGAGAGAGAGAGAGAGAGAGAGAGAGAGAGAGAGAGAGAGAGAATCAGATATTAAGGACATGAACAATAGGTACCGAATTTAAAGTGTTGAGTGGGCTCCTACCCTAATGCGATAGGTAATAATTGCATCGGGAGGGTAAATGACTAATGATATGATTTGAGCTATACCATGTACCACACTACCATGGCTTTGTGCAAAACAAGACAATTCGTGGACTAGTCTTTAAGATGGTTAAATTCGCTTTGATAAATACTATATCTCTTGTTTTATTCAAGACTGATGTTAACTCGAGATTTTTACCACTGTAGAGGATACCCCAGATTCAAATTTATATCAAACTGTATCAAAGATTTGCAAGAACATGGATGTATTGACTTGATTGAGCTGAAGAAAACACGGGATCAAATATCGACCAACGTTGACATTAAACTCAGTATGCTTACTATTTCACAATTGACTCGAATTTTTCTTTTGCATTTCTGTGTCGTATTTCAATAGTTGCCCTGTCGTTAGAAGGTGAAACGTTAATTACGGCATTATGTTGACTGATTATCTAAATGCAAATTAACACAAGCATCGCATGCTACGTCATAAGCATATAAAGAAGCTGCCTTCAAGTCTTTTTGAAATAGAGCTATTTTCTTGGGATCTGTCACGTTCACGTTCGTGAAATACGACACCCTGAAAAACGATAACTGCAAGAGTGGATCTCCGAGCCAGAAGAAAGTGAGAAATAACGGTAAATAAAAAAAAAGAAAAAACGTAAAAGTTCTTTAGACGCAACGCCTACCAATGATAGTATTATCTCAGACGTTGGAAAATCAAAAGGTTTTTCCCTTTAGGTGATTAGATACGCTGTGTCTTTGGTACCGCCTACCAAGACACACGTGTTTCTAATGAAGCCACTGAAAACAGGGTCATCCAAGTTGTCATCTTATAGCGTGAGTGACCTTGGCCTCTGATAAGTTTCCAATTCCGTTATCTGAAACAGGGCTCCTTCTTTTTAATAGATCTGTTATTTATAGCTTTTTAAAAAGGCGATTAAGATTAAGATATATTCGATCAGCTCGGAGATATCATTTATACCAGAGGTTTTAAGCCAGAGGGCACGGCCCCTAGGGGTGGGTTTGAGTAATTTCAAATGGATGCGAGCCCGCTGGAAGAAGTAAGAATATCTCTAATCATCTTGGGAATTCTCATAACAGGTGTTTGCTCGATATGGTTATGAAAATGATATATCAAAATCTGATTTTTCATAGATTTGCAGTAACCATTTCAAAATAATCATTTGGTTTAAGATATGGGGGGTTGTATTAGAGCTATGTCCAACTACTAAAGGAGGACATAGAGGAAAAAACAATTTGGAAGCACAGGTATGAACTCACATGAATTGATAGGTAAAGTGCAAACTATTTGATTAAAATAACCGGTCGACGAATACAAGGAAGGTAGATTGGATAAACCGAAGTCCACTCACGAAGGGAAGAACTTCCTCCATACTCAGAGGCATAGCTAGAGATTCGGGAGCCCAGGTTGACTTGGCTCCTCCAGGGGTCCTTCCAAAATATCGTGGGATTTCATCAAATTGCTCGGAAAAAAACTTTTCAAAAGACATGCACTAATACTTAATTTGTGAACAACAACCTTCAAGGCTTAATTATAAATTATGCAGTTCATTTATGAAAAATATACCCTTGTTTGAAATGCAGCAGGTTAACTACTATTCAGAAAACCTTTTGGGCCCCCACCAACTAATGGCCCCCTTTCCTAGCTACGCCTCTATTCAAACAAGAGCAATATTCTTTTAGTTTTCTTCCAAGCATTTTATTACTATGAGGTTTTATTGTAATCAACTTAAACACATTTTCACAAGCTGAAAATATGTTTGTTGAAAACTGTCTCGGTATAGGTAGAAGTGGTGCTATACGAAACGGTAGATGTTTTACGTAAAATTCTTGGCGTTTCGGTCAAACGGAGCTTCAGTTTATAGAACAGATGATAGGAAAAACGTTAAAAAGCATTTACTAGAATATTTTCTTCTTTTCTTTAACCATTTTTTCCAGAAGGTCTTCTTCTTCCAGTCTTTCTTTTTATTGTTCCGTAGAATTATATTTTTCTTCCTTTCCTTTCATCTTTTATTCTTGAATTCTTCAAATGTATCGTCTTTCGTTCATTTTACACCATTTACATTTCTCATGGATCCTTATCATTTCTTACTTTCCTTCTCTATTATTATTTTTTCTCTTTTTCGTCTTTTTCTCTTTTCTCTACCATTCTCCTTTTCTTTCAATCCTTTTTCTCTCTTTCGTTGCGTTTAAACCTCATCCTCGTTCTGCTTTCTTTTTCTTTTAGATCGTCCATTCTTCTGCTTTCTTCCTTCCTTTTCTACAATTTCCTTTCTTCTTTCATTCATCTCATCAGATCTTACCACCATTTCTATCTGTTTTTCCTGATTTCTGACTCTCAACAGCGACACCAGCCGCCGAGCCTGTACTTTGACGCGAAACCTAACACTGGCTTAATTCCTTCTTCCTTATTTTCATCGCCTTTTGGCTGCCCACTAATGTATTAACACCTCTGGAACTGGCGATTGTCCATCATCGGGCCAGACGGCAGTGACCTCATGATCTACACCATTACTGGACTTAGCAGGTTACGAAAGCGAATATCTCCAGCTGGAGGACCTGATCGTACAAGAGAAGGAAAGAAGAGGAAAAAAAGATACGAAACCAAATAGAAGGAATGAACAGAAGGAAATACAGTTAAACATATACAGGGAATGAGTGGAAAATGAAAGCGAGATGACTTAAGCAGAATAAATATATATATATATAAAAAAAGAAGGAAAACCGAAAATTAGAAGGAAAATAGACGTAAATAAATAAATGAATAAATAAGTAAATAATATATCTAAAGAAAATGCAGAACGTGAAAGTGAAAGGAGTCTCAAAGAAAATATGAGGAGAGAGAGAGAGAGAGAGAGAGAGAGAGAGAGAGAGAGAGAGAGAGAGAGAGAGAAAATAGATACGTGCGGCGAATTATGAGAAAAAAAAGAAGCAGAAGAATAATTTTTAAAAAAAGGGGTAAAAGAGTTAGACAAGGAAGCAATTATACAAGAAAGGGAAAAACAGAAAGTGAAAAAAAAAAAAAAAAGAACGAACAAGGAAATGAGGAACAGTTTTAGGAAAGAAAAGACAGATTTAAAAACTGAACGAAAAAGAGGAATAGAGAAAGATGTAACAAGGAAGATAGAAATAAAGAGAAAAAATGATGAAAATACGAAACGAAATAAAGTGAGGAATAGTTGTAAGGAAGGAAAAAAGCAGGAAGCTTTTCATCAAAAAGAAAGATGAATGAAAATAAAATAAAACTGTCAAGTGAAAATGAAAAAAAGAAGAAAAAGAAACAATTAAACTTGCAAGAAAATAATAGAACGGTATAGAAAGAAAGAAAGTGAGGAAGAAAAAGATAGCGAACTGAATAAAGGAAGGGATATAAGGAGACATAAATAGGAGTGGAAGAGAGAGAAGAAAATAAAAACGAAAGAAAAGATAGAAAAATACCAAGAAAGGAGGAATAGAGCAGAGATAGCAGATAGAATGAAGTAAACGAAATCATTTTACAGAATCAAATTAGAGACAGAGGAAAAGAGATGAAAAGTAAGAAAATGAAAGAAGCCAAGGTAAAGGAGCAAGATACATAATCTAGAAAGAAAGGAGATAGAAAGAGACAAAAAAGAGGTTAGTGCACGCTAAGCATAAAGAGTGGAAGAGAGACAAATAAACCTCAGAAGAAAGAAGCTATAGGAAGAAGATCTGAAAAAAAAAGTGAAAGAAGAGTGACAAGAAGCAAAGAAAAAAAAATAACGAGAGGGAGATGGAAAAGTGGCAGGCTAGAAGTAAGAAAAAAAAAGAAAAGAGAAAAACAAGAAAGGAACAAAAGCACCAGTTAAAAAAAATGAAGATTGAAGCAAGCTAAACAAGAGAGAGAGAGAGAGAGAGAGAGAGAGAGAGAGAGAGAGAGAGAGAGAGAGAGAGAGAGAGATCACTTATGTGGATGTAAGATGTGGGAAAAGAATTTGCTGTGGTATCATGTCTTTCTGTTCTTTTCCAAACCATTTCTTTCCATTGTCCTTTTCTCTTTTTTTCCTTCTTATGTATTTCAATCTTTCTTTATCTTGTTTCTTTTCTCTCTCTCTCTCTCTTCCTTACACACACACGCACACACACACACACACACACACACACACATCCTTTTGGTTTTCCGAATCGAAATGTGATAATGATTTTGACCACCAAAATGAAACATAACAGAAACCTGAGAACAACTGTCCAGCTACGAACTGTTTGATTTCAAACCTTTCGTCTCCATATATTAAAGGATTCCCGTGTTTGCACCCTTTTGTATCTCTTTTCTAGCACCTTTCTCTCAACTCATTGCAATCGATACTTTTCTAATAGACTCAGACATTAAGCTCATGTGATCAGCTATCTCCATTGATGACATAACTGCATTATACATTCCTATTTTCAAAAAAGCGGGTCCATTGGTAGTACAGGGGGTGTCTGACCTTAGGCACGAGTTCCCATTTGAGCAATTTCTGGTTAGAAGATATCTAACTGAGGGAAAAAGTTAAAAAGAAAAAAAAAATGGCTGTCAGAATTTTATCTATTTTGAGATTTTCTCGTAGTTTGGTCAGCACAATACATATATGTATACACACACACACACATACACACAAACACACACACACACACACACACACACATATATATATATATATATATATATATTTCAAATATTTCAAATATTTATAATCTTTTACATACAAATATTCACAAATGTTCTCCCCTTCAGTGTTGAACATATAAACAGCAGTTATTTCTCTGTTAACTGTTGCATATATTTTTCTTGCTGAAAAAGACGGCTGCCCACCCGTCGAAATGCATCGAAACACGCCCACAGAATAATTTTTAAAAAATGAGAAGTAACACTTATCCCTTGAGTTTTTCTCTTCACCATCGAATTGTCATTTTCATCTACGTATATATTTCAACAACTGATATTTTTCTAAGGGCACCAAAGGTATTATTGATTGAAAGCTCAGCGTTTTTCTTCGGAAATCAAATTCCCAATTCGTTTTTTTTTTGTTGCTCTTACCATTAGCAAAAACCATTAAAAATCAACAAAAATAAGATGAAGGTCATTGATAGTCAAAATTGATAATAAAGGTTTAGAACAGGGTATATCAATCTTTTATTTTACAACTCATTCTTTTTGGAAGGCAAACCAGGGGTCATTGATTGGAAACATACCATTTTTCTTCGGAAAACATTCAATACGTTTTTTGCTTTAACTGGTAACAGAAATCATAACCTAGAAATCAACTAAAAAAATGAGATAGTTCGTAGTCAATCATTGTTAAAAAAAAAAACGTTTACAAAAGAACTACTCAAAGTTTCCCATTCACCACTGAGGGGACAAATGATTCTATGACTCTTCTATCAGTGTTATAAAAAAAAATAGGCTCTAACAATAAAAGCCTATAGTTAATAATCTTACTGTAACTAAGCATATAAATAAAGTACCGCCCTAACTATTATAGATTTTACGGTGCACACTGTTTAAAATGTAACCGAAAAAAAAAACAAAAAAACAAAAAACAATGAAAAAATACTATAACATCAACGAAATATGTATTCATAAGATTATTGAACAGCATTGAGTCATTTTACAATTAGTACCAATAAAAGTAAATATTTGTAAAGATGAAAAAGACAACAGTCTATAATTATTCTTGGGGGGGGGGGGACAAAACTTTTTCTATATTTTCAGCAAATCTAAATATTCTCTACGCAACAGCGAGATTTTAGAAAAAAACAAAACAATGAACACAACTCATAAATAACGAAAGAAAATATATAGCAGAAAGAAGGTATGACGAAGTAGCGTTGCAGGTTCTCGCTAGTTGAGCCTTGTGGCTGCTGACGTCAGCAGTGGAAAGGAGGTAGGGAAGTGATAATAGACTGTCAGACATTTTTCTTTTTCCTTATTCCCTCATTAACGTTCAGACTGTCAAGCCATCATTCTTTTTTACCCCTCTCTCATTAAAGGCGTGAACACAAACATACGAACAGACATCAAAATTTATGTCAGTGGATGTGATGTCACAGCCAAGTGTCTGAACATATAGTTCCTGATGTCTTTTTCAAAACTAGTACTTGGCTTATTGTTTGTTCACTTGAACACAGTATACTATTCACAAAAGGTATCAGCAAATGGTTTATGCATGTAACTAAAATTTACCTAAATTTTGTAAGCCACAATAATAACTTGGAGTGAAATTAGTAAAATGATAATGGTAGCGACAATACTTGATCTAAGTCTCTCCCGAATATCTGGAGTATTACAAAATAAACAAATTGTGTGGATGAAGTGGTTAAAGATAATTATCTCACTATAATTAAACGTATGTATGTATGTATGTATGTATGTATGTATGTATGTATGTATGTATGTATGTATGTGTATATATGAATATATATATATATATATGTGTGTGTGTGTGTGTGTGTGTGTGTGTGTGCTGCGATCACTTGACAATTGACCATTTACGAAGTTCACATCTGTCAGATATATCATTCAGCTAACAAGGCAGTGTAGTGTCGTGTTTGGATTAGAGACCGTTCTTCATTGACAATAAGAAATTATCTCATTTGACTTCCGCTCTTTGAAAATAATATAAATTAAGATATAGAATATATAAACACTGAAGTGAAGTAACCAAAATACTTGGAAGCTGTAGTTCCGTACGACAGACGGAAAAATGTTTTCCATAACCATTTTGGCAGACTGCTCCTCGAACCATCAAGTTCGACCACTCCCAAGCATGCATCTTCTGGAACGGACAGTGCCCCAGTAATGAGTACATATCACATTATAAAAATCAAATCTCATGCATATTGGGTGCTACCCAAAAGTTTGGTGATCTTGCGAAACAGTTTTGTCAAAGAGAGAAAAATAATCATCATTACAATAAACACATAGATAACGAACAAGAATGAAAAGAAAAAAAAAAGGGAGCTGTGAAAGGAAAGTACTTGAATCAAAATAAAGTAATGGATGATGAAATTTACAGAGGAGAAGATGTTTTGAAATATATTATGACAATTGGTTATCTTCTTTCTGTTTTTAATAAACAAAAATCAACAACAAAAATCAAGGAACAAAGCAAAGCGAAATATAGAGGTGAAGGAAATAAGAAAGAAAAGCAAAAAGAAATGAATATATAAAGAAAGAAAGAAATACAGAAAAGAAGAAAGAAAGAAAGAAAAAAAGGAAGAAAAGAAAGAAAAAAGAAAGAAAGAAAAAAGAAAGAAAGGAATTTAATGGAAAACATGATATGAGTAGAAGAATGAAAAAACAAACGAATAAATGAAAGGAAATAGCTTACATGATTAAAATTGAATAGGATAGGCATGAATCGTCCCAAACAGACGGAAAGAAAGAAAGGAGGAAGGAAAATGGAAACGGCAAAAAGTGGAAGTGAAGAAGTTGACATATAAAATGAAAGAGAAAAGGAAAAGAAAAAATTTAAATTAGAACAATGAACGAGTATTTTTTGGAAATGAAATAACAAAATGTCTCGAGATAAATAAAAATGAATTTTTAGAATGAATGAATAGATGAACACACAAACCAGAACCGAAAAAATAAGACGAAATGAATGATCTGAATGAAAAAAAAAAAAAAAAGAAAAAGAATAAAAGCAGCTTGGAAGACAATAGGAAAAAAAAAAGAAAGTCAAAGCGAGAATGCGTCTGAAAAAGAAAAGAAATAGTGAAAGAAACTGAGATCGAGTTTTGTCCTTTTGAGAAAAGGCCAATTTCCTGTTTATCACGCGACCGGAAATAAACACACAAATCTGTCTTCTTCACGTTCCGTAATGAAAAAGGCGTAGAAGGACAGCGGGAATATGTCAGTGGACCAAAAGAGGCACAGTTTGCCCTTGAAGGTGAAGGTCAAAGTGGAAGTGATAAGTGTAAAGGAGAAATCCCGACGAAAAAATGATGAAAGAATAAAAATAAAATGAAAAATACCGTGGAAACATGTTAAAAAACAATGAACGATAAATTTATGTATACCTCTCGTAAGAAAAGCGTATTTCATGAGACTCAACACAATCACATAAGTAAGCATAAAATTACGTAAATAAAACAAGAAAGAAAGCAAGTAAGAAAATATATAGGGGAAAGCAATTGAAATGAAGAAGGAAAGGCATGAAAAAGAGAGGACAGAAAAGTAAGATCATTATGTAAAAGGAAAGAAGGAAGAAGGGCAATAATGATGACGAACATACCAAAGAATGGAAAGAGAAACAAAATGTCTAAGAAAGAAGCAACTTGAGAGTTGGACAACAATTTGAAAAATGGAGCTAAAATCTATGAAAAATGCTAAGGGGGAAAAACGAGAAGAAAATCGTTGAAATGTTTAGGAAGAGGAAAATAAAACCAAAAATAAAGAAAGCAGAGATATTGGGAAAACATGAGAGAACAAGCATAAGAGAGGACACGGTCCAACTCACTTGCTTCATCAATATCTAAAAAGTAAATAAAACAGAATTCATTACTCCAATCAACATCATTTCAAAACTACGAGTCCCATTTCAACTTTTTTATTTGTAGTTCCTCTACTTGGCATTTGGAAACTTTACCAAAACAAGTCAACCGGAGTTGGGCTTTAGAAATGGGAGTTAATTCGTCATCAGCTTTTGCGTACGACATTGTCTTAGTGTTATTCGTGGATTACGTCTCTGGATTCGGTCTGGTCATTGTCATCTGTCATTGTTGTTACATGTGAAAGTAGAGTGAACACTCAGAGCTAGGAGTTCAACAATAATGAAGAAGGTAAGAAAAGTGATTCTTAAAATCACTGTCGAAAAAGGAATGAGAAATATTATGTACAGGAAGAGAATTGATTAAAGGGAAATCAAAATTAGAATAAAGGGGAAAAAGACAATAAATAAAGGACACTGATTGATAGAAAGATAGATAGATTGAAAGATAGATAGATAGGTAGATAGATAGATAGATAGAGAGAGAGAGAGATAGATAGAGAGATAGAGAGATAGAGAGATGAAGTGACTACTGCATTGGGAAAGAAAAAATAAATGAAGAAAGAAAAGAATGGGTGATGGAGGAGTATATTACTCGAAATGAATATGATAGAATACTTTTAGATTAAAGGAATAATGCTAAGGAAGTAAGCATTGGTTATTTGTAAGAAGGAAGAAACAGGAGAAAAAAAATCAAAGAAAGAAAACGGTTTCAAGTCAAAGAGAGGTGCCGATTTCTCTTACATCTATTCATTCTCCTTAAATTTCAGTTTTGGTAGGGTTTTGTTTTTTCTTCTGTTTTGAAACGTGAAAGATCCGGATTTTCTAATAGCTTCCTCTTCGCTCTTCTGAAGAAAGCTGCCTGGTGATAAGACTCGCGAAACGATGTACAAGTGTTGAATAACACTGTTGACAGAATGACCGGAACACAAGAGAAATAGAAAAACGTCTTCTATTTCAGCAGTTCTCGACATTTCTTTCATTTTTTGTTTATTTTATTGTATCTTTGTATTTTTTTTTCTCCGTGCGTTTGTATTTGATGTTTGTACGGTTATCACTTTTCTATTACTGCCTTCACACTAATCATCGTCCCCTTTTATAAATAACAAATTAACACTTTCAAGACTAGCGGGATATATATATCCTGAGTTTTTTTTTAGATGCGTCCAAACGTATTGCTATTAAAGGGTTTTCGGTCAGTCCTTCCCAAACATGTTAACAATCGATTTTCAGCACATATTAGAGATATTTTTTTCAGTTCAGCATCTTCGCCGTGCTCCAACTTTTAGAATAAAACTAAATTAGGTAGTTTCCGCTCGTTACGTCATGTTTTAGAAAGAGGCTTCAATCTATCATAGAATTATAATGCAGAAATGGACCCTGACTTGATGGACACGTGAAATCAAATCATTCAGAGAGAGAGAGAATATATATATATATATATATATATATATATATATATATATATACATATATATATATATATATATATATATATATATATATATATATATATATATATATATATATATATATATATATCTGATGCCATAAAAATTCTTAGAACAAAACGATCTGATCAGACATTCTTTCTTTGAGAAGTTTTTTGTTTAACTGACCTCACATTGTTACTAAAAAATACTCATAGAACAGACACCGTCCGATATAACGCGGTTACCGATAGCAAAGACGTAATTATATTTTATTGGCGTCCCCAGTATAACACTGTTTGCATTACATAGATATTGCGCGGATCAAAAATGTTTATTATATTGACACAATGCGGTTCGTTATATGTATATATATATATATATACAATGAATGGGAATCTTCAGAAGAGTGAGGAAAGTAAAAGACTTATTACATTGTAGTAATCGTAGGTGAGATGTGAACACACCATTGAACTTATGTCCTTGTTTTAGAGCGTTTCGTATTTTTCGTACAGTTATTATATTAATCAATCATTACTTTCACACTAATCAACGTCTTCTTATATCAACAACGTATTAATCATTTTGAGACTCTTGGGGACAATTATATCCTGAGATTTCCATGACTGCTGGGATATATACGGCTGTCAGATCTGTTTTGGAAGTTTATTGAGACATATTCGTCGCAAAAAGTGAAGTAACTGAAAATTTCCCGTCTTCTACAACCGCTGACAAAAGACGACATCACGTAGTAATAAGCTAGCATTAGATGACTGAATAGGAGAAACATGCAAGCAAAGTGATCTCCGAATTCTCTTGACTATCTCATGATAAATATCTAATGGGACTATTGTATCCCATCATAATTT
Source organism: Thysanoteuthis rhombus (assembly GCA_963457665.1). Classification (NCBI taxonomy): domain Eukaryota; kingdom Metazoa; phylum Mollusca; class Cephalopoda; order Oegopsida; family Thysanoteuthidae; genus Thysanoteuthis; species Thysanoteuthis major. Next base: position 19,053,856 of record OY735205.1, on the reverse strand, counting down.
TGGCTCTTGAAAATATAGAAAACAATTTTCATCAGTAAAAGAATAGTTTTTCTTCAACCATTAAATAATGAATAAACGTTTTTGGATTTTAATATCGTTTTAATCAGACAAGAGGCACCCTAACGGATTAGTATTTAGAGTGTTAAATGAAACATAGATCTGTAGACTGAAGAGTCCTACCTTTTCTGCTTGTTCGCTTTTTAATGAAATAATAAGTAAGTGAATAATGTCCTTACGCTGGCTGTAGCTCGAGTTGCCCCTTCTTGGGTTCCACATAATACATTACTACCCACTCGCCCCGTCTTGAAGACGAAGAGCACCTGAAGTAGCGTCATTCATTTCATATTGCGCTATTTAATCCATAGATAGGAAAAATTGATTCTTGCCAACCACAATAGCTTGGAACTCATTTAGAGTTTCTGGTCGGCTCTCTGAGTCCATTCGAAGAAAAAAAAAACGAACATTTCCACGAATCCAACCCCCCGCACCTCCTTATAATCAACGAGGCTAAATGAAAAAAAAGGACAGCCTTCTCCTTTAAGTAAAATAAATAATTGTACAATCATCCATATAAATGGCAAAGAAGATTATTTTCCTTCACCAACAAAAGAAGAACTATTTTGATACGCCATTACAAAAGACATTTTTTGAAATGGAAAAATTCTCATCTTCGTTCTTCATATATATATATATATACATATATATATATATATATATATATATATATATATATATATATATATATATACTTCCCGTTCCCCATTTTCATATTTTGCTAAGAATAACCAGCCCAAATTTGAGGGCTGTCATTTCAAAATAGGTTTTATAGATGGGGCCTGTCTATGCCATTCTCCAGTCCTTTAGGTATCGTGCCTTTATATTTTTACTGTAGGCTTTTACGTTCTCATATTTCTCTCCTCCATCTTGAACTGATCACGGAGTAAGCCACAATGATCATTTCTATCAATACTGTTATTATTAGACTACCATCAAGAGAGACTCGGCATCACAGTAAACAAGTGAAAAACCGTAGCGTCAAATTTTTCTGTCACGTAAAAAGAATCCTGTTAAAAAAAAGATATGGTCAAAATGGATTATATATGATATCACCGGCGTTTTCCACAGGAGAACATCTGAAATAGTGTTGAAAAAAGAAAAAAAAAACATCTTGGAATATCGAGATTATGGAGAATCAAGATTTTATTTATAAAACCCGTCAAAATGATGCCACGATTTTCAAGCCTGTAGACAAAACGGTGTGGTCAGGAGCGCTGGAACGCTCAAATGCATAGGCAAACACACGTAAATATATGAAAAACGATAGAACCTTTCGCCATTTTTCATGTTTGCAGTTGTTCAATTAACGCTTTATTCAGAATAAGATTAAGGATTTTATTGATTGAAGCACATTTTGTGTGCATTTGTTGCGCTGTTATCTATAACCAGCAATCAATACTAACAATTAGCAATTAATTTGTCTACATAATTACAACAAATCCCTTATTGTTTATAGCGTGTATCATAGTTTACGGTGTCAGGAAGCGATGCCTCTATGATGGTTCACAAAGTCAGCGGTAGCTATTCAAGTTAAATATCTGTTATCTATATCTTATATACATACATATATATATATATATATATATATATATATATATATATATATATATATATATATACATATACATATATATTATCTAGAGGTTTGAATTTGGATTTCAATAAAGAAAATCCCAATGAATCAATCGTCAATTCGTATGACATGAATCTCCCTTCTAAAATATTGAAATTTACACTGATTGAATTTATTGGTCTGAATAATCGCGTTTGTCTCAATTTCAACGCAAGATTGCGTTCAGTCAGGATCTATAAAAAGAATGGTTTAAAATAACAGCTAAAACTTGTGAAAAATTATTAGAATTTATCTTTAATCAATATAACATAGACGCTTATCGACAGATCGTCGTAAGAGAGGGATCTTTTAACTGGTATATTCTTTCTATTATGAGGATAGATTGTAAACTTTTAAGTCACCAGTATTTGAGATGCAATATAACATTCCCCTTTACGTTCTATTCTATTGCCAGACATTTAGACAAATAACACGTCTCTAATATGTCACTGTGGTTGACAGAAAATAAAATGGGTGTGAGTACTTCAACAATGATCATTTCTCTAAATAGATTAACTGTCCCGACAGTAACAGAAATTATGATCTCCACATTCAACCGCGATACACCGAATCGGTGAAATTGTCTATTTGGTTAAATTTACTTATTTTTCAGTTTGATAACATGAACTTTTGATCGTAAAAAGTCATCATTTTACATCATTGTTTTGATTTTATTTTTCAAGAAAGTTAATTTCAAAATTAGAATTTAAAAATATCCTTTGTTTTTCCGAATTCTCCGTGAAAAAAAAAACACGAATAAAAAAGAAAGGAATGCATGAACATTTGATCAAATTAAAACAACGTATCTATTTATTCGTTTATCTATTGTCAAAAAAATTATCTTCTTCTTCATCAGTCTTTTAACGTCCGTCGTTGGACATAGACCTTCCCCAGGATTTGCCTCACTTCCCTATCATGGGCGTCATGGAGCCAGTACTTCCTGAACTTGTCTAGCTCGTCTCTTTCCATCTAACATTTTTCCGGCCTCGGTTGCGCATGTGGTCTCGGGGGATCCATGTTGTGAGTCGCGATGTCCATCGATTGTCTGCCATTCTTGCAATATGGCCAGCCCACCGCCATTTGAGGTTTTTAATGGATTCTATGATGTCCCTAACTCTTGTCTTTTCTCGGATGTACTGTGCTGTCTTGTGGTCTCTCCATGTGAGGCCCAGCATTATTCTTTCATGTGCACGTTGCATGGTTCTCAATTTACGGGTCTGCCTCTTGGTTAGGTTAAAAAAAAATTAAATCTTCGCCAATTACGGAATTTCGACAATTCTGCATAATCTCTCCCTCTCTCCTTCTCTTTATCTATATAGATATAAAGAACAACCAAATTATTATAATCATCTCAGCCATGTGGGGACAGACCAAATCTAGAATAATCATATTGTTACTAATGTCATGTAAAAGGGAACCGTAACATTGGAAAACAGATCCAAGTACGAATAAAATACTCTCAGAGAGGGAACATACCGCAAAGAACTCATAGATTAACTACATGCTGATTACAAAAACGCCTACACCATACCCTCCCACTTTATGATTCATGACTAGAGTTGGTGTTAGGATTAAGGTTAGTCAATTACGGCAATAATTAGTTTGTTTTGGAGGTTTGCAGCATTTTATTTAATTTTACTGAGCTTAGTTACACGGTGAGCTGTTATATCTACACTTATTTAGTCTAGCAGAGACTAACGGAAAGTATCCTCTAGCATTATACATTATCTACTGGCCGTTTTTAGCTCCTACTCTCATCCCAAGTCTCAGTCCGTCTCCAACATGAACTTAATATCAAGCTCCGAAGCTTTCCTTTCTTTACAAATACAGCGACTAAAAAAAAGGAAAGAAAAATGACAAAAAAGATGAATCAGTTTTGATTCATTCAGCTCAGTTTACTTTCACTTTGTCTGCAGACACCTTCAGACATGTCATCCAATTCTTTCTTCTCTTTCCCCATTTCCTTCTCTCTGGTATTGCGTCATATATTTCACCGATTTATGGCTAGCATAAACGCCATTTTGAATTTATCACGACAATGGCGCGAGGTTGTATCGTGGCGTTGAGTGCCGTTTTCTTACATTGTTTCCAGCGCTGTATTTTCATTTAAATGCGGTTGAATCGTGTTGGATATATCGCTGCTCGCACGATGACCAAAGTTAAGTGACGTCGCACCAGATCATTACCCAGGTGGGTGACAGTCTCGGAATACCAGGTGGCATATGCAGCTACAAGATTGTTCTGCCGTTGACAAACGGGACATCTTTATTCTGTTCGCATTTATTCAGTGAAACATGGATATTCAAATAATTACTCAGTGCTTTTTTTTAGATGAGGAATAATTACATCCACAGACCAGTCCGGATCATTGTCCCCATCTCGATGGTGCTTTTTTACACAACGACCTGATATAGATAGATATGAAATTAAAATACCATCAGATGTCTGCATTAATCAAATAGACTCGTGCAATTTAATTCAAGTCTTCTAATCCAAAAATTAAAAAACTGCGATAAAAAAGAAAAGGTAAATATAATAATCTCAATAACTATCGACAAATAAAAGTGAAAAAAAAAAAACAAAACAACAAACAAACACGATATTACAAGTATCTCGAATAAAGTACTAAAGTTGAATTCAGGTTGGGAGGTAGTGTCCGATCAACACAGCGATGTGAGATTATGCCTGTACTATTTTAATCCTCGAATCAGGTTCGTGCTTAAAGAGCTGATGATCCCCACCATAATATTTAACGCAAAACACTAGAGTCCAATTGTAAACAACAATGATAAAGTTGAATATTCTGTGTATAACACAAACTATCTGAACATGGCGCATCAGCAATAACTAGAAAGCAACTAATGTGCACGACGAGATATGGTGGGATAATTTGGAGGAAATTTATAAAAGTAAATTTCTTTTTCAACTAAAGTGTAAGGCTTATAACTATATATATATATATATATATATATATATATATATATATATATATATATATATATATGTATATATATATATATATATTATGATCCGGTTGTCTGATGCAGGAGCTTTGGACTTAATTACCGTTCTATCATTATCAAAGGTTCCCCCATGGTGTTAAACGCGCTAGGCCTTGGATGATATTAGGTTCCAGAATGTTAGCAGACTCTTTCAACACCTTCCTCCTCCATCGTTGCTCCCGTCCAACGTTGGTGTTCTTCGATAAGGGTCGGTGACTTCCATTCTTCCTTCAAATGTGATCGGGTGTTGACTTTCCGGGGCTCTTCCTGCATTACCTTTTAAAGATGGCACGTCCCATCATCATATCTGTTGCCATAACAACATAGAGTGCGGCACACACAATTGTTGGACATAATCACATCTGCGGGAGGTTTGGTTTTGGTCAGAAGTCTGCGAAGAACGAATTTATTACAGATTACCGTCCTGTTGTATGGACTGCAGACCATTCGATTCCTTTCGGATGCATCTTAGCTGTAAGGCAAACAGATTATGGTATTTTTTTTTTTACCATCGTCTTTTAATTAACTACTACTGTTTGTAGATGTTCATGCTATACTTGCCGGGTATTATGGTATATGTTTTTGTCATTATATATGAGTTTGTTCTGATGTCGTAGGTCACGGACGATTCCTTTTTCAGTACGGTTTGTGGGAATAAAAAATTTAGTATTGATTGATAAAAGTTCTCTTGAAACGCTGCACGAGCGATTAGGGCATCCAAAAAGATCTGGTTGGGATATGTTTCCTATTTAGGGATACCCTTCGGAGTATCAATTACCCGGTGTGTGATTCTTTTTCTGTGTGTATACATATATTAATACCTCTATTTACTGTGTTAAATATCGAGTACTGTGATTAAATATCTACAACAGATGAAATATGTTTTCATTCATTTTGTTCGTTTTAACTAATTGGGAATATATATGTGAGAAAATATGGAAGGCACATGAATAGGAGTGAACGTAGAAAACGAATTATTTCATTTTTTATCATATTTCTATAAATATTCCCGGACCAGCTTGGACCGTATATACATTTTCCAATGGATATATGACTGAATGGGAGTTTGTAGTATGAGCCACATTGTATAGGTTTTATTTTCTTTAGTTGACCTCAAGTATTTTCTTTGACCTCTTGTGTTTCATTAGTTCACAAAGTTTTCTTCAACAGGCATCTACTTGGTTGGGCCCATCTTAGTTATCACTTTGTTGTCACTGGTGTCAGAAGAAGTAGCTATGGCGTGTTGGAAATGTATTATGGTGTAAGATTCTAAATTTTGCAAGGCTATAGACGAATGATAGTAGTAATAAGCAGACTTTTGTCTGCTGTCAATAGCCGTTACATTTATGCGATATTCGAATTCATTTATAACAAAAATTAAAGCGTGTAAGATTCGCATTGGATTTTTTTTTATAAAACAAGTGTTTATATTAATTAATGGTCTTTCGAAAAAATTTTCAAATGACCTAAATAGATGCTCTCATTACCCTCTTTTTCACCTACATCCTCTATTCTTATGGTTGTTTTTGGAGGAGCATAGTTATCTTTGAACCTTACTTTTGTCTTTATTTCCACTTTGAAATATTACCCACTTATCACTTAGCATGTTTGGCAAATCATCTGGTGTCTCTGACCTTATTGCAATGCCTCCTGCAAATCGTAAATAGTTACTCCCATTTTTCCAGTCAGTTTACTGATAGCTGTTTTCTGAACTCGCTGTTAATAGTTTAGCAGAAATTGAATCTCCTTTTTCCACCTATTTTCCAGTCTTAATCTCATTTGTAGCTTAATGTAGTCGAGTTATTGCTGCACCATTTCCGTACATGTTCTCAATAAATTTTACTCAATTCAAGTTAATGCCTTACTCTGGCATTGATATGAAGACTGTCGAGCGTTTTTACCGAGTTGAATGCATTTTCATAATCAACTAAAGCTAAACAAAGAGATTCGTTGTATTCTGTTATCTTTCCAATCAGCTGATTTACTGTACGTAGACTGGGTATTTTTAAATAGCCACTTTTGAAACCTTCCTATTTTCGTGACTGATTTTTCATCAAGAATGTTTGCTTCTTCGCTCTAAAGCATTTTTGAAAATAGCTTATCATCATCTTCATCATCATCATCAGTCTTTTAACGTCCGTCGTTGGACAAAGACCTTCCCCAGGATTTGCCACACTGCTTTATCATGGGCGTCGCAGAGCCAGTACTTCCTAAACTTGTCTAGCTCGTCTCTCCATCTAATCTTCTGTCGGCCTCGGTTTCGCATGTGATCTCGGGAGATCTGTGTCGTGAGTCGTAATGTCCCTCAGTTATCCGCTATTCTTGCGACATGGCCAGCCCACCGCCATATGAGATTTTTTTAATGGATTCTATGATGCCCCTGACACTTGTCTTTTCTTGGATGTACTGTACTGTCTTGTGGTCTCTCCATGTGAGGCCCAGCATAAAAAAAAGAAACCCGAAAGACCTTAGCAACTATAGGCCTATAAGCCTACTCAACTGTGTGTACAAACTTTTCACAAAGATAATCACCAACCAAATCCCGAAAACACTCGATGGAAACCAGCCACACGAACAAGCTGGCTTTAGAAGAAGCTACTCGATCATGGACCACCTGCATTCGATAAATCAGCCGAAAGAAAATAGCTTATACATGTTAAATAATAATGTAAACAGGGCGCAAGTTTCCAAGATCTTCATCATCTCATTAAAACGTAAAGTGTACAATAAATTTATGATACCACTTATGATGTACAGACGTGAAAAATTGAAAAAAAATTACTTGAAAAATCAGAATCACACATGGAGCTACGGAAAGGCTATGTTAGGATTAACTCTTAGTGGATTCGAGAGCAAACCAAGTTAAAAGATAGAAATAATCAAGTGACGAAAATGGAGATGGGATGGACACCTTGCCGGATGGAAGTGTAACATATGGCGCAAAAGTTTAATCGATTGATGGCCCAAGGATTACCAAACGCTGTAAAGAGAACGTGAATTAATCGGGACGAGGCTTATAGTGATAAGGTCTATAGTGAGAATTGAACCCATATCTGGGAATTGGTGCAAGAGACAAGCTTTCGGGTCTTTGTGGTATGAATAGCATCACAGTAGGTAACGTATCAAACAGATGGATGGAGAGATTGAAATGGATAGATGAATAGATAGATAAATGGATAGATAGATGTGATGATAGGAGCTCGAATTTAGAATGATACACTTGCAATACAATATTGTTTGAATGGATGGCGATAGTATATAAAAATTAAGTATGTATATATATATAAGTATGTATATATATATATATATATATATATATATATATATATATATATATATTCGATGTATACACGTGTATGCATAGATACATGTGTGAATGTACACATATCAATATTGTGCGAATCTATATATCATTTGCCTACATGAGACATTTATACATATATCACATATAGATTAGGGATATATATATGTGTGTATGCGCGTGTGTGTGTACGTTTGTTTGTGTGTGCATGTATTTATGTATGCACACGCATAGATAAGTGTTCATGGGCGGTTTAAATATAAAATAAGGGAGGAAATGAAAAAAAAAATCGTAAAAATAATCTACGTCACGGAACCGGGTGAATAACACGTCAAAAATCATAAAATGTGGGGAAAGAAAAATAACTTCAATTTATGACTGTTAGGGGAAGTTATTTTCAAAAATGATATTATTTATGGTCATGTGTCACATCTATCTATCTATCACTCGTTATTCCGTCTTGTCCCGAATGTTATTACTAAAGGCAAAACTTGCTAGTAGTGGTTGGTGCATTATTCAACGTTTCCCATGCCGGGTGCCATCTTGCACTGGTGACCTTAACTGACCTCTATCTTTGCCATCTTTCATAGTAGATCATAAATTTACGCACAAGCACTGATGCATACACATGCGTATATATATATATATATATATATATATATATATATATATATATATATATATTAGCAAAGAATGTATACATGCAACCAAGTACGTGTGCGTGTGTGTGTGTGAGAGATGCGTGTGTATGTCTTTGAATACATCCATATATACTTGAATACGCATACAGCTGAGTATATATACGCACAAAACCTCACACGCGCACACATATCAAGTTAATATGCATGTACCACGAAGGAATACGCACAGATACGCTTTCCCATCCATTGACGTTTTTCAAAGTTTTATAGTTAACAATGTGTCTTTTGAAAACATAGAGACTTGCATGCTTCAATACATGAATACACACACCTATACTCATACATATGCGTCTTGGATCCAATTTAGGGAAAACTTACTACAGTGTAGTGAGTCTGATTCTAACCGTGTTCTCGAATTGTCGCTTCCAGGGTATCAGATTAAGCTTTAGTAAGTACGTTCAGTAATATAAATTTTAAAATATTTTCTATTTTCGTCACTTTTCATAATAGATACATGATATATCGAATAATAATAATAATAATAATAATAATAACAACAACAACAACAACAACAACAATAATAATAATAATAATAATAATAATAATAATAATAATAATAATAATAAGATGCTCATCAACATAAAAACACATGGACAGTGAACTGTATATACATATAGATATATATAAGACACAAATTCGGAATGCAATATGATATATGATATAATACAACATAATACAATATCCGTTGTGTGATGGGTTTATTTCATAAAATACTCGATACTTTCAATTTTGAATATTAAGTTGACTCCTAATCAATAAACCAATGACCAATCACTAAACAAAAAAACAAACAAATATAAATAGAATTAAAGGAAGACCCTTCCACCCAGAAAAATAGACACCACCCTTAATAATAAATATCTTAAATAGGAATCTAAAATAAACCAAACCATTTGCCTGAAGAAGCCCAAACAGAGCAGAAAAATAACGTGTTAATGTAGCGATTTCTTACTCCATTGTATATATATATATATATATATATATATATATATATATATATATATATATATATATGTATGTATATTAGTAAAGAATGTATACATGCAACCAAATACGTGAGTGTGTGTGAGAGAGAGAGATGCGTGTGCATATCTTTATATATATATATATATATATATATATATATATATATATATATATATATATATATATAATGGAGTAAGGAATATGTATATATATATCATGGTCAATTACGGGACAAATGAACACACACACACACACACACACACACACACACACATATATATATATATAGAGAGAGAGAGAGAGAGAGAGAGAGCGAGATTGATAGGTGGATAGATGCATATCGATAGATGTTGATACATGTAAATATAAGATATAAGGCTGAGAAAGATACAAATGTATGTCTTTGATATTCATACAAAGGACCTTGCAAAAATCTCTTACTGTCAGGTTCCAATCACGATGTAATCTGCAGTAATGAACACATACACATGCATACACAAATAAAGGCAGGAATCATTTCATTGATGCTATGATAGTTTTGCCACTTTCATCCCGATAGATACGTCTGGAACAGAGCTCTAGATGTACCAAACCGCTGTCGTAAAAATGTCATAAATACATTTTTCCGTTCATATTTCGAAATTCCCATAAGGAGAAAAATTATGAATAATTTTTTTTTCACCTTCATTTTCATTTTATTGTTTCCTTTTTATCACAACTTTTTGCTAGTGACGTTGATAGGATTATAAAGAATACGCATAGGTGGAATTTTAATCCACAACCCCATAAAACTAATTTTAAAGTAAAAAGTAGTCAAAAAATTGAAAATTAAGCGTCATAGATATTTTACGTCGTCCATAAAGATAATGTCGAGTTTACGCCACATCGAAACAATTTTTTGTCGTAACTAGTACTGATTGGAACAGCTCTTTATTGGAACTACTATTTATCAAAACATCATTTCATCGGAATGACACTTTATCAAAAGAACACTTCATTGAAAGGTTCTTCATCGAAACAACTCTTTATCGAAACAATATTTCACTGAAACGACTTTTCATCGAATCTACTAAAAGAAACGTTTGTTGATTTTCTTGTCTATACTTTTTAATGTCTTTTTTTTAATTTTAGAAAAATGATCAACTTATTCCTTCCTCTGCAATCTATTGTACATAATCCATGAAACTGGTAGTTTTAAGTATACCCTAAAATGTTCACCAGGGAATCTACTATACCCTACTTTAAAAATGTAATTAATTTGAAAAAATAACGATTTTATTTTAGCTAGAGAGGAAAAAGCTCGTTTTTTGTCTACAAGAAGAAACGCGTTTCATCATTGATAACATAGAATTGGAATATTCGAAAGTCAATATTCACATTATCTTTCCAACTTGTTTAGAATGTTTTCTTGAATCTACCAACATAAACAGTAATTCAAAAAAAAATCTTCAGTTCTTTATAGAGACTAAAGCCATAAAGATTTCAGCAATATAATTTTCTTTATTTTCTTTATAAGTTAGGGCTTTTTGTTTTCAGGCGTTATATATATATATATATATATATATATATATATATATATATATATATATATATATATATATATATACTTTGGAAGGGAAATATGTTTGGCATTTGTTTGGTTCAGTTTAAAAACTGAAATTTTCAATTTAAGTTCTGTTCACAAATTTTCAAAATCATTTTCAATGATTAGTTTATCTACTTTGCTAATTCAAAAAAAAGTTGTTTTGATAAAAAGTCATTTCGATAATAAATTGTTTCAATACTGTCGTTTTGATGAAATCTCGTTTCGATCAAAAGTCGTTTCGATTTTGTTTGTTTTTTTTTTTTTGGATGAAATTGAGTTCCAATGAAACGTTCAATAAATGTCTATGTAGAATTTCCAGGAGTTTCATAACTTTTTGCCACCAACACACACATACACACACATAATATATATATATATATATATATATATATATATATATATATATATATATATATATATATATAGAGAGAGAGAGAGAGAGAGAGAGAGAGAGAGTTTGATAGGTAGATAGATGGATGCTTATAGATAGATAGATATTGAAGCATGTGAATATAAGATATATAGACTGAGAAAGATGCAAATGTATGTCTTTGATATTCACACATAGAATGTTGGTAACATCTCCAACTGCAAGGTTCCAATCATTACGCAGTTTGTAGTAATGTAGGCACACATACTCACACACACACACATGTATATGTATATTGCACATGCACACACATATCCATACTCACACATATATTATACATATACATATGCACGTGAAAATAATATATATATATATATATATATATATATATATATATATATATATATAAAGCACATACACACTCATATATATATGTGTGTGTGTGTGTGTGTGTGTGTGTGTGTGTGTGAAAACAATATATATACATGAATATAGATCTGTATATATATATACTTTAAGAAAATATGTTTGGCATTTGTTTTTTCGGGCATTTCAAGATTAACATCAGCATGTGATCTTTCTTCTGACATCGCCAACAAATAAGTGAGAATTTGTAACCGTCAGCAGTCTTTCTCTAAGACGAAAAAGAAGTTGTGGGGAGAGAGTTGAGGGTCGATCTGTAACCGTGTCGTAATGATTCTCGCGTGGATTCGCCATCTACATGTATTTGTTGCACCTTCGCACGGGTTTCACCTCTCGTAACCCGTGCGCCATAAACCCACATTATTGACCCAGCGATATTCGATTGTTTTCGTTGTTAAGGGCCACTTATTTTCTGTTTTGCCCGAGCAAACACCGACCTCTGTGGTACCTTTCGTGAAACCTCTGTTTCCATCAGCAGAATGTTAATACTCCGAGGACCAATCAGGTTTGTATTGAGTAATGGCCGGCGACAAACCCTGTCTCATAAACCTCTCACTGGTTTTTCTAAATTACCTTGGCGAGAGGTGTTTCCTAGTTGCCTTGTTACATAGCCGTTCAACCAGCGAGAACGATAAATCTCTGATAGACCTTCTGTTATGGAGTGCTTGCCTGACTGGTTTGAGGGGCCTGGGTTGGTCTGGGATTGGATTGGTGCAAATGTCGAAGAATATGGAAGTCTTGTTAACCTTTATCAAGAATTAGCGGATGGATGCGATATGGTATGGTTTCAAGGAATATTATCTTGGGAAATTTGCGATGATGTTTGTCTTGGGTACAGACAGAGAGCAGATTCATTGTCTGACCTCTTAGCCTTGGCTATATGATGTTTCACCACCCACTCGTACAAACAAACACATGCACACCAACACCCCACCACACATAAATACATTTCTTATATATATATATATATATATATATATATATATATATATATATAAATATATATATATATATATAAAACACGCACACACATTTTGGTTTCCTTGATAGAATTGGAGAAAAGTATCGAATCTTTTCTTTATACTCAACCGTTGGTCAGTTGGTACTTGTTCATTAACGGATTGAGCCACACGTATAGAGCGTTTAGTAAAAGTGGAACTCAGGACTAACCATTCCAGGTTCTTTGCTAATTTCCACGCAGAAGCGTACAAAATCTGTACCAAACGTATTTTTGTTCGCCAAGTGACAATAAATGGTACGAAACCAAACAGTTTTATGCAAGAACAGTTTGCTCACGCAGATAATTTACTTTGTCTAGTATAGTGTTTCAAATATTGGACACACATCTATAATATCTGGCCTTGAAGACACACGGTGAATTTTTAAGATTCATTTTAATTTTTTGAATGAAACTAATCTTCGACGCCGGAAAATGTAGAAGTCTCGAAGAATAGAATAAAAAATGAAATAAAATGAATCTGTTGCAGAAATTGTTTTTCTACACAAGTTTTCTTGGCCAAGTGATATGTTATTCGTGTGATAACAGGGGTCATTTCAAATAGTGTTTCAAATAATATGACGCATTCTTAATTAATTTGTCAGATTATGTATCCATACTCAATGATGTAAATGCTTGCGTTCAGAAACAATAATGCTGACATGGACAGTGAATAAACAAGATGAAAACACAGGGATAAAGCAGTTATTTAGACCATAACCTAATTATTTACGTCGTTTATTATGGAAAATACAGTTTGAATTAATATTACTAAAAGGTAACTGAAACGGTATTTGTATTCATAAAATTATTAAATGGCATTGAGTCATTCCAACATGAACACCAATCGGAGCAAAAATATGAATAGAGAAAGAAAAAAAAAAAAAACTCGACTTACATAATTATTCTTAATTTTTTAGCAGATCCCAATAATCTTTACGCGACCCCTAGTTTGAGAAGCTCTGATTTACTACACTCCATCTGATACATTGGCTAGTCCTCGTCAGTTAACTTTCTACGCAGTATTTTATACTCCAACTTACACAAAAGTGGCGTCTTTGTCCAAAAGTCTTTAGTATCAAATTTCTGCCAATTCAACCATCTTTCGGTCAACTTCGCCGGAACAACTGCGGATGGTACAGACCCCCTTGCAAAATAAGGTTTGAAGGTAAATCTTCGCTTCACTTCTCGAACCTTCCTTCTTCCATCAAGTTTTATTAACAACGTAATTACCCTCCCCCATCCCCCCCCAAAAAAACCCTCTTCATCATGTTGTAACAGTTCCATTCCGGAGTCGTCTGATGTGCGCAAGTTTAATTTCTAGCAGCTATAATAAATAATATATTTTAGCGCCTTTAGGGCCGGTCTAGTCAGTTTTAGATTCTCTGCAGTTAACAAGGAGTAGGATCAGTTTTTTGTTCTAAACAAACGACTGTAGTCAGTAAAAAGGGCACATTTTGTAGATCTTGGTTTTGCTCCAGTAATTAATAAATCTCTGCTGGGAAATTCAGAAATAATTGGATTCACTCAAATTTTTCATCAGAGTTCTCTGTGTCGTGATATTTTAGTATGTCGCCGATAATCTCTAGGTGTGTTGCGAAATTAAATACAATTTTGTATATTTTTCGTAGGTCAACTGAACTGCGGAGATGATATTGTATTTTTAGCTTGGCTATCAAAATACAATTTTAAAAAAATTTGATGAAATGTGTCACCGATGCAAAATCTTTTGGAAGCTCTGATCATTTTTCAGGTTCAATTGTTTGGCTCTTTTAAGGTAAGGTGTAACACAGAATAACTTTGTCAGACTTTGTCAAAAGCCAAATTCTCAGAAGTTTCAAACTGATATTTATTTTCAACCAATACTGATTATTTATGGATATATGCAGACACTTTTGACATGTATTTGCTGCGGAGCGATTATGAAGGTTTCTGCGAAGAAAACCGACTAAGGGGAACGGGAATTTCAACAAACATCTCTTTCAAAAGACACAAATCAAAAGTGTTCTGCAAAAAAATAACGTTCTCGTCAGATCCATTAAAACGGAAAAGCAAAATTCTTGAAACCCAAACTTGATATTTCATGATGAGGACTGGAAGGTTGTCTCTTGTTTAACACCCCTGCACTTTCGAAAGTAAAATAGCTTAGACTACACCAGTGTTAGAACAACAAGCACAAGGGAAGGGGATTGGTAGATGAGAAGAAGAAACGAAGCACGAATACCAGTAATATGAAAGCAGTTATCCTAATAATTGCAAGGGACTCTAACACACACGCACAAAAACGATATATATATATATATATATATATATATATATATATATATATATATATATATATATATATATAATCTTCTATGTCATTGGACATAGACTTTCCCCTAGATTCACCACATTTCTCTGTCGTGGGCGTCGCGTAGCAAGCACTTTCTGAATTTATCCAGTTCAACTCTCCATCTTGAATTCTGTCGGCTTCGATTTCGCATGTGATCTCTGGGGATCGTTGTAAGTCGTGATGTCCATCTGGTCTGCCATTCTTGCAACATGACCTGCCCATTGCCACTTATATTTCCTAGTGGATTCTATGATGTCTCGGATACCTGTTTTCTTCTTCATATACTGTGTTGTCTTGTGATCTCTTCTTGAGCATAATTCTCTCATGCATGCGTTGCATACTTCTCATTTTGCGAGTCTTGTCTCTCAGTTAGATTCTATGTTTCAGCTTCATAAGTGACTATCGAGAGCATGCATTGGTTGTGTTTCTTTTGGGGCTTAACGGGATCGTCTTGTTTTTGCTGGTTGAGCTTTCTCTGTCAAAGCCTTGCCTTCCTAGAGTGATTCTTCGTTTGATTTCCTCTTCTTTTTGTGGGTTTCAGAAAGATCCTTGTTAGATGTAGTGGTCTACTTTCTCCAGTTTTACATCCTCAATTTTGACAATTGTATTCTTATTCTCGATGTTCTTGTTGCACATGACCCCCGTTTTACTGAAGTTCATGCGCAGGCTGACTTTCTTGCTCTTTTCGTTTAGTTCATCTAGCAGAAGTTGGAGGTCGTGTGGATTCTCTGCAAAAAGGACGACATCTACGAATCTGAGGTTGTTAAGATACTTGCTGTCTATTTTGATTCCTCTATTCTGCCAGGCCAGATATCGAAAAATTATATTGAGACTGGCTATGAAGAGTTTGGGTGAGCTGGCATCACCTTGTTTTACTCCTTTTGGGAGCTGGAAGGGTTCAGTGTCTTCAAGTAATCTGATAAAGGAGTCGCTATAACTATAAATTGCAGTAGTCTGACGTATTCAGGGTCTACAACTTGTAGAGTGATGGCCTTCATAACCATCAGAATTTCCTTTGAATCAAATGTTTTCTTGAAGTCTATAAATGCTATAGCGATTGGAATTTTGTATTCTGCTATCTCTTTCAGCTGACTTATTGAATGGAGATGGTCCATGGTCGAGTAACTTCTTCTAAATCCAGCCTGTTTTTCGCAGTTGGTTTTCTTACAGTGTTTAAGTGATCCAGTTGGTGATGATTTTT
This sequence comes from Thysanoteuthis rhombus, assembly GCA_963457665.1. Classification (NCBI taxonomy): domain Eukaryota; kingdom Metazoa; phylum Mollusca; class Cephalopoda; order Oegopsida; family Thysanoteuthidae; genus Thysanoteuthis; species Thysanoteuthis major. Next base: position 19,037,306 of record OY735205.1, on the reverse strand, counting down.
GTGAAAAGTTTGTTGATGCAGTTGAGTAGGCTTATAGGTCAATAGATGTTGAGGTCTTTGGGATTTCTTTTTTATGTAAAAGTTTCATGATTACTGTGTTCCAATCTTTATTTTGTTTTAGACACCAGTTGAACAGATCAGTTTTTTTTTTAAATTTTTCATTGACGATCTTACCAGCTTTTTCGAGTAGATCGATGGTGATATGATATGGTCCAAGGGCTTTTCCTTTTTTGTTTGTTTGAAGGCTCGTTTAACCTCCCATGCTGTAACTTCTGGGAAGTCCTCGAAATGTTTTTCTGCGCCTTGCGTATCCTATTCGTTGTTTTGTTGCCCGTGTCTTGAAGAGTAGAGTTTTTGGTAAAATTCTTGGGCGAGTTTGACCATTCTGTCTCTGTCTATTGTTATATCTCCACTTTCTTCAAGTATGTTAGTTATGTGTTTCTGTCCTATACTGAGAGCTTTATTCATTGCTTTAAAGACCTGACATTTTTCGAGAGTGGTTTCGATGATTACTTTCGTATACCTTCTTTTGACTTCTCTTTTTTATTGTTTTGTTCAGTTCGGTCTCCTCTATTTTTCCCCTTGTTGTTGGTGGCAGTTTGGAGTTTCAGTGCTTTCTAATGAGATACCAGGTTTCGTCTGATGGTGTGTGGGTTTCTTAGTTTAAACATAGTGGCAGCTTCTATAAGAGAGCTTGTTATTTTGCAGTCGAGTTCGTTGGTGTTGGCATCGTTTTCTTCGGTAAGGATTTTATATCTGTTTTACAATTCTAGTTTGAAGGGTTGGATGAGTTCATTTGGTACTTTTAGAGTTTGCAGTTTGGTATGGATCATTTCTCTACGTTCTCTATTGGCACGTACTTGCATATTACATCTTACCATTCTGTGGTCGCTTCCTATGTTTATTTGGTTTAGAATTTGAATGTCTTCAATGGTGTCGTTTTTGTCCGTTAGGATGTTAGGATGTTTTTGTTTTCTCAATTAGGGCTCTTCTAAGTCCATTTTCTATTGGATTTCTTTTTGAAGAATATATTCATGATTTTGAAGTCGTTTGCAGTTGCAAAGTTTACAAGATCTTTACCTCTTGTTCTCTATTTTGTATCCAAACTCGCTAACGCTGTGTCCGTTTAGTACACAGTAAACATATTTTCTCAATTTGTATGAACCAGCTGAAAACAAACAAACACAAATTTTATCTGTAGTCGATGTTGAATCACAGTGCTCAAAATCTAACACAGAAAATAGAGCTATTGATGTATATATATATATATATATATATATATATATATATATATATATATATATATATATATATATATATATGTATATAAGAATTACACGGACGTATATCCAATGAATGCACGAAATGTTAACATTCCCTTGGTATACATTATTGTAATTCTTATATGTATATATTATGCATATATTGTCTCAATTCGTAACAACCGAGCAAAAAAAAAAAAAAAACTAAAAGTAGATTTTTATCCTTTGAAGATGTCAAATCACAGTGATCAATATCTAATACAATAAATAGAGCTATTAATACAAAAAAATAATACTGATATGGACCATCACTCGGTGAATGCAAGCATTTCGTGTGTCTCGCACTCTTCAGCAACCTGCCGATTATACATATATATATATATATATATATATATATATATATATATATATATATATATATATATGTATTGTTCAGAAAGCTTTGCGGCTTTAAATACTCAATATGTAAAGAAACAACTTTTTTCCAATGTTCATGTTATTTCAGACACTTTTTCCAAATGTCTGTTATCGTTTTTAAATGATATTTTTCCAAAATTATGATGTTTATCGTTGTTATGGGTATTATCGGAAATAAATGTATGAAAATGAATAGTTTCCATATCATATAATGTCCGAAATATCATTCCACTTCCCTTATATATATATATATATATATATATATATATATATATATATATATATATATATATAAGGTGCTACTTGAAACCTTGGGAATTTTGGCCAGCGTGAAGACCGAATGTATTACAGACATGAGCACTTTGGAAAAAGTACTGAGATTTCTGAAAACATACATGTACTTCGGTAGAAACAAGTAATATACTTTTATTACTTTAGAATTTTCTCCTGGTCAAAGTTAACAACATTTCGGATTGCTCTAGCAGTGTTTTGCCAGTTTAGCTTGCTAAAACGTTCTAATTTAGTGAGGCATAAGGCCAAGAATGTGGGACACTAAGTTACGATCGAACTCATTATACTTACAATGATCGATGTTTTTCTTTTGCCAACCATCGACTTTGGTTCTGAAAATTGATACCAACTAACCTAAGCTAGTCGGGCACAGGACAAAAAAAATGTACAACGCAGATTGAACTCATGAGCAATGGCTTGCAAGATTAACCATCAAACTACCTAAAGCACCAAGTTATTTCTGTGTGCCCCTCTCTCTCTCTCTGTATGTGTACGTCGGTGTGTTCAATGGAAGGTAAGATCTTGGAATGTGAATCTATGGCGATTTCCCATCAGCTGAATTAAAACCCAGCAAAACATCAAGTCCGACCGCGTTGTGATCTACAGCGCTTGTTACTTAGTCGGTCAATAAGGTCAGATGTGTAAGTATAAAATTAGCCAAATTGTCCGCCGAGTCGGTTGTCTCCCGCCAACAGCCCCTTACTGACTCTGTCATTTCGATTTCGCGCCCTTTCCTGGCTGAGTATTGTCCATAAATCCTGCGTCACGCGCGAAAAATGAGGTTGTTTGTATTTGAAACATTGGGAAACAAAAGAAAATTCGTGTTGTTTTGTATATATATATATATATATATATATATATAGGGAGAGAGAGAGATGTAGATATAGATATGTGTGTGTGTGAATGTGCGCCTGTGTGTGCGTGTGTGTGTGTGTGTATATATATGTAAATATGCATTTGTAAGAGTGAGTGTGCAGTGCGTGCGCCAGTCAGTATATACATATAATCGTTCGAATACGTAAATAGATAGAATAATAGATTTATAGATATATCTACAATACTACAAATTTATTGAAAAATTCATATCTATATAATTATAATTCTATATATTAAAAGAATACACCATATTTATATTTATATAATTGTGAAACACATTTATAGAATATTATACATTTTCTGGCAAAAAGACATGCATAACTATCAGTAAAATACACAAAGACACAGAAATACGTACAATCTCTATACCTCTCCCCTTTTCTCTCCCTCTGTCTCTGTCTCTCTGTCTGTCTCTGTCTGTCTGTCTGCTTGTTTGTCTCTCTCTCTCATACACGCACATACACACACATACAGACTGCTGAATAATGTGGAGTAGTGCAACGGTTATCAGTACGAAAATATAATCATCTGCTGAGTTCGAATTCTGGCTCAGGTTAATTATGTTTGCGTCCCATTAAAAATGTTGAGGAAGACGTGAATCTATTTTTACCTGTGCTTGGATACATTCGGAAATGTCACATCACTGACATGGTACACTGACATGCTCTTATAGAAGAAGAGTAGGAGATTGAACACTTGACAAAATCACTCACTCATAAAAACCTTATACGCAAAGGCAGTAAGCTTGTTTTTTTTCCTTGAAAGAAATTGGAATGATATAAGTTATTATTTATGATTGAAAGGGTCTCCTACCGTTGAGCGACTACTAGTGATTTTTTCCAAGAAAACCATATCTGAAGAATTCAGTTCAACAAATATCCACCCGTTATTGAAATAAACAAAAACAAAACAAAGAGCTATAAAATGCCATATAATGATGACTTGCAAGTCAATTATTATTCATTTCAGCATATCTCACGATTGTGACTAACAACCCGACAAAATATCTACCGTGACCTGTTGTAGTTGAGTAATGGCTTGTAAATTATTCTTGCAGGTCATAACTAGTTCGTTTCTTCTTGAGTATCTAATCATTACCTAATAAACTATGCCAGACTAAGCTGAGCTAAGTAAGAATCTGCATCGAATACCTCCACTGATACTGCTGAAGGAGTGTTTCATGGAGGGAAACATTGGTTGACTGGAGGTAACAGGAAATTATATTGCTTGTCAAAGATGTTCCCATCCAAGAGACAATCTTGTCCAAAAATTAACTATTTCTGTGTCCAGCAAGAAGAAAAAAGACAAGTATTTAAACTGACCGATGTTTGTTTCGGTAAATTGAGATGAAACTAATTTTCCTTGCTTCTGAATTCATTTTTTTACGGCCTTAATCGATGGACAAGTGTCAACTAATTGCATCAGACACCCTTTCACAGACCCTTCTCATTTCAAACCAAATATCACTCTCGCCTACATAGATACAACTCCCCACCACCAGCTCCCACTAAACAACCAAACAAAACAGAAGTATCCTCACTTCTTCCCTCAGCCTCAAAAATGTAAACAGCAGAATTCTCTGTTGACTGCTGCAAATTTTTTTCCTAGAAAGAAGATGGCTGGCATCCGTAGAAATGCATCAAAACATACCCCCATAATAATAATAATAATAGTAATAATAATAATAATAATAATAATAATAAAGGAGACGTAACACCAACTTTCTCTCAAGTTTTTCTCTTCACCTTCCAATCGTCATTTTCATCAACAATGAGAACCGAGTGAACTTTTCCAAGCGTCTTTTAAAATTTCCCCAACATGATAAAAAATTGAACTTGGAACTTTTGTATTAACCTAATTTGATACTATGATAAGCTATTTACACTAGACACTATAAGGGACACAGATGAGGAAATAAGAATGAGAATATAATAAAATGTGTGAATAAATGTATGCTGGCACTGATGATCAGCGATAGAAAATAATTAATTTTAACGATCAAGTTGAATGGACCTTCTCATTTTTCTTTACATTATCAGCTTATCAGATCTTATATAAGGAATCGCAGGGAATGTCCGTAAGTGATGCAGTGTCATCGTATGTGTGTGTGTGTATGTGTGTGTGTGTGCCTCATGTTGAAATAGTTTAACTATTACTCTTCACGAAATTCTTTGACTTGATAGCATCATAATATCCGAGCATACTCTTGTGACAGACCTTTTTTTTAGCCCAAGGTACCAGGGGAAATGAATGATTATTTTTGTTAAGTTTCAAACTCGTTTTCTCGTCATTTTCTTCCTCTATCATGAGATGACAAGACTGAGAATTGCAACCGCCGTCACTTACGAACGACACCTTATTGCATCAAGATAGAGACCAACTTACCAGCTCATATCATTATATTGTACGAGCAATTTTTTTTCTATTGCTACGTCAGTTTTTCCTAAAAAGCGAATTCCTTTGTCTCTATGGCTCTGTGGGAAGTGATGCACGATTCCTAATAACTACACTTTCCAGTGGCATAATCTGTAAAATCTCAGTAATTTCAGATAGTCAAGATATTAACATTGTTACAGTGAATCACATCTTTTATATGATTACTGAAAATCTGATGCACGTGTTTATTGCAGAATAAATAAATAATATCAATGAAATCCATAACCTTTTTAACAATGTTATAGTCTTGATGGAGGTCAGTTTGAAAGTTTCCTTAGATGAGTCTATGAAGATATCACATTTTGCGTTGACAAAACGGCTCTTACGCTCGGAAGTACGTGTGTAGATCAGACTCTCAAAAGGAGATATTTATGTTATCAATCTGAGAAGAGTCAGAAGAACACCAAATGGCTTAGCTTGTGTGATTATGTACGTGCGAATGAATGCGTGTGAGTGTGCATCGGTTGGTAAGCATTTGTGAGTGTATTTTTGCATGCGTGTGTGAGTATATGACTGATTAGACATGCGTGCGAATGCGTGCGTGAAAGATCATGTGTGTGATTGAACACTTGCGTGAGTTGTTGTCGAAATGAATGTGTGTGTGACTGTGTGTGAAATACTATGCTTGTGAGTGAATACGTGTATCCATGTATGTATGTATGTGCGTATGTATGCAAGTGCGTCCGCATGCTATGTATGTATGTATGTGTCTGTGTGTGAGTATTTGAGTCCGCACGCATATGTGTGTGTCCCCGTACGCGCTAAGTGTGAAGGTGTAATAAATTTAATGCTAAAATAACAAGCAAAAACGCCCGGGGACAAATGACAAAATGACTAAGTGTCTTTGTGTTGAAACGCGCTTAAATGAATGAATAGGAAGGGAAAAAATAACAACAAACTAACTTGCAAACAAAGGATGAAATTAAGGGTTGCAACTGGGCATGTAATTCTCTCGAATTCTCTATCGCTGAGAAATAAGATAGAAAGAGTTTCTTCTTTCTTTTCTTTCATTTGATTCTATTCATATACTTACATGAGCAGCGACGTAAAACGCACTACAAAATAACAAACACGCCAAAGTTATGTGAAAATGAGTTTTATTTCAGAAACTTGTTCGTAAAGTAAATTGTTTGCATATCTGAAAGTGATAAAACAATCATTCTTATGTGGATGTAAGTACTTTCAAGTTTTGCAAAATACGCATTATCAATTTCTATCCATCATTATGTATATGTCTATGTATATATTTACGGGTCTGGTTAGTCATTCAACCGTCACGTCACCGATGTATTTGAGCAGCATGTCGGGGAAATGTAAGTTATTCGTTGATCACCTCTAAAAGTCTGATTTTTTTTTTACAAAAGAAAGAAAAGAACGTGTGAGCGCAGCTGGACACAAACTAAGGGCCAATTTGGCATGTTTGACAATTAAAAAAAAAAAAATTTCTGAAGGGTAGAAATTTTCATCCCACTAGTGCAGCCTGTACGCCTGGTACATTCATTCATAGCCAGCCAGAAGACAGTTTTAATTGACAGTTTCTAATACACATTATCATCTTTACTAATGTACTAATATAAGAGCGTTCTGTTCTATAATCAGAATTTTCTGCATTCACGTTATTCCTTTTGTGACAAACTACACCATCACTGAATTCGTGAGTTTTATCCCTCAGTCAACTCTTGTGTAGATTCAGTCCCAACCCAGCAGCAAGTGCTATAACTCTATATTAAGTTAAATTAAGACTAATGGCCACATTCATGTACCTTATCGTACAGGGCCAATCGCTAATTTGAGGCCACTATTGATAACCTGTGCCGGGAACTATACGGTGTGCCATTTGATAAATCTGCGAGTTACGAAGTTTATACACGCACGGTATAAAGCGGAAAGTATAGAAACTAGTGCACACGTTTAGAAAGTCATGTAAATTACACAGCCATCACTGAGAGTGGTATCATGTGTCTTCTTGTGATTTTGGCTGTTTTGTAGGTATGTTCGGCATCAAGGGTTAGGAGCCAAGATTTATCATATCTTTTACAACTACGTGGCCTGTGGGATGATTCCATGGTCAAACTTGTAAGAAAAGTACGCACACACACACGCACACACACACACACACGCACACACACACACACACACACACACACATATATATATATATATATATATATATATATATATATATATATATATATATAAAGCAACAAATTAGAGATGGCTGGCAAGAAGATATGACAACAGATGGAGCAAAAGGCTAACCGATTCGTGCCTATGGGACAGTAAACTCAGCAGAAAAAGACCTGACACAAGAAGGAGGCATTAGATAGACAGATTTACTGATTAGACATTGCAGAGGTTAGCTCAGTTGCGGTTGTCTTCGAAAGAAATGGGAGAAGGCATTGTCCAGCATTGAACATTATGACTGCTGCAGCTGATGTTATATATATATATATATATATATATATATATATATATATATATATATATATATATATATATATATATATATATATATCATTAAGGAATTGATTTATGATCCGACAGAATGATAATAAATTAAGTTATATTATAACTCTGTTTGAAACGATCTTCCGTTATCATAACGTAAATAGACAACATATGATCCGATCGACAACGTAAATAGCGATTAAAGGAAAAGGGGCCGGTACAGGAATCGAACCTCCGACCGATTCATGTTGTCTAGGCCAAATGATACATTCAAATAGACTTTTAATATAATATAACGCAATTCATAATCATTATGTCGGATCACATGTACATTTCTTAGTAACACAGCAGTCACATTGGAAGAAACGAGCAGAACAGACTGTGGATAAGCAAAAATTAGAATTTGGAGTTGAAACAGTTATTTGGGACTTTCGTAACCGGCATCTGTTTAGCTCAACGGTGAAAGCAACGCAACGTTAAAGCGGCCACCCTATCAGTCGCAGGTTCGATTCCTGCAGCAGCCCTGTTTTCTTCAATTGTTTACTCTATTTACATTGTCTCGGCCAAATAGTAATAATCACACACACACAAACATATATATATATATATATATACACACACACATATGTATGACTATTGATCGATGTAGATATGAATGTACACATATAGATAAAGAAGATTAGATTGATATATATATTTTATAGATAAAAATTCAGAAATATACAGATATTGATTCAAACTTCATAATTCGTGGAATTTGAACAGATCAATCAACACTTCAACAATCAAATTACCAATCGTTTTTTGCCTCTCGCCGGACATGTAACATACCCCAGAAATCACGCCACCACAAAATATGTAACCCATACATCAAAGGTATCCATCACATCCAGAGATAAGTTTTATTAGCCGTTATATTTTGTCCATGAGTTCAACATTCACTGAGAAGAAAGATTCGACCCATCCTGCGCTTTCGGGCCACCATATATACGGGAAACTCTCGTTGTTACGTCACTCATTCGAATAGCCATGTCGAATGACACACGAGTTCTAATGATACTTTTATTTTTACATGCTTGCAAATATTCTCTGTCGGAGATTACGTCTTTTCCCAAGCAAATAATTTGCTCGTAGTTTTTTTCAGTTTACATGCCTATGTTTTAATATACCTCTTACAACGGCAAATCCGCCATAACAGCACTCTATGAGAGTGTCGTAATAACCGGAGTTTACTATTCTACATATTTGTATGAGCGTGTGCACGTAACGGGTAACGTAAAGGTGAAAGAGAGGAATCAAATCTCGGATTTGTTGCGTGACAAACATGTATAGTAACTAAAAGAGTTTAGATGAGTTGGTTGCATGAAGCTTCTACAATATGTTGCATTGATGTAGTTTACTCACAAGTATGGAGAACAACAGAAGATTGGCTATTTCATGAATGGTCGGGACTGGAGAAGAACATAGAAAGAAAGGAAGAGAGAAACGAAGAAAGAAAGGAAGGAGAAAAAAAACAATGTGTTATAACGGATGTATAGATTACTAGTATAAAAAGGACGACAGGAAAGTGGACCTTCCGAACGAAGACGAATCCACTTCCAGGGTATAATTAGCAATTTTTGGCCCAGGAGTGTGTGGCTCCTTGAGGTACCCATCCCTTAGACATTCACTGCAGTGGTATCCAGCCGAACCCTGAGGGTCCAAGAATGTATAACTGGAGCTCCGAAGGCAGAACGTACTCAAGCCTGGAGTTTGGGAGCTTGTTGAGATTCAAAAGCTGTGACTTGGCAAGAGATTTGAACGCCTGGGTAGGGGTCCTTGACTCCTCTAAGGCTCCCACCAGCATTTAATGAGATTTCTTAGTAGAAATGTAGTAGGTGAACTAGTTATTCAGATTTTTTTATTCCCTCCATTGGGGGTGAAAGAAGTGATTATAAATCATCCCTCTCTCAACTACGCCCCTGTTCCATTTCTTTCACATATAGAAAGAAAATATTTATTTTACCTGGAACTTGACACGTACAATATACTACTTTTGATGATGTTTACTCGCAAGCGTAAAGAAACAAACGCTTTTAAGTATCTTCTTGGTGATTATGGAGAATCATTAACTCTACCTTGTATGCAGTATTCCTCTGCATTTGTGTGTGCGAATGCGTAGATAAGTGCTCTGTGCAAGTCTTACTTTATTTACTCATATAATACAATACTTGATGGTCTAGATTTTCCGTCTACCATTTGTCAAGATGGGTAACCATTAAATGCTAATCGTAGAGTGGTCAATGTATTCATCAACTCATATCGATATTCAAATTCATAAATAAAGCTGGATTCATTCTAGTTGAACAAGAAAATGCCAAGTGATAGGATAGCAAGCTTTTGGTAGAGCAAGCTCCACCTTCAACAACATGAACATTCCATCAGTCCTAAAGAGAAGAAAACAAAACCAATGCACCCTCCCGATAGTCATCTATGGAGCTGAATCATGGGACCTAACCGAGAGACTGACTCGCAAACTGAGAACCATGCAACACGTTCATAAGAGAATTATGCTCACCGTCACATGGAAAGACCACAGGACAGCTAAGTATATTAGGGATAAAACAGGAGACAACATTAAAAAAAAAAACATTAAGAAACTCAAATAGCAATGGGCTGGTCATGCTGCAAGAATTGCAAACAACCGACGGGCACTACGACTCACAACATGGATCCCGAGAGATCGATTGCGGAACCGAGGCCGGTAGAGTATGAGATGGCGAGACGAACTACACAGGTTCAGAAAATATTGGCTCTGCGACGCTCACGATAAAGAGGTGTAGCGAATCTCGGAGAAAGCCTACGTCCAACGACAGACGGTTAAAGATTGATGATGAGGAAGATGAAGTGTAGTGCAATTGCAACATTATTTAAATGCTGCTGTTATTTTTTGACGGCAAGGATAAATTCCTACTCTTAGGATGTTATAAGGCTAATGATATCATCCGGAAGAAATGTATGAACAAAGAATTGCTGACATGGTTCCAGGTTGCATTTGCTTGATTTTGGTTACGAAAACACTTTCATGATCTACAAGTGCGATACAATTCCTTTTCTATACACGTTTTTACTGAAACAAGGGAAATAGTAAAATTCACATCGAAAATCAAGAGCCATTCTTGTAGTTCCGATGTCAAAGAAATAATTGATTACCTCAAGAATCAACCAGGCAGCGATAACGAAAAACAAAAATGAAAGGGGAAACGAATGAAAAGATGACTGTAATCGATTGGACATCAATACTTTCATGGTCATCACAAGAACATATCTGAAAAGGTACCGCCAAAGCGGTTTTTGTCTTTAGGAACATTGCGTCCGATTAAGTCCAACAACCAGAATAATCATATCAGTTTTAGTGTGATTAAACAAGAAACGAGCTCTTAGTTTGTCTTTGGATTTCAATACTGTTATCCAATAGAACTGTTCCGCCAATTTGCGTCGCGTGTTTTACCTCCTCCACTGAACCAAAGTATATGACTTCTATGCACTACCTGACTTAGGGATTGAACCTGAGACCGCCAGGTAGGTTGCTAGATACGCTTCACCGAGGTATTTATCCACTTGGCTGACTGAATAAAAACTCTTGCACTGTGGAAAAGACAACACGAGCGGTATCGTATCGACTAAGAAGAATTAACCAAAGCGACATTTCCCCATGGAATGGACAACGGAATGAAAAACAATTTACCTCCGTAGATTGAATAGTGGGTTAGGTTCAAAATTCCCCAAAGGTTACCGAGTACGACTGATACCTGAAGAAGTCAGAGGGATAGAACGGCGGAAACGTTGTGACAATAAGAACCAAGATGGAAGTAAATCAGTGTATAATGATAATAATAATAATAATAATAATAATAATAATAATAATAATAATAATAATAATTATTATTATTATTATTATTATTATTATTATTATTATTATTATTATTATTATTATTATTATTATTATTATTCATCTGGGGAATTCAGAACAAAATGCAGAACAGAATTTCCCTTCCGATTTGGGAGATTGGCGTAACACAATCTCCCTTCTCCCTTAGACCATGGGTAGTATTAAGCTGATATTAGCAACCATCAATAGAACTATATCAGCGTTAGACATCGTACTGCATATGACGGAATAAGATATAATCGAAATTCTTGAGAAATACTCACAGAACACAATGATATGGAATCGAGCTAAGACAACAGAACAATCCAAGACCGTAACTTATATTGGTACATATGGAAAAGTGGAAAATGGTAATAAAAAAATGTCTGCTTTTGTATGAAGCATGTTCATAGATTGCCAGTCATTTCATTTCTTGACTTAGTAGACAAATATTTTGACTATCACTAGGCATTTCTCTATCAGTATACATTTGTTAGGTGTTACTTTCTGCGTGTGTGCCTGTGCAATAACTTGGTCTTTAGATTGATATGGCGTTCCTTTTAGACTATACACTTGTCACTTCATGTATAAGAAAGGGCGTCAAAATCTGAATTATATAACAGATGTCAATAATATATCTGACTTGGATTAAAACTCTTCGTGTGTCTCTTTACGTCAGCCATTCCCTGGCATGCAAATCATCCATCGATTTTTGCCTTTTCTTTCTTAATAGCCCCGCTATGCGTCACGCTTACGAGCAGCACATGATCTACAAGAGTTACCTACCTTTTCCTTTGTTCCTCTCCACAGATAAAGAGTCATAAATTAGTGCTGACAACATACAGGCTTGAACGAATCTTTGCCCTGGAACGACCTCAGATATACGAAATAGGTATCGTATAGTTTCTTATGAATACGTTTTGGGTGAATACGGCTAACCTTGGATTACATTTCGAAAGCAGTAAGGCAAACATAGAAAATATGATATTCGTATCTATCTATCTATCTATCTATCTATATCAATCACAGTCAGGGTTACAATCTACAGTATCTATCTACATTGTTTATATTTATATGGAAATATGTTTCTCACGAACTTATAGAAAGATTCATCTGCCTGTATTAGACCCCGTCTTTCTCTTCTTGCTCTACTCAAATAAATTATATCTTGGAAAAGATGGTCGAAGCCAATGAAAAATGGATTCGTTAGGGTAATCCGAAGAGAAATCGTGGCTAGATCCAGGATAGGTGTGAATATAAACGAAATCAAGTGAGGCCGTAGTTTGGATGTTTAAAACATGATTCTTTATAACGAATTGCTGGTATATTGATGACTACATTAAATCAGAATTTGAATTGTTCTTCTCGGATGAAATATACAATCAAGCTGAAAGGGGGTCAAATGTCAGAGAAAATCAAGGAAAATATTTTAATGCCTGAATACTATGGCTATATATGGATGAAACATTTTGATTAAAAACTTATGAAATTTTTGCTATATATATATATATATATATATATATTAAGAAATAGATATATAAACCGACGGAATGATTATGAATTGAGTTATATTACGAAGACACTCTTCTGAAATGATCCCTGTCGTTGCACGGTTAATGTATAACTCGCCGTAGACAACATAAAAAGAATAAATGATCAAAGAAAACGGAGCGGCTGCAGGAATCGAACCTGAAGCAGCCCCATTTCCTTTGGTGAGAGATGTATTAACCGGATAATGACAGAAAATCATTTCGAATGAGTTTCAATATAATGTAACGATATATATACATATTGTGCAAACATTTAGAAAGTAAATATTCTCAGACAGTTATATACAGTTTTGATCTGATTGTTATTGATAGATATCGCAGATATTAGGCATAAGATGATTATTACTCTTAATATGTTTTAGATGCTAATATCATTTTTTCTGTAATAAAAGTCAGCTCTCGGATCTTGATGTTTACAGAGAATATTGCATCGCACAATTTTCGAAGAATCATTGCAATAATGTATTCTTCCTCTCTATAGTAGAATAGTCTATGGTCAAAGCAAGGCCCTAAGAAAGAGATTTAATTAAATTTTACTGACCCATAAAAAGATGGAGAAATCAATAAGGAGAGAGAGCTAAATTGCTATTGATAAAACTCTCTGAAATGATAAATTTGAACAGATATAGATAGATCGAGAGACAGATATGGCTAAATTAGTTGGGTGATACTTCAAGTTGATAGATTTAAAAAGGATGAAGTAAATAGACTGGTGGATACAATCAGACTGATTAAGTTACTAGTGAACTAAGAGAATGACACGAACAGTTTCTTTCAATTGATCTCTGAATATCTGAGATTACATATTTTCCATATACAAAATCAGGACTATATTTCGAAAAATGTGTGAAATAATGATTACCCCGCCGACACACACATACACACACACACACACTATATATATATATATATATATATATATATATATATATATATGTATATATATATGTTTATATATATATATATATATAGAGAGAGAGAGAGAGAGAGAGAGATTATGTGAGTGAAATTGAGAAAAGTAGTATTATTTGTTTCAAATCGTATTTCTTTCGATTTCACCTGCCAAGACCATGGGATCCCTGCGTAATCTCACATAAGTGCATAACAATGTTTCTGCATTAGCGTAAATTCGTCTGTATCCATGCAAGGATTTTCACCGAATGCCGGTCCTATCCAATAACAGGGATCGTGATCACCGTTTGTCATTTGCAGAGGACAGAACAGCGAGGAATCAGCGTGGAAACACGTGCCTTGCAACTGTCCGTGCGTCTCAAGACATGCTCAGTCGGGGAGAATCATGACACATCTTCTTATCGTTATAAATAAATCATCACAAGGGAACATAGCTATTCTTTTTTTTTCTCTCTCTCTCTCTCTTCTCAGTAACGGGAAACGCATTCTTTCCAACTGAAGGAAAAATTAGTAAAGGAGAGAGAACAGGATTGGGGACGAGTAATCACAAAACGAGGATGTTTTGAGAAAAACAAAATAAGGAGGGAAAACGTTGTTTGAGAGAAGGAGTTGGTGAATGAAAAAAAAAAGGAGAGGAGAGGATTTATGAATGAATTACGGGTAAAAAAAAGAGTAGACAATTTGATAAATGAAATATGAATTAATGAATGGCTTGGTTTCACGAACGGAGATTTTCGGAGTGTTTTCCATGAGTGTAGGGCCTTTGCATGATTTCCCTCCAGTCTGTGCGAAAGAGTTTTAAGGCGGACTGCGACAAGCACTCGGCCGAACCCACTCTTTTATAGCTTATGGGGTGAAAGAATGACCTGCCTCTCTCGGCGGTTGCACAAAATGAAACCAGTCTCAAATTAATGATATAGACGTCTACTAATGGAAAACACTTGGTTTGTACTTATATAAAACATGCACAAAAATTCGTTTTAACCCCTTTTCTACCAATGAGTCATGGATTTCTTCAAAATTGTATATTGGCCCGTTCTAATCCTCAACAATGTACATGGATATATAATATACATAATAATGCATTTCACTATTTTGCCTGAAATTCTATTGTAAGATACAATGAGGGATGAATTATGATATCGATACTTTTAAGACAGCATTTTAACTCTTTAGGAACCACTTTTCAAGAACGTTTTTTCACTCTTTCACAAAAATGCTTTATTTTTATTGATAAGAAAATGATTTACACTATTTCCCCAACTTTCCAAGGGATGTAGGAACATAGTGTCCCAGAGCAGGGGGGTAGCTAAATATGGGGGAGATGATTTAAAATGAACCACTGAAAGAGGGACCCCAAAACTTTGTTAATAGTAGTTCATTGATTGCATTTCCATAACGTTATACAATTACAAATCGCACTTGCTGTTGCCGGAGGCCTTTCAAAGAGCCAAGCTCCTTTGGTCTCCAAATCTCCAGCTAGGTCCCTGTCTTAGAGGCTCATAGATATAATAAAGTATTTTGTTTTTTGTTTCATTTTGTTTATTTAAAGGAATTCAGTAAAGGGTAAGCTGGTACAGCCACTAGGTTTGTTCCAGTTATCTAACGATAATTTGATTTAGGTGTAACCCTTTGACAATTCAGTAATGACTAAAATAAGATTTTGAACATTTATCATTTTCCCACAGCACAGCTTTTTGTATTATCTAAAAAGTGTATAAACAAGCATTTCAACACGTTTTCTCCCAATGAGTTATGAATTTCTTCGAAATCGTATATCGACATTTTTTCCTGTTCAATCCTACAATAATGTTCGTATTTCGCCGTTGTGTCTGAATTTCTATCATAGAACGACCCGAACAAGACATTAGAGGAAATAAATTATTATATTGATCATTTTTAGGACAACAATTTTAACCCTTCACAGACCACTTTTTAAAGTTTGTTGTCATGTTTTCATAGAAATGCGCTATTAGCACCCTAAAAGGCATTATTTTCAGCAAAATTATTGATAATATTGATAAGTACTAAGCAATACAAGCCTATTAATTTGGAGGCATCTTCAAATGAGACGTCAGGTAAAAGACATGAGTAACCACAAAGACATTAGTTTGCGATGAGTGAATGTAACAAAGGAATAATGTATTACACATTCATGAAATCGCCTCATGCAGTAATTTTATATGAATCACCATTTAAACTTATTTATATTTTCCCTAATAAGAGATAATAATACCAGCTATTACTTATATCATTGTTCCATCTCAGTTTTCAAAACAAGTATTCACAATTGCAGAATTTAATGAATTTGAGTCCGGCCCAAACACTATGGGATCCTTGTTTACAGTCACCGCCTTTACAATTCAAATGAGTGATGTCTCTGATTTCGGTGGGTGCTGATTCCTGGGTGAACATCACTGGATGAAGTCTTGAAGTGTCACCAAATCATCTGCAATTGGTTGGGTCACCCAGTGCTGGTTCAGCGACACGATTATGACATCAGATCAATTATTGGTACCTGGCTCTCTGAGTATGAAGACATCCTCAGTGAGAGGTTGCTGCGTGGTAGGTCTATTAGTGATTGTTGCATACAAATGCCATAATTCGTCTAATGCCTTTCTCCTTTTCTCCGTAGAAACCTAAACGCAGCACATACTATTGAACAAGCCAGAACAGCTTAACGACAAGCTGACTACGAGGTTAGGCTGTATGCATCCGACCACAGTATTTATTGCTTCAATTGGTAAACTGTTTAGTGATGGTAGCCTCGAAGTGATTCTTTCATCATCTAGGCTTTTCGCAATGTTGTCGATTGTCCAAATGCTTTAAGGAAAGTATAACGGACAATTCGTAGACTGAGGAATGTACACGGAGCATTGATACGTCTTTACTTGACTCCTGCAGAGATGTATGCTTCAGCCAATGGACTGCATTGGGTTGACGTTGAAACCACTGAATTCATCAACTTTCTTGATGCCTGTTTCCGTCATATCCACGAGCTTCTGGGAAAAGGGCATAAGTGGAAATTTAGAAACCAGAGGAGCTTGACTCTTTGAAGGGCTCCCTGCAACGTTTAGTGAGATTTGTTATTGTTTGTTAGTGGAAATGCTGTATATGAACAACTATTGATGAAGCATTTGCCCCCCCCCCCCCGACTTTCATTGGGGACCCAGGAGGGCAATTTTGAACCTGAGACACAACGTTCAAGCATTCCAAATTATTATCATAGAATAAACAAGATCCTTTCTATGAAAAAAATGACAAAAGATCATTAAAAAGTGGACAGTTAAGGGTTGGAATGCTGTCCCAGAAGCATCAATATAGTAATTCAGCCCTTAGAAAAAAAGTTCATTTTAGATACTGTAACCATCTCTTGCATCGAATTCCAGCACTGGCTGATTGATTGACTTACCAAAACATGTGATACTTCCCTTGCTCAGTGTTATAAATAAAGTAGAGTTTTTTCGTGTCTAGATGCTTTGAGTCCGATATTATATCCCTGTTCTACGCAGAACTGGACGGATAGTAGGACCGGATTAGGCAATATGTTTATATGCATATGTCATAATTCCCCCTCTACCAGGGTGCTCAATTAAAAAGTTAGAAGAGCGTTGCATGTTTGCTTTTTGCAGATGGGTGACCTACCTAAGATTGCATAAAGGGAGTATATATATATATATATATATATATATATATATATATATATATATATATATATATATATATATATATATATATATATATATATATGAAAATCCTTGTTGCTTCTATAAGTTTTATAATGTTTTTGACTCAGTGTTATAGGTGAACTTAAAAATAAAGTAATTAGCACTGCTCTTGCCAGATCTTTACACGAGAAAAGAACTAGCGCTTCTATAATCTGATTTTCAGGGTTGTTTACTTTAAAACCATCTTTTAATTCGATCATAGTTCCCTTCTATATAGAATATATTAATATAAAAGCATAGTGCAGATTAAGTGTAGTAGAAATAATTTACTGATGTCAGCGGTCGTCATTTGTGTGTAATTTACAGACCAGGTATTTGAATATCCGATGTTCGAATTTGGGACAGCCTGATTAGTTTGACCTGTGGCTCAGCATAATCTACCTAACCTTTGTTTGGCTTTGAACAAGACTCATGTGAGTTTATCAATCATTCAAAAATTATATGAGAGGCAAATATTTTACTGGTTGTTTAATGTTGTGAATCAATTTCCACTAGATACAAAACTTCTGCGGCCCCCTGCTAGCTTAAGCTAAAACTCAATAAATAATTGTTGAGATAGATACGAAGATTCAGGAGGTGATCCTAAATCTGTTGCAAGTTATTTCACTGTTGTTCCAGCAGGAGGTCTGGCAACCCGTGGGAGTTCCAGTTATACTGTGTTACCGATTTTTCTTTGGATTCGAACGCCGATCAATAACACCAGTGATAAGTATAGGACAATTTCAACCACTAAGCCTGCGCAAAAGTGTATTGATGTTTATCAAGTTTAGCTTAACGCGACCAAGACCAAAAAGACTAAATACAAGCAGAAAGATTGTATTACACCAATTTCCAGAGAGGGGATGGCCTGCCGAGCAACCTTTACCTGTACTGCCGCATACATTGATGATACCTGTAGATATTTACTCAGCCTAATTTGGTACAATGCGACAGTAGTGAAGCTTTCATTAAAAATCCATTTCACCATACTTGACAGCAAAACTATTATGCAACCATGGAACTATGGCAGGGCAAAATTACGAATTATTGTATAATTAAATGTTTTTTTGTACTTTCCATATCAATCTTTCTTTAATACCTTTCTTTTCTAGTCATCCCTAGTATCCTAACATTCCATTTTAAACACTTCATTTATTCTTTTCTTTTCATTTTTTCTACCCCTCTATTTCTCTCACTATATATCTCTACCTTCTGTAGTTTCTAACTCTTTCTCTCACTTTCTCTCTCTAAAATTCCACTTCTTTATTCTCTTTATCTAATCTGTCTCCATCTCCTATAAATAACCACATTTTCCCCTTATAATCCCTTTTATCTTCTCTCCGCTCTTCTTCCACTTTTTCCAAATTCTTGTTCAAGTTATTTCATTATGTTTTTCGTCCTCCGTTTACTGCGATTGGATAAACGAAACAGAGGCCGAAGCCAGTCAAACGAGGAAGACATAAACTGATTAAAGGCTTAGACCTCTTCCTTATTGTCCTAAATAGCATGAGAAACGAAAGCTATTGAGAAGTCACGGACGTTCGCGGCAGCCTGAACGTCTCCCTATCGCACCAAATCTGCAAACCGAGTTATAACTATGTTTTACATTATTCGACTGGAGACAAGGAAATCAAACTGCGAACCCAAACAGAACAAATCTTCTTCGGTTACTAATGAATAAGAAGCCACGTGGTCCGTCTAATTTATTGAAAACGGTCATCTTTTATCCAGTAAGGATATAGTGAAAACCTGTGAACGTGCTTTGGTTATCTTCATCGTTTAGGTCGATGGTTTCCATGGAAGCACAAAATTACTGATTATCATCACAAAATGAAGATAGATCGGGATCTTCGCCCTCTGCTGTTCTAATCTTGGTGAAAAAAAAAATGAAGACAAATCAGAAACGACTTGTCAAGTCTTGAATGTAGGTACTTCCTGCAGGAAGGATTGAAAAAATCAAACAGGCTTTCTTCAGTTAAAAAAAATATATATTCCCAGTAGATTAATTCAACTTGATGAGCATAACAATTAGAACATAGTAAATTTGCTAAAATGTAATCTGTTCGACACGGAAGATTCATGAGAAATATCAAGAATCATGCAGATCTTTGTTCATATTTGTTGTTTTGCTGAGATTCGCAGGGATAATACGCTCAAACACAAATAATGATTACAAACCCAGTTTGCTCTTGGAAAAGTCAAACACAGTATAAAAAAGATAAGTATAATAATCTGAATAATTTATTAATTATTTGAGAATATCCGCCCCAACCCTATAAGTATTTAAAGTTATAAATGTACTTATAGACGCCTGGATATCCAGAAATAATGTTGGGTTTTAGACTTGGTATATTGGCTTTCAATTTCTGGGCCAAGTCTCATGTGACAGAATTGAATGCATTGAAGAATCCAGGACAAATTTATCACATCCTAATAAGCGCTTGGTTTTCTTATCCTTTTCTCTCTGTGCTTACCTCTTGTCGGATTCTCATCTCACGAAAAAATAACTCTTGTGTTATCCAAATATATCAGATGAAACATTATCATCGGTACTTTCCGACTAGTTTATCTTTCATCT
This sequence comes from Thysanoteuthis rhombus, assembly GCA_963457665.1. Taxonomy (NCBI): domain Eukaryota; kingdom Metazoa; phylum Mollusca; class Cephalopoda; order Oegopsida; family Thysanoteuthidae; genus Thysanoteuthis; species Thysanoteuthis major. The sequence continues at coordinate 19,016,919 of OY735205.1, read as the reverse complement.
TATTTTGTTTCATTTTTATTGCAGCGTCCCTTTCTCTGGACGACCTTCAAGTAAGTAGTACCATACTGATTTAACATTCTATGACCGTTAAGTAAAAAGCAGCCTATTAGATGAAAAATGTAAAATGATCAGACCGTCCCGAGGAAAGAGAAAGTGACAAAATTAAGTCGAAAGAAAACAAGCGAAAATTGATCATAAGAAATGGCTCTTTAGAACATTACACATATGATAATTCAGTCTGTAATTATTCAATACAAGTAACCAAGATGATGTGATTTCAATTCCAGTTTCAGCCATTTTAAACTCAACTTCTGTTTTTCAATTCAAAATTGAAAAATTCTGAAAATATTCATGGAGAAAAATGCCCAATTTTTAAATTTTGGAGTCACTTTGTTTAGCTAGAAAGTTCAATATACATTTAAAACCTTGAAATTCATTAAACTTTCCAGTTAAATTTACCTTTGATACAAGTCCCTCTCCTGTCGATAAGGCTTGCATTAATTTCAAACATTCGACACTCCAATTTTCCGTATAATTAATCAACAACATTCAGATTGATCGCAGAAAATTTATCAATCAATTTAAAACAAAAAAAGAAAAGCAAAACAAAAAAAAAACTTAGAACCATCAGATTACTTAACAGTAATTTGTCTGATGCTGTAACCACTGCGCTATGTGTCCATGTGGACAACAGGTGCTAATTTTTAGGAGCCTTAAACCTCAGGTGACATTTTTTTTTTTGATGTTATTGTTTTCTGTCCCTTACTTGGACATCATAGCTCCAATCGAGGCAGCAGCCTTGAATAAGGATCTCCCCCATGCCCAGTCCTTGAAAAGGCCAGAGCCTCTGAGCCCAATATAAAAAAGGAGGAATGGGCGGCCATCAAGACCCTTTGGAGTGACACAAGCATAGTCATATTGCCAGCGGATAAGGGAAACGCAACTGTGGTAATGGACAAGCTAGCGTACAGTGAAAAGTTGGCCAACATAATTGGGGAGGGTGGCTACTGCAAGTTAAAAAGAGATCCAACTCTGAAAACCGAGAGGAGGCTGTCGCAGATCCTAAGCAAGAACAAGGATCATTTCCCCCCAGTAACCTACAGACAGTTAACTCAAAGATATAGTAAGCCACCACATATGTACGGCCTCCCAAAGATTCACAAGGTAGATACTCCATTACGACCTATAGTAAGCTGTCGGGGCATGCCATCCACTGAGCAGGTACCAGGTGAGTATAATCAACCCGCTGGTGGGTAAGACCTCATCCTATGTAGAGAACTCAGCTGACTCCGTAGAAAAACTCAGAGGGGCTCCAATTCAAACACAACGAATGTTGAGCCTAGACGTGATGAGTCTCTTCACACGAGCTCCTACATTCGAAGCACTATCAGTAGTTAGGGATAAATTAGGTTCAGATCCCACATTGGATGAGCGCACCAGCATCCCCCTTAACAACCAAATGGAAATGTTGACTTTCTGCATAGAAACAACATACTTCCAACTGAGGAATGAGATGTACCAACAGGAGGAAGGCTTAGCTATGGGATCACCGCTATCACCAGTGATGGAAAATATATACATGGAGTACTTTGAAGAATTAGCCTTAGGAACATCCCCACTAAGGCCAAGCATGTGGCTTCGATATGTAGATGACACCTTCGTACTATGGCCACATCTGGAAGACCCACAGTTACTACTTGACCATGTGAACTCAATCAGAGCTTCTATACAGTTCACAATGGAAAAGGAGAGTAACAATAAATTAGCCTTCCGAGATGTACTGGTAACAAGATCAGAACAAGGTTTCAATACGTCTGTGTATCGTAAGCCAACATTCACTGGTCGATATCTCAACTTCGCCTCTAACCATCCATACAGCGTTAAGAAAGGGATCGTCCGATGCTTACTGCATCGAGCAAAGTTAATAAGTTGCGACTCTGACACATACCTCTGTGAGATGCGTAACATAAGCAAGAATCTCCAGAAAAATGGTTATCCCAAAGGCTCAACTGTCACCACTAGTGAAAGGAGAGGGGCGGAGGAGGAGGATGACAATCATAAACCAACAACAGTCGTGTCTCCCCTACCTTAAGAATGTGTCTGAGAAGATCCAGAAGATCTGCGCCCCATATAATATCCGGGCCGTATTCAGAAGCAGATCAACGCTACGCAGCTACCTCTCCCGCACCAAACCACCCACTGAGTTATCGAACACTAAAAACTGTGTATACTCAATACCGTGCAGCTGTGGGCACGAATACACAGGTGGAACATGTCGCCCCTTGAAGGTTCGGGTGGAAGAACACCGAAAAGCGGTGAGTAAAGGTGAAACCAATAAATCGGGTATAGCTGACCATGTATGGAAAGAAAAGGGAGACCACCTACCCCTCTGGAACAAGGTTGAGATAATTGATCAGGAAGAACACTGGAAAATTCGTAAATTGAAAGAGTCGGCCCATATGCTTGGCAAGCAAAACTGCCTCAGTAATCCTAGCATTGAAATGGATACCATATGGGAACCTCTAATAATAAAAGACAGAAAATAATAATCTGTCACCTGAGGTTTAACACTCCTAAAAATTAGCACCTGTTGTCCACATGGACACATAGCGCAGTGGTTACAGAATCAGACAAATTACTGTTAATTTTTTTTTTATGTTATTGTTTTCTGTCTTTTATTATTAGAGGTTCCCATATGGTATCCATTTCAATGCTAGGATTACTGTTAGGTTCGATCCTAGTGTGAGACAGTGTAACAATACTACTAACGCTAAAAGAGGGGAGTACGGTCAATATACCCCCGTCGGATAAATAAAGGGTTCGGTTCGTTACTTCCCAAAAATCTCCCAGATGATACCTGACGAAGGCCGTAGAGTGCATCGGCCGAAACGTTGTATGAAAAACAACAAAGATGAGGATGGTCCGAATATCAATAGAAATAATAATAATACCTCATCTCAAAAATTCCGAGATATACTAAAAAAAAAAAAAAAGAATTCCAGTTTTGAGCGCTGATGTTGTTGCGATTGAAATTTCCATTCGTTTCTAGCCTCTTGAGCGGCGTGCATGTCTTGTCTTGATTTAATTATGGATCAATTGCATTATTTTATTTCTTTAGTATGTAAGATAATTAGAAGAATGCACATAGCCTAATTAAGATGATGGTGATGATGGTGATGATGATTTTTTTAACGCCTGACATTGAGCATTGACCTCCCCCAGGATTCGCCATATCTCTCGATCGTGGGCATCAAAGAACCAATACTTTCTGAACTTGTCTAGATCGCGATGCCATCTTATTTTTTGTCGGTCTGTTTCGTACCAGATCTCTGGAGAATCACGTTTTGAGTCGTGATGTCCAGCGGTTATGTGGCATTCTTGCAACATCACCACCCAATTGCCTCTTGGTTTTACAATATGTTTTCATTACACTTCTGGCCCCTGTTTGTTCTTTAATATACTGTGCTGTCTTGATTCATTTATTGAACAACCATTGCCACCAAAGGTGACGAGGTGTTCTGTCCCGTTGAACAGTGCATGTGGTTGGGAGTTTCTGCGTTCCCACGCTCCTAATCATACCATTTTGGCTCTAAACTTGAAAATTGACATTAGTACTCCTTAAGACCCCCTCTAGAGATTTTATTTATTTATTTATTTATTTTTTAACCTATTGGAGGCTTTGTTTTGACAGGTTTATTGATTACGTTTATCAATGATAATAATTAACTGTTATATACTTACCCTCATTTTCCATACATGCTTTTAGGATTTGCTATCAATACATTTGTAATTAATAGAGTGAATGAAAATTTCATGGTGTTTGAAATATCAAAAGAATTGCAGTTTTTTAATCATCTATTTTAGAAGATACACTTATAATTTTTATGTGTTTTGAGTTACAGAAATCATCTTGTAAATACACTATAGAGTAATAGAAGAAACTGACGCAGTTTTGATTAATATAATAGCAATCAATCAAAAACTACTACAATGATATCATATCAATACGCCATGAGTATGTGTTCATTTATGTTTTGTCTGTAAAACCCCATACGTAATCATATGACGGCACACGTAGGAATTGGTATACTGGCTACACTAACTATAAAATAGAATAAATTAGACGAAAGCTATCCGTGAACGAAACTTTTAGATCATTCTACAGATATACCCACTTATCGCCCCTTTAATCTTACATCTGTCCAATGTTAAAACCTTCTACTAACAGTAAACACTTAACAACGTATCAATTTCATATATGTCATCATTTTTGACGGCACGAGTACACTAGTAAAAATCTGAATCGCACGATAAAAAAAAAAAAGATGTAAGGAACAAGGGAGACAAATGAAGAGAATCGAGCGAGAGGGAAATGAATCATGGGATATATTTTAATTGTAGGAAAGAGGCTATAAACACGCCGTGTAAAACCTGTACAAACAAGTGTATTACGCCGGCGTTATTGCTGTTTCGTTGCGCGGTTCTCGTCATTAAAGCTGCATTAATGTCTGCTTCGGGAAGAGTCCGGATATAAAATGCCAACGCATGACGAATGGCCAATCATCGTTGCGTATTTCACTGACTCGTACATTCTTTCTCTCGCTCGTAGAATCTCTTTATACATCTGCTTTTGTCTCTGTGTTTATTCTCTAATTTCGATTTCTCTCTTCTGATTTCTCTTTCTCTCTTCGTAGTTTCTCTTTTTCGCACACGCACACACACACACACACACACATATATATATGTCAGAGAACAATACTAGAATGTACAACAAGCGTGTGTACATGTATTAATGTATTGAGTAGATTTTTGTTTAAAAAATGTGTGCTCAATACCATTAGCAGAGCAGTTATAAAATTAGTAAAGATTTTTTTTCAATCGTTCAGTACAGATCGTTTATTCCAGTTCAATTCATTCGTAAATCTCTTTTTGAAAAGTACAATTTATAATGAGCCATTGGAAAAAAATATTTACTGTATATATATATATATATATATATATATATATATATATATATATATATATATATATATATATATATATGTGTGTGTGTGTGTGTGTGTGTGTTTGCACATTATGATCTTGTCTCTTTATCTTATGTTTTCGTTTCGCTTCATTTTCATTTCAGTTCAACAATTGGATCATTATATTCTTTCTTTCTGCCCTTATTTCTTTTCATTGTTTTCATAATTCTTTCTTTTTCTTTTTCTCTGTTATACATTCCCATTCTTTCCCTTGTTTTCCTTTCTTTTTCACACCCAGTCTCTCTCTTACTGTATTTCTGTCTTTCTTCCTCTTTTATCTTCCTTCTTTTACTAACATATTTATTTTCATTTCGTCCAGTGTATCCCTTATGTATACATGAATATATACGAAATTCTACCTAAAATATCAGAGTATTCGAGTTGAATGCAGTGCCACTTATTGCTGATACCCTGTTTTGGAGTGGATTACTTCGAATGAGCCGGTAGATATTAGTAATTAGGTTAAGTAATATTTTTTTATGTTCGAATTCTGCGATCTTTTGAATATCACCTTTGATATATATATATATATATATATATATATATATATATATACATATATAATCATATATACATATATAATCATATATAAATATATATATTCATATAATTATAAATAAAATGAAATACCGTAAAAACAGATGGACAAACTTTTGTTTGAAGGGTGGGATCGGTCGCGCTATTCATGTACCGGCCCGGTGACTTAGGACCTGTTATGACGTGGAAAACCCTTCTCTGTTCGCGGAGCCAAGCCAAGCCATCACACACACACACACACACACACACACACACACACACATATATATATATATATATATATATATATATATATATATATATATATATATATATATATACTCACGTGAAAATCAAGCTGCCGAATACTCATGTAAGCATGAATATAATCACTGCAGCATACGCGACAATCTTTCACAGCTTAAGCAATAGGCTGCCTTTCACTTGACTAGACACAAATTTGCATGCTTACTCAAGTTAAAGCACAATATCCTTTACTGGGTGTGAACTAATGACCTTAATACAATTCGGTTGTCTTTGTAGGTGTGAGGTGTTTTTAGTGTCCACTCTTTGCATTCGGTTACACTTTCCTTTGCTATTCTGCCCGGGCATTATTTCTCTTTCCTCGTTCACACTCTTTGTGTAACGATACCATGTATCGTATAACCGAAAAAGCACTCTGAGCCTCGTTTTCGTTGACCATTGCAAAATGGTGATTATTCACCCGGCGAAACTTCCATCCGATACAAACAACTTCCTTGCTTCCTGGTAAATATTTATGGGGGCATGAAAGTTCATTTTACATCGCTCGACAAGCTAAAACTGGCCAGTCGTCTGATGTTGCTGCACGGTTGTATGGTATTGTTTTCAATTTCGAGAAATAACAACCAGGAAAAATACATAGGTGTCAGTCGCGTCCATTTTCTTTGAGAGAGTAATTCACAAGAGATAACTCAGATCGCTCTGGGGGCTTCTTTTTTTTTAATCACATTTTGTACTTTATATAGTTTAAATTTGCGTGAGTATACATCAAAATGTGGATAAATTTATATACTATATTGATGTTGAAGTTTCCAGCGCCAAATTTTACATTATTTTCGGGAAATCTTAAAAAAGTTTCACTGGAATTTTTTATGACTTGAACAATCAGTCATTAAAAATTCAGAAGCTTTGGAAATAGGTTCCAAGTGAACTTGAGGGAAGGGACATTGACCAGTGTACACCTGTCTTTCTCTTGTTGCTCGATTTCTGATAAAATTGTCATTGACGAATATAAATGGATTTATTACGAGAATCCAAAAATAGTCGGGCCTACGTCCAGGACAATGCTCAGTATCTCAGGGATTCAAAAGGAACCATTTATGATTAATCACTGAAACTTGCAATTGACTTACTTGAATAACAAAAGAGAGCTTTTTTTTCTTTCTTGAGGAAACAACTTGATCACCGGTGATTTGTTTTTCTCTTGATGAACAACATTCATTCCTGAGTTGCAAATGTAAAGTGGCAAACAATCACAGAGATGGAATGAGAAATTCTTCCACGTGCACCATAATCTCCAGACCAAGCATTTTCAGATCACCACTTGCTTTGCTCTGTACAATACTCCTTTTCTGATCAGTTGTCCCAAGATTAGGATATTGAGGATTACCACCAAGAATTAATCGAATCAAAACCGGAATAATCATTTCATGATGAAGTACACTATTTAACTGAAAGGTCATCCTAAACCATAGAAAGACAGGGAAATGACTGGCTGATCGAATAATGATCCCATTATTTCAAGCGAAGAAAATATTTTGTTAAAAAAAGTAGGCACATTATATTAACAACTTTAAATCTCAAATGGCAGAAGTCCTAGCTAAGGTTCTTTTGAAAGTTGAATTATTTTACTTATGGGAACATTCAATCAAACGTAAGCCACACACTCATTTATACAACCAGAGTTTTGTAATACAGATTGAAATTCGGTACAGCGTTGGTAGTGATCAAATAATTGCTATAAGATTTTTATTAAAGGTATAAAGAATATATGGATCGGATGAATTAATCATTATGTATGATATGGTCCGACTATTTTCCCCGTTTGTGTTCATTTGTTCACAACGGAAGTCGAGGTGTACACGGCCGAAACGTGGCGAATAAAGGACCTTGTGTACGAGGAAAACAATCCAACCATATCATGCATAATGTAAAATGTCTCCATTTTGTATTTTCATGGTCTGTCTCTCCCTCTTTCTCTCTCTCTCTCTCTCCATTTTCCCTCTCCCCCCTTCTCTCTCCTTTCTCTCTATTAATCTTTCCATTCTCAAGTGATTTTTATTTGCTGACCAGTGAGACAAATACATTCATTCAACATATTAATATTACACTACGTTGAGTAAGTTGGCGTTGTGTAGAAACCTGTTGAATATAACAGTGAAAAATACGAGCACATATAAGGCAACAAAGAATTAATTGGAAACATCCAAATATATATTAAAACACCCAAAACATAAAAGCTGATGACCTGAATATAATAGCTGTATATATGAGTGTTCGACATATAAATACTATCAAAGGTGTATGATTGGAATCGATACAAGTATAGCCAACAAGGATTCGTAGACATAACAATGCATGACAACCAACCTTTCTCTTAACAACAACAATAAAAAAGAAAACAATACAAAAAGGAAACGGAAAAACGTAAGAAATCACACCAGAAAAAATTAACTACATAAGATATCGAAAAAGCAAAAGTTTGTGCTGAATAAGTAGGACGTGGGCATTAGTTGCAGTTAGGAGTTGGCTGGAAATTCTCCTGGTAAAGTATGAGTCTTATCGCCGTGAAATATTATGTACGTATGTGCATATATACGTAAATAAATACGCACACACTTTCGAGAAAGTTTTACAGCTTTTAAACACTAAATAGATAGGTCATTTCAGTCAATTATTTCCCTATATCTGTCAATGCAATTTATGTTATGTTTTCAGTGGGTCTAATGTTTCTTGCAGAATTAGGTATTATGTGTGAAGTTTTCTCGTTGGGATCATCAATTGTATACCATGCAACGGTTTCGTAGATTAAAAAAAAAAACAGTTATATCAACAGGGCTTTCCAGCAGTGTTGATTGAACACCACATCCCCTTAAACTATGATTTTAATATATAGCTTCATTTCATCATTTTTAGAGCTGTGTCACAATTTATATATATGTGTGTGTGTGTGTACATTTGTGTACTTAGATTAGATTGAAGATCGACACATCCAACACTAGATTTGTTTGTTTTTATAGCCACACACACACACACACATATATATATATATATATATATATATATATATATATATATATATATATATATATATCAGTATATATATATCAGTATATGAACGTAAATGTACGGGCAGATACTGTTGGTGATTGAATTATTCATCTCCTCCCATAATTATGAACAAAACTGTAATACTTAAAATTTCATGGAAATTCCATATGCATTTTTCACCAATGATGAAATAATGGATTTGAAAGAATGCGCAGTTATGCCCACAACCAAATTTCATTTTAATGTCAAACAATAATACCAAAAACATTAAACACAAAATTGTTGGTCTCAATAATCAATTGTGTAACTGTTATTCTCGACTATTGCCTTTGGTCGTTTTTCATAGTTCCTTACAAGATCACTACCCGCATTGACAGGTATTTTGCTAGATTCCTCCCTTGCAAAAGCTTCTAGTTCCTCCTAATTATAAGGATTCTTATCTTGTACTTTTTTCTTCGAATTGTGAATTGATTTTCAACTGGGTTTAGATCAGGACTTAGTGCTCAATACTTTAATTTAGCTGTTATTCAAGCATTTTGTCACAATTCGTGCCGCGTATTTCGGGTCATTGTCATGTAAGAGTGTCCTGTGACGTCTTAAAGATAGCTTTCGGGCACTTTTTATATCATTTTTCAGAAAACCCAAATACTGTTCTGTATGCATGATTCCCTGTACTCTCATTAGTTCTTCTCGCCCAGAAGTAACAAAAAACTCATAAGCATATTGTTTCCACCATCGTGCCTAATTGTAGAGAGAGAGTATTCTTTTGGTTTCTAAGCTTCGTTCGATTTCCTCCGTATATACCGGAAATTCTTGTTTGGTCTCATCTGACCACATAACAGAGTCCCAATACTCACTGCAATGTTCTGGTTGTATAGCTTATCTGATTCTCAGCTGTTTTGCCTCTAGTAAGGTAGTTGTCCTTGGACGAAATATAGGAGTCCTGCTCGATGAAGGCATCTAGTAATCATCTTCGTCGATCCATTCAACCCTGCTGTATTTACATCATGGACAATGGTCTTTGCCGTTAAATGAGGATTCTTCAAGACCATTCTTTCAGGAATAAAGCGTTTTCTGTCAGTCCTCAACATATTCCAATCACAATGAGTCTCATTGTACTTCTTGATAATGCTCCGAATCGTCGATCACGGAACATTTAAAAACTCGGAAAGTGTTGTATATCCATCGCCTTTCTTGCGTGCATCAACTATCTTCATTTGGAGTCAACTTCAGCAGTCTTGGCCATGGTTGCAGAACGAATGAGTTATCGTAAAACATATCGCTCACATATTGTCTTAGAATCTTCTAGGATTTTGTAGAATCTGGTCGATACAAGTTCATTTTCAAAGGGTGCTTGCATCAAATCTCAAATTGAGAAAGAAAGCATTACAATTACCATAGAGCAATATTATTACGTAATTTCTATGAGGGGGGTGATTTTGGACTGCACCAATATTTACAAAGGTCTCTAACAATGGATATAAAAAATCAATCCTTCTAGAAAAAAAAAATCACGAATAATTCACAACTGGATACGGAAGAAACTATAGCGGACTCAGTAAGCTGTTGCAAAAATCCACATTTCCTTAAAAATACACAGATATTCAGAGCGGGTGAAGAATTCTGATCCCAACTGTATGTATTCACACACACACACACACACACATTATATATATATATATATATATATATATATATATATATATATATATATATATATATATATATGCACATATACATGCATACACATGAATCAATAAACATACGCATATATATATATACATATATATATATGTATATATATATATATATATATATATATATATATATATACAGTCGTTTTATTTCACACACATACATACACTCGATATCTATCTCTCTCTCTCCCCCCCTCTCTCTCTCTCTCTCTCTCTCTCTCTATATATATATATATATATATATATATATATATATATATATATATATATATATATATATATATATATATATATATATATATATATCAGCTTTTGGGATGTAAAAGAACTTAATAACCTCCACGGAACGATAGTGATTATTCTCTTGCTTGCGCTCCGATCTCTTTCTTTCTTTCTTTCATTCTCTCTGGACAGAGCCAAATAAACAAAGCACCGGGATTCACGTGCAGTGGTTCATAAATATTTTCGGAGATGACAGCAACCTTCCAGCACATTTGGTAAAGGCTGTAAACAAAGATAATGGCCTGCCGACTTCAGTTGATAGCCAAAGACAGAGAATGGGATGAGATAATGCAGCGGGTTTTTCTCGGGTTGACCATAGCAAAACCGGCTGGCTGGACTCTCGTGACCTCTGTTTGTATAAATAAGTAGTTAACCAGATACGCACTAATAAACTCGATCATCATACATTTGTATATACATAGATATACCACCAAATCTCTCTCTCTCTCTCTCTCTGCTTGTGTGTGAAGTCAACGTGGTGGGGAACACCCGACGAAATATTTAAGATTTATTTGGATCAAATCTTTTTTTTCTTTTTTTTTTTTCCAAAAACGCCAAATACAAATGTTATTTTTCATATTCGCTTAAACATGACTCAAAAAGTTTATTCTAGAAACAAAAAAAACAAAAATGAAAAAGAATAAGAAAAATGTTCGAGCAAAATGATACCAGGTCATGAAAAACTAAATTAGCCAAACCGTTTAACTATAGTTTTGTCTG
>OY735205.1:18987868-19000368 GCA_963457665.1 Thysanoteuthis rhombus | reverse complement strand
GAAGATTGTCGAGTTCACTGGCTAACGATTCTAGCAATTTCTGGCAGACTTTAGAACTTCAATAGTGACTCTATGAGGTCATATCAATACAATAGAAAAGATGAAAAACGTTGGAGAAATAGATACAGAATTTGGACATGAAATCTTGCAACGTTCTCTTTATCACCTATTATTTCGTCTGTATTTTAAAATCATTTTGAACTTCATATCCGTAATGAAAGTTTCGATGTTAGGGAAGTCATAATTCGTACTCTCACTGAATTTCTTACCATAAATACTTAAGTGATCAGTTCAGTTCCTACGTTTGGTAGTTTTCACCAAATTCTTTGCCGTTGGTTTATGAGTAAAGTCTGCCCAAATGGAAAACCATGTGACGAAAACTTGGCAAGAGGATGAATATTTGCGAATTCAATTCAATCCTTCCAAATGAAAAGAAATCAATAGAAAACATAGGAAGTATTAGATAACCAGCAAAATATTTCAATTCTGTTTCAAAACTCAAATTTTCAAAAATGTAACTAGTGCATTCTAATCAGTTAAAACGTTCTACGAAGGGCAGTTTTGGGAGTATTCAAATCATTTTTTTGTATAGATTTTACTGAGTCAGGAGCGACTGGGAAAATGTGTATCGTTTGCCATAATGTGAAATTTATGTACAAAGTTTGCTTTGCACATATTTCAACTGTAGGGAAGATCTGCTTGCTTTGAAAATCATCATTCTAAATCCTTGTTTTAAACCAAGCTTGAACACCGACCATTGATGCCGGTGGGGAATCTGACTCATTGGACGGGCCCAAATGTGTTGGATTACAGATATTTTTCATTTTTTTTTTCGCTGAAATTTCAATTTTCGAAACGCCGTGGCACCATCAATGCTATCAATATAATAGATTCAGTACAGCTCCGTTACTCGACACACGGTGCAATGATCTATTCTAGATTTCTCAAAATATTTCTGGGGACAAAATCATTGTTTGTTGCTTCTGTAGATTTGTTTAGGGACGGGATGTTATCCCGATGTCCAAGAATGACTTCTTTACAGGGTTAAGGAGGTTCAACCCCCATGTTAGTTTACCCGTAGCTGGAGGAAAAGTAGATTCATGCCTTTCCCAATTGCATTTGTGTTAAGTAAGCACAAAATGTCTCAATCTTTGTTAGATGTCCACCGATTCCAATCTATGTACCTATAATCGTTCAGACACCCATACTTCTTTTTAAACTTCCTTATCAAAGAAAAAAAAAGGCAGACTCGTGACTTGAAATCAACTTCTTATTGGATTCTAATGTTTGTTTTGTTCTACACTAATTAAAGCTGAAAGATCTATTTTGTTATATAAAAATAATATTTCCGGATATAAATTCACAGTATTTAAATAAAACTAAACAAAATAATCGATCTTTTTTACTCACTGATGCTGATTTATTTATTGGAGAAATAAAAATGCCACTATGGACATTGTCGTATAAATTTACATTTAAAAATCCACATTAACGTGTATGTAATCAAATGAAATATTCTTAGCTTATCAGTACATAGAAACGTGCAATAGACACATTTTCCCTAAATTCTTTCATACATTTTAGCAGATAACTCCCTTAATTGCCTTGTTGATTTATGTTCTCTCCCAGTTGATAAAAATTTGTTATTCCTAAACTTATTTATACTTGTACTTTTTTCTTACAGAAGTTAGCAAACTATTCTTGTATTTCGAAATTCTCTGAGAGAAAACAAAAATAAATTTCTTTTTCCAAATTTCTCTCTGCAATGAACCTAACAGGTGCATTTCCTGTCATTTCTGATTCATTAAACATTAGACCTCTGTAAATTGTAAAACCATTTAATATCTTGAAAGTTTCGATTAAGTTTTCACTTGTCCTCCTTTGATTCCGGGCTGGTCGGCGAAAAGGGAGCCTGCTTCTCTCATCAAGAATGAATCGACGAGAATTTGAAATCTGTCCGGCGTTTTCATTTTTCAGAGTCACACCATTTTCATGACTATCATTGGCATATACACAAGCATTTTGTATATATCTAATCGTTTACATTTACAGATACGCACGATCCTTCTCAATTTCAAACGCATTTAGGCGCGCACATACGTTTAAACAACTGTTAAGTTAGCTTCACTCGGCGTCCAGTTTTTTTTTCCGTTCGAATGTTTATCATGATTCTACAATTGAGGGAAATTAGCTGGTAACCGTCGCTGCTGTTGACAAGCGATTTCAAGCCGCATCAAGACTTTACCCGTTCTTATCTTCTAAAATACGCCGGGAATTGAGCAGAACTTTTGCGAAATTAAATGGGGTCTCTTGTTACGGCAAGGAAGTATTGGAAGGAAATGAAGATACGTTTTGATATTAGGCGTAAATTGGTGTGCTATTAAGCCTGCAAAGAAAGAAAGGAAGGAAAGAAGGAAGGGTGGAAGGCACAAAAATATATCATCAGAATTCTGCTGCTCTTACCATTCAAACACTACTGGTATTAGCGTCTTATCTAACGTCCAGGCTTAACTACTATAATGGAGCAATTTCGTATCCAAACAATGTATCCAGCCGTACTCGTCTATAGGTGGAAACTGCATTCTTGTACGGAATACCGGCTGTTTCTACAGAAGTTGATTGCTATTAAAGCTTTCAGTAACGACATTTTGTATGTACGAGGTTGAATATCTTACAGATGGAAATATTCTTTTTTCAGTCTTTACATTCATCCACAGTAAAGAAAAGAATATCCATTAGGCAAAAGCTTGCTTCTGCTTGGCCTTAGGCGTAAGATTATTTGATGTCTACATCGGATAAAGTGTAGCAGATTCTCTAAAGTGTCCAATTTTCTTACAGACATATTACACCGTATTTACGCGTATGTGGGCGCTTTGCTGTGCTATATTTAGCAAGCTAGTTTGTAGCTCATCAATTCTGAGTAGTGAGTTCGATCCTCACTTGGTGTTCTAAACGTGAGACTTAGGGCCGAAATATACTACATATAACTATATATTTCGTGTATAGGTCGACCTTTGATTAGATGCAAAGAATTCCTCCATTTAATGAGTTCTTCAATGGGAAGTGAGTCCAATCCAGCTGAATTAGGTTTTATCCTCACTGAGCTCTCTAAAGTAGTAGCCTTGTGCCATGCTAAGCACCTATTTATCTGAATCCCCACGACACACAAGATGTAACACTGTTTAACGCGTGAACATCATATGCGAACGTGTGGGACAGGGAATTTCTAAAAATTTCTCTCAAGAACACATGTGTCATTCTAAGCTTGATCATTGTAAATAACACGCATTGCAGTAAGCTTAGTATACATCAAAATCATTTATGTATTAGGCGCCTGTCCATATGGTTATATTTTCCAAGCTTGTCTCACTGACCATTTCTTGTTGTAATATCGATCCCCGTTGGGCGTTTTACGCTTGTGGCCCTGTGCACAACTAGATTTAATGTAGAAAATATCGAAATTATCCATTTGCATGTATACGTTGATCTTAGCTTAATAAACTGGCCTAAAAGCTTCTACTTGGACTTGCAAAAACAAAACAAAATCCCTATAACTACTCCAAGTTGGTGAGCTTCATCTACTGAAGGTATGGGATACATTTTTTTTTCTAATCACTTCCTACTTTGTATCTTCACGTACGTTAGACTATTTGGCTTTTAACATGAACCACGTAAATAAGTGTAAACGACAAGTTGAACACAGAAGTCGACGTGATCAAGCTAAAGTAGGAGACAAAGAAACGAAAATTCCACACGTGTCCAATCGCCCTTCCGAACGTGGTCAGAAGGAATGAGTTTTCTACTTGACTGAGGAAGAAACCTTATCTCTTTTTCTCCTTCTTATTCTCTCTCCGACCACTATTTTGAATAAAGTGTGAACTGCCGGCAGCCCAGAAGAAACAAGTCCGAGTAGCATTTCAACATTCTCAAGACCAGGGTTGCCATGTCTTGACATTAAAAAAACAAAACTTTCCCAGTCACTGTTATAGCTGTCAACGCACTAACAATATGGTGACAGTTACTAGATTGAGCTTGGAAATTGCTAAAATGCCGTACACGCAGGACAACCCCCCCCCCAATAGCAACCAATGGTACAGTGTGAAGAAGGCCATAAGAAGAAAAATGGTATACTTACAACAATCTATTCATAGCTCTAATAACAATATGAGAAAAATTAATGCACGTGGCTGACGAACAGCAAAAAGTCACTGCATGCTAGCCCTATAACTACTAAGTTGACAACACCCACCAGGTGTCCTCCCCTCTCTCTCTCATTACAGTTTAATACAGTTTTTCCCTAATGGACATGATTTGGCCTAATTGGGGGACATATCCGAGAGAATATTGATGTTGGACAACCCTACCCACTAGTAGTCGGATAAGATCACCGGCGTCTGAGCAAATAACTATTTTATAACATTAGTGTTCTATCAAATTGAAGTTTTTACATAAGTTTCTGTGCCTGTCCACTTTCCATCTTAGTTTTTGATGTTATGATGGACTTCGGGTCTATGAATATTTCACAGAGAACGTGCAGCATTGAACAAGTAGTTGGAATGTTCCAGCATTTTTCATTGTCGACGTTATCTTATTTCCATGATTTGGGCTTTTTATTTGAGTTTGAAGTTGTTTTTTTTTTGTTTTTTTTGCCTTTATACTATTTTTCACATCCAGCTGTTGCTTTTCAAGAGAGCTGTTTGCTTTGAATAGCAACTATCAAAGATGAAAGAACAGATGAATAGGTTTTGGATGATTGGTCTTGTGTCAAACTTGATTGTATCCAGTATCCAAGTTGACGTAAAATTGAAGACACGAGAACAGGGTGGTGATAGCGGAAGACATTACAAAGTAGTCTAATCATTTATAAATCAATACTCGTAATGCATCTGTATCATCGACAGCACATCGCTTTGAAGACGCTGAAGAAAGTTCAGCGAAATGCCCCGAGGCTATCTTTATAAGAATTTTTTAAAAAGTGTTCTATAATCTTTCATTCACATATATTATACATAGGTGCATCCCGTCACATGTTGAGATAACATACCACCCTGGGAAACAGACAGCCAGTGTCGCTGTTGGTAAAGGGAAATAAGGAAATGAGTACCAGTAAACCCCTTTGGGATCAGAGGAGGTCAATGATATATATATATATATATATATAGTGCCAGTGGTCAGCGCTTGAACCCACGTAACATCCGAGATTTCAAAAGTTGGATTTAAAGATCTTTAGAATATACTTGCAGAATATTCTTCATTACTCTCATTCGATCATTACTCTTGTGCTGGATTAAAATTAGCTTAATAATTATCCATGTCTATATTTCAATTAGAAATAATGAGAACGGAACGGCACCAGCTCATGAAATTAGATTGTGTTTTGTATCTCGGCAGCATTACTTCTTAATTCAGGACGTTGGATGGAGAAAAAGAGGATGAATAAGAAATAGAGCGTCCCATTTACGAACGTCCTCCCGGTCGAATGATTCACAGTGCCCAAGGCATTGGTACAGCAAATTTATTTGATTTAAACCTTTCATTTACTTACCCAACTCACTTTTATAACTTATCCCTCCACCCATGACGTAGCCTTTTTGTTCACCTCACGTGATCGAATATATTCAGAGAGAGAGAGAGAGAGACAGAGAGACAGACAGACAGACAGACAGACAGACAGACAGACACACGCAGAGAATGCTTAATATCTTTTGACCATGGGCGTGATGACATCTGAATTCACACACACACACACATATATATATATATATATATATATATATATATATATATATATATATATATATATATATATATATATATATAGAGAGAGAGAGAGAGAGAGAGAGAGAGAGAGAGTGAGAGAGAGAGAGAGAGAGAGATTGGGGTAAAGAAGGAAGAAAGGCAAAAAAAGAAGGAAAAAGGAAGATGGCGAACAAGAAAGTTAAAAAGAAAGATGCAATAAAAGAGTAATGGTAAGAAATATTAGGTAGGAACACATTTAGTTGATTTAAACGGAAAGAAGTTAGGATAGTGAAGAAGAAAAAAGTGAGCTACAAAAAGAAGAAGTAAAGAACGTAGAGATGACTTTTGAGAAAGAAGTTAGGACTCAATGGAAGAACGGAGGAATCAAATATAGAGAGGCTGATCAGAAAAATAAAATAGAATATGGGAATGAATGAAAATGAGGGGAGAAAATCTCGGAAAAAAATGTTAAGAAAAACAGCACTGAAGTTGAGTGGCGTTGGATTAGGTCAGTGCTTCATTATTGATGCAATTGCAAAAAAACTTAGAGTCTCGCAAAGAGGTCGGAAAAATTAAGGGAGAATCAAAACTGTTTGAACAACAGCATTACAAAAATCAGTAGAAATACTGAGGAGAGTGCTGGAGTAAAAGGATTTACTGTAACCCAATCCCAAGTAAGACCCACCAGTTTCTACAGATGTGAAAACTCAACAAGTACAATTCATATTTAGAAGGCTATTGGTGTAAAACATTGGAGATTTTGCAACCATTTATTTATTATAAAACCGGGCTAAAGGGATAAAAATCCAATCAGTGCAAAGTCATTTCTGTTGATGGGTTGAGGGTGCCAATAACGGAGGGGCGGAGTGTGCTGCAACGGTTATTGTCACAGAAAAAAAAAATCAGTGAACCGATTTTTAATTTCGACTGTAGCTTTTTATATTCAGTAGGTATTATAAACCTGCATGAGTACATTTCCTGGATATCTTTCCTTTCGCCAGATATCTTGACTAAAAGGTTCCGTCATTGATGATGGGTAGTGAAGACGACAGGAAATCACACTCCCCCAAACTATATCTTACCTGCTCAGACAGTGGTAGAAGAACGCTTATACCCCTGTAAGAAGAAGAAGAAGAAGAAGAAGAAGAAGAAGAAGAAGAAGAAGAAGAAGAAGAAGAAGAAGAAGAAGAAGAAGAAGAAGAAGAAGAAGAACAACAACAACAACAACAACAACAACAACAACGACAACAACAACAACAACAACAACAACAACAAATAAGGAAGGAACGAAAGAAGAAGGAGGAAGGGGAGAGAAAAAGAAGTACAAATCAGAAACTGATACGGCAATCGAAAATGTATATAAAACAAAATCATGAAAATATGATCCAAAAACATTAACAAGTCAAAAAGAAAAAAAAAAAAACAAACAAAAAAACACTCGTTTTACGTTTTTTATTCGGTACAAGATTTAAAATACAAATAATGATAAATCAAAAAATTGTATCCATAAATTTAAGATTTCAGCGATGGGATACTTGAACAATAATCCCCAAATGTCCATAGAATAATCATAGCATAACATCACAATAAATAAGATTATCATCTTTCTCCATTGTAGATACAATTTTCACCGTCAGTGCCTATGTGTAGAAATTATCACTAGCGTGTTTAGGTTTTGGGAAGAACAATAGGTGTTTTAATGAGACTAAATAGCGTCGCAGAAAACAGGTTATAGTCACAGTGGTGTGCGGAAGAAAAAGTGAAGACAAAGCGCGGATTTACAAAAAGTGGACGTTAAATAACGTCGCTTGTCACAGAACATGTCAAAAAGAGGTGGACCGAGTACCCTTCCTAAAACTGCTCTTTCCCCCAACCTGGGTAACTTTGTTTTTCCTGTAATATATTGAATTCTAGGTCTGTTCGAAGACAGTAAGTTTAATTCAAATTATCTTCTTTAAAGAAAGATTATAAAGCCTCTGTGAATTTTCATTCATATATAATTCTGTGAACGGCCGTCTCAGAATGCCACGATTGGATATACAAAAAAAGGTAATTTTTTAATAATCCCAACTTGGCTGTAACAAATTCTTCTCTGGGAATAACCAAAATGTACCATTCCCATGTTTCTAAAGATGACAGTTCACATATTTTGTAGCAGAAGATAAATAGCTATTAAATGATCAGTTTTATTTAATTTTATTTGCTACATCTGTTAATACGTTGAGTTTACTATGGAGAATTTGTCATTGACTTACTTCCTATATTTACTTTCAGCAGTCGCTCTGCCACTGAATATGTAATCATAAGAGTGAATGGAAGTTTTAATATATTAGTTTAGTAAATCCAGCCAGAGATGCCACTGGTTACCATCCCTAGTAAAAATGTTTTGCATATACTCGGGTGAATATAGACTCTTTCGAATGATACTTTGAGAAATAAACGTAGAGGTCGATGATTAAATTTGTAATATCTTTGAAAATCTAAAATTTCCGCGTAAATCGAAGTTGACATAGCATTATTATAAGCCCAACTTATCGAAATGTCTTAGTCAGAGTCGATTATTAACTTTTTAGGTTTGATTTCTAAGCACTGGATAAAACTGCATTTTCAGTCAGATGTTCTATCATTCTTGTAAAAGTATTTCCATCCAAAAGAAGCCTCTGTACCGTACTTCCATAAGCAATCCCAGAGTAATCTTGAAAGAAAAAGAACAGATTTTTCCAAAATTAGACGACTCTAATACTAAATCGGCTATAACAAGAGTATATACGATTTATAACTAGACTTTATATCTTTCGCGATTAATAGATCTAAATTTCGTAAGGTCTGGCAATCCCCAAATAGTGTTATCTAATCAAAAAATAAACTGGAATTATCGTTGTCAAGCAAGCCGGAATCCTAGGGCATATCCTTTAGTTTTTAGAGTCTTCCCGAATACATAATATCCCCCAGCACCAAAAAAAATTTGAATTTTGAAGGCTTTCATGGTATCTGGAAAATATCCGCTTCTAGTTGCCCATGACCATGCGTTTGGAACCTGTGAAAGAAAATGAATCATAAATTGGAACCTTATTTGGTTTCGGTTAGCAAAAGAAATATAAAACATATATAGTTTATAGACCATAATTATTCAACGCTATATCTTGAATCTTTGGCGTCCCTTCTACGCTTCGTCACTCGGCCAAATAAGGTATTTAAAAGGAACGTGAGAAGCATACGCTGTATGTTTAAATAGATTTTACAGTACGAAAGTGAACTTAGCCAAGGTTTTGAAGAAGCACATTAAATTCAAACACACACAAAAAAACAATGATGGTAAATGATAATCTGAAAAAATAGTGGAGAAGTAATCGAGGGGTTAAGATCTGAATACCGCTGCTTGATCGTTAGCAATATCATTTGATGAAATCAGTACAATTTTCGCAGCGCACCCAGTTCCTTTGGAATTATCATAGATTAAGCTTATCTCAGAAAAAAATCTCTCTCTGCATTGCGTTGTACATGGAATAGTTACGTGTTTCACACCAGTACCAGAGATCGATGTTCGAACCCAGCTGAAAGCTAAGATGTTGAATGCCAATGCTCTAAATAGACGGGATCATCACACTTGGAAGAGAGGCGTAAGACAATCTTCAAATTTGCATTTCCACTGACTTGGATTTGTGTCGTACAAGCGAAGTGATGTAAATATCAAGATATATCAGGCAAGAAGTTTGTTTTTTCTCTTCTCTTCCTTCGAGAGGAAGGGAAGAAAAAGTGGTATTGGAAAATGAAAGTTTAAAAAGAAAAGACATTTAAAAACGCATTAGCATCAGCATAAGTTTTTCAGCGTCTATCGATTGACTTTGACTTTCCCTAGGATTCGCCAGACCTCTCTATCATGGGCATCGTGGAGCTAATACTTTCTGAACTTGTCTATTTCACCACGTCATCCTATATTTTGCCGATCACAGTTTTGCATATGATCATTGTGGATCCACTTCGTGAGTCATGATGTTCATCGGTTGGTTGACATTCTTGCAACGTGACCAACCCATTATCATTTGAGTTTTCTGATGGATTCCATGATATCCCTGACACCTGTTTTTTTTTCTCTCTAATATACTGGACTATTTTGCGATTTCTCCACGTGAAATTGAGCACGATTCTCTCATGTGCGCGGTGTATGATTCTCAGTTCGAGGGTCAAGGAAAACTAGAAAATAAAACGAACAAAGAAGAAAAAAATAAAAGACGAAAAATAAATGAAATGGAGCAATCCGTACCGAAAAGTGGGGGTAAATAAGGACCAGGTGAAGGAGGAGAGAAATAAAAAGAGGAGAAAAGAGGAGGAAAGTAAAGGAAATAAGGGCTGATAAAAGAGGATTCACGTCGGAAGGAGATGAGGAGGACAAAGAAGGAAAACTGAAAGGGAGAGAACCAAGGGTGAAAAAAACCGGAAAAGCAGGTTGAAAATGTGAGGTAAACAGTTATAGAATGATGTGGGAGAGGAGCAGGCATTAGAGGAAAGAAAAGAGACGGAAGTAATTGTTTGGCGAAAATGCTTTTCGTATTTGTCTCCAGATGGCATTCGGAGCATTCAGTTTTAACTAACTCCATTTGAAAAGATCGTTTTGTAATAGCTATCATATAAGCCTTGATTTTTTTAAATATATATTTTTTGTTTGTTTATTGATTCTAACATTGAAGGTACAAGAAAATAAGCAATATTTCTGGGATATTATGATTTTTCAATAGAAAAGTAAAAATGTGTCTGAAACGAAAGAAAAATGTGCAATTCATGAATAAGGTTATGTGAATAATCGAAACTGTGTTTTGTGAAGTTTCGTTCTGGAGATATCTCACAGACAAAGCTCCGTGATTGGGTAGACCAGATGAAGTTGATACTGATCGAATTAAGATATTACTTGATAATTATCAACGTCATACAACAGACGATGAAGATGGCCAAATAATCCAAACCAAGCCTTGGTTGTGCTTGTCGCTTTGACGTGTGGCGTCCACATAATTTAAGCGAAGCAAACCTCCTGGGCCGTATTTCTGAGTGCGACTGGCTATTCAAACGTAAGGTAAAAAATGTTCCGTTTTTTTAAATGAATTACGATTGACGATGAAACGTGGATACTTGGGAACAATGATGAATTCAAGATATCGTTTGGCAAACGAAATTAACCACCACTAAGCATACTAAAGATCGGTCTACGTCCAAAGAAGGTAATGGTGTGTATACTGTGGGATTGGAAGGGAGTATTCTAATTTCCTTCTGCGAAACCGAACAATTGATTCGAACAAATACTCCTAGTGAGACCAATTAGCAATCAGCAAAAAAGTCGGAAATCATTTAAGGGAAAGAGAGCAATATTCATTCAGGATAAGGCTAGATCAAATATTGGTTGGTGACTATGCAAGGAATGTTTTCATTTGTCCTCCGATGTTTATTTCTGTTTTTACGAAATTTTCTCGAAAAAAGACCACAGACACCTTGAGCAGTTATTTTCTTAGAAGGAAAAACAAAATCTTGAACGATAAAATTATGAAGTTGCCTTAAAGATGGCAGAAGAAAGTGGGAATAAGGGGTTCACTAGAGTTAATGTCGAAAATGAAATGATTGATTTGACTCTTATTTAATAGACTTAACAAACTTTTCGTCCATCGAATATAAAGAAAAGTCAAGGGTGAGAGCTGGTCATGTAGCAAGAATGGCAGTCAACACGACTCTAAAGGTGGGTCCCAAGAGATCATGTGCGAAACTGCGACTGACAGAAAATAAGATGGCATGACGATCTAGACGAATTCAGGAAGTACTGGCAATGGGACTCCCACGATAGAAGGGTCTGACGAATCTTGTGGAAGGTCCATGTTCAACGACGGACGCTAATGACCACTGCTGCTGATGCTGATGATAACGATGACGATGCCAACAACGGAGTTAAAAGAAAAGGGATAGAAAGATAAAGTTAGGAGAAGGAGAAAAGCAGGATGGATGTTCGGAGTCAGAATGAAAAAAACCCAAAAGAACTAAAAAATGAGTGATTAAAAGATGAGAAAAACAAGGAAGACAGAGACAGTAGTGAAGAGAAATGAATAGAAAATACAAGGAGGAAAGTGGAATTATAGTGAGAAAGGGAAAGAAAATAATAGAGGCGGAGAAGAAGAAAAAGAAAGAAATCTTGGAAAAAAACTTCTAGGGATAAAGAGGGATAACATAATGAATGAATAAAAGATTTCGGAATGAGGTAGAAAAGGGGAAGAAGTGAAAATGGAATTATTCAGGAAAAAAAGGAAATACGAGAAAGAAAGGGACATAGGATAATAGAAAAAAGAGAAAGAAAAGGATCAAAGAAAGAAAAAGAAGACAAAGTAATGCTTGGGGGGGGGAGAGAGATAGAGAGAGAGAGAGAGAGAGAGAGAGAGAGAAAGGGGGGAGAGAGAGAATGACAGGAATGAGAAAAAGGAATACTAAGTGTAAATCATACGTCGGAAGAAAACTTGAAGCGACCTTAACGAAACTTTGTGTTGAATGCGTCTTTTTATTGCACCAGAGATTTTCCCCTCGAGGAAGGCCGGTGACCGTTTCTAAGACCTGTTCGGTAGTTAAATGCGAAGCGTTGTCACTTATTATGATAGACACGGCTTCTTTATGGTCGAGTCCCTGGCCAACCCTTGTAATGGTAGACCTTGGCTATTTACAACCTTCAGGATCGCTAACGCGGTGGTTCTGATGGTGTGGCAGTGTTGGGTGTTGGGGGGTTCTGGGAGTGG
>OY735205.1:18975368-18985368 GCA_963457665.1 Thysanoteuthis rhombus | reverse complement strand
GATTTGCAATGTAGGTTCATGCTAAATTCATCCCTTTGTTTGTATTAGGTTGTTTTTTGATGTTTTTTTTTTTCAAAATTGAGAATATTCAGTGATCACCCAAAGGGCTATAGAAGTAACATATTCATTGAACACCTCGTTTTCCAAACTTTTTTTATTGATAATCGCCAAAACGGCATGCTGTCAAAAGACATTGGACGCATGATGGTTTCTATTGAGTGATTAACTAGACCTATATATATGTGTGTGTGTGTGTGTGTGTGTGTGTCTTTTGCACTCTCTCTCTCTCTCTATATATATATATATATATATACATATGTATGTATGTGTATTATCTTAATGAGGGCATGAATTTTCAATTAGTTATGTATTATAGCATTAAAATCACTGGCGAAAAGGTAATTATAATTAATTGAAGAATATGGCACGCAACAGCCCCATTTTTTTAAAATTGTTTATTCTATTTACGTTTTCTAGACCAAATGACTCGTTCACCGTATAATAACGGGAGATCATTTCAAACAGAGTTTCAAATCAATAATATGCAATTTATTCTAATTTCTATGGGATTTCATATCCATTTCTTAATTACATATTTGTCTGCACTGAATGAAACAGATAGAGCTGGTACAGACAATGAATGAAAAAACAAAAAAAAAAAAGAATTCGGAGTGAAAGCAGTTATTTGGGGCTTTGAATTACCGGCAATTAGCTCAATGTTAGGAGCAACGCTACTTTGAAGCAGCTACCCTATCGATAGCAGGTTCGATTCCGGCAGCAGCATCCTTCTCTTTAATTCTTTATTCTATTTATGTTTTCTAGGCCAAATGATACATTCACCGTGTGATTACAGGAGATCGTTTCAAAATAGTACAACACAATTTATATACATATATAATCACCAGAGGTGTTATCGCTCGTATTCATATCTAATAATTGATATACACATTGAATAATCGTTGTCCTCATAGATGGTGAACAGTCATACCCTATTTTTTATGTGTGCGTGTGTTCGTTCATGTGTTTCTTTATGTGTTTGTATATTCCTGCCTGCCTGGCCATGCCGTTTTGTCTGCGAACTTGGCTTCAGAATTCTACTAAACTCCCTTTAAAAATGATTTTATTTATTTTTTATTATTGGAAAAATGTCTTACTATGACGAGTTTATCAATATCATCTATATTCTCCAGAATCTAGTTATTTCTAAATACTTGTTTTATAAAACTCTATTTTTTCCCTGGAAAACGCTAGTGAAGATTTTGATAGAATTTACCCAGACCAAATTTAATCTTCAGTGGACAATTTTTATATGACTTGACTGTGACGGTGTTGTGGTTGCTGTTGTTGTTGTTGTTGTTGTTGTTGTTGTTGTTGCTCTTGTTGTTGTTGTTGTTGTTATTATTATTATTATTATTATTATTATTATTATTATTATTATTATTATTATTATTATTATGTTCATTTCATTTCCTAAGGGATACTTGGATACTACTACTATATTTAGCACAATATGTTATTTTCTGCTAACTACCATTTTATGGTTTGTGCGATGAAAGACTTCTCTTCACACGGATTGTGAGACCTGAAGAAATCTGTAGAATGTATCGACCGAAGTTAATTCAATCGTTTGATTAACATTTGAAACAATAATGGCTTTTTGAGGGTGGCATGGATTGACTGATTTTAGATATTTAAAAAAAAAAATATGAACGTTTTAAAGGGAGACGAAAGCTGTGGCTTGTGCAGCTCTGGCGGAAAGTGATGATTAAGTTGTTAAAATCGCCGTATACCATCATTATGCGGTTTTTTTAGATATACCCAATGGCTTCTTGCCAAAAGTTCGTGTAAGATAAAATATGACTTACAAGGTAGCGTTTCCCTAGATTTTTTTCCCCCGCTGTTTTATAGCCGATGCATAGGTAAGCCTAATTACGCAGGGAGAGATCAAAGAAACTCGGGTAAAAATAGCATCTCGTTGGCAATAAATAAATAAATGAATGAAAATAAAGATAAATCACGATAAACTTGTTGGAATTTTATAAAACTGATGCATCCAACATTTCACCCATGATAAAAAGATTGGAAAAAAATCGACAACGAAGCCGTGGAATATAGAATAAAAAATTTAAAAAATAGGGAATTTAAGTCAATAATTAATGATATGAGAGAAGAAGATTTGCCTGATAGCTGATATTGATGATGTCTCCACAGATCACCAAGTAAATGTTTGGTGTTGAGGTTTGGAAGAAATGGAAATCTAGCCATCTAGATTAAAGGCAGTATTAAAATCAGCAAGGGCACTTAAGTCTGTGTTCGATTATTGCAGATACTTATTGTCACTTTTTACACTGTAAACGTCACGAGTTACAACTGGTGGAACCATTCAAGAAGTACAAACAACAACAAGAATCACAACAACAACAACAACAACAACAACAACAACAATAATAATAATAATAATAATAATAATAATAATAATAATAGTAATAATAATGATAATAATAATAATAATAATGATGATGATGATAATAATAATAACAATAATGATGATGATGATGATGATGAATGGTGCAAACCATCTAGATGACCTCGTTACGAAAATCAACTAGAATTCAGCGGTACCGAAGCGACTAGTTGTCACTTGATCTCCGGTGAAAGTCATCAGTTGCTACTGCTGGCATGATAACTGAACAGCCGCGATCTTACTGAACCAGAAGACAACGACCATTTCAAAATTGGTTGTGATTAATAAATAAGCATAATCTTTTTTTTTTCTTTTTTCATTCACAAAAAAGAAGAAAAAAAATGAAATCCACTAAGTTCATTTTTACGAGGATGCAAATTTTGGCTCTTTTACCAGGTTCTAAGATTTACATGAGTTGCAAATTAACTTAACAAAGAAACAATTAATGTATTTACCATGAGTAAGTAAAACTAGCTGAAAGTTAAATAAACTTATTTGAACAAACTTTTGATTGTTTGACCGACGCAATTTTCCAGCGGTAAATTTAAAAAATAAACTTGGATTCTATTGGCAGAAAGTCAAAACGGAATCTTAGCAATTTTTTCAGAAGGCATATAATAATAGAAACAGAATAGTAATAGCGACAAGGAGAACAATAATAACAATATAAAACAAATAAAAGATAACTTGGAGAACCACTGAGAGTTTAATATAACATTAAAAAAAAACAATATAAAATCGACAGTAATGATTAATTGACGAAGCTTCTCACAATGATAACAACGCCAATAAGTAGTAGTAGTAGTACTACTACCACTACTAAATAATAATAATAATAATAATAATAATAATAATAATAATAATAATAATAATAATAATAATAATAATAATGTCGATGATGATGCATGGTCTTGACCATGAGACTTCGAAATTTAAATGGATCACTGAATCCAGGCAAGGAAACCTGATTTAGTCATCGTAAACAAAGAAATGAAGATCTGTCGCGTGGTGGATTTAGTTATTCCAGCAAACTGCTTTATAAAACTGGAAGAGAGTGAAAAGTTGAATGAACACATGGACCTTGCCAAAGAACAAAAAAAAAAGTGAAGGTGATGGTGGAATCTGAACTAAGTGGAGCATTGGGGACGATTCTGAAAAACGGTTTAAAAAGAATCGAAGAAGATGAAATTTGAGGAAGAATTGGAACTAGCAAGATGACTTGAAAAGATGGTTATGCATTTGGAAAGCCTTACAGTCACATGATCTCCAATACAGGTCATCGGATACACAATCCATTAGATAAAAAAAATAATTAAAAAACAAATAAATAATTATTATGACAATAATAATTTTTAAGGTTCATTTAATTTTTATTACTAATATTTGTCACTAGAATCCAGTTTTTATCTATTACTATTTATTGATACGCCTAATAATTATCGTTGAAGGAAAAAAAGAACCGCCCACGCGTTACCATAGAAACGAATAATTTCTTTTTAATAGAAATGTTAACATTGATTAATCTCCAACAATTTAAGACTAAT
This sequence comes from Thysanoteuthis rhombus, assembly GCA_963457665.1. Classification (NCBI taxonomy): domain Eukaryota; kingdom Metazoa; phylum Mollusca; class Cephalopoda; order Oegopsida; family Thysanoteuthidae; genus Thysanoteuthis; species Thysanoteuthis major. The sequence continues at coordinate 18,981,360 of OY735205.1, read as the reverse complement.
ATCATACGTTAAAATATACATAAAAATGTCTGCGGTAATATATTTATTTTAATTATATTTAGAAAAATGTTAATAAGTGGTTAAATAAATCCCAATGTATTACGGTGATGACAAAAAACATAACGATTAAAAATATTTTAAAAAGGATCCGATGAAATATCTGTCTGAGACTTTACAAATACAATATTTTTTTTAATAAAATCAGCGATGACCACAATGGTAGTAATGAACGCCTGAAATTATATGAAAGATCTAACCAAAGTGTTATTAAATCTTCTGTGGATGAATCATTGATTTTTTATAATAATTTTATTACTTATTTTACTGCATCTTGTTATTGTTTATCACAACACTGAATGTACACTTCGACTGCTACAGCAAACAGCACAAAATCAGAAATAAAGAAGTGGCTCTCGACAAAATTTGAAGTCGCGTCCCACGGGAGCCTGTCATCCAGAGACGTCGCTTTAAAAACTTAATCACGTAATCATTGATGATTAATCAGGACACAAATCTATTGTTATTCTGCTACTAACTCCATTCCAATTCGCCTCACCATTTGTATTTTACAAACATCTAATTGGAGAGTCATTTCTTGAACATTTTTGGACGAATAATTTTTCAATATTATTCTTTCATCGCTTGTTGTAATCCATCTCGTAAATGTTTCTTACCATCATTGTCGTTCAATTATCAAGATTCTGTGATCGAACTTGTCAAGGCAAAGTCTTTGAAAGATAGCCTCCTGACGTATGGGATGTGAGTTCAATTCTCGTGGGAAGTACATTTTTTTCCAATTTCATACAGTTCGCTCTATCGGTCAAAGAGATTAAATCGAACTGAAGTGTTGAGATAAAATAGAAAAAGAGTAATAGAAAAAATAGTAATAGAAAAAATAAAATTGAGTGTTTTTGAAAAAAAAATGGTCAATTGATTTGGATTATGGAATTAATTAGGAATCTTCAAATGTAAATCCGTATGAATAGTTCAATATTTTTAACCTCATTCAACTTTCCTCAATTCTGAAGAATTCATGTGTAATAGTTTAGATTAATAGACAATCATCATTATTGACCAATAATACATTTTTACAAAATAGTATTCATACGTTTTTAATGAATGTCTACGTACATGTTTTCTTCCGTCGATGGTTAAGGCATCGGGAAACTGATCTGTGACGACTACTCAGAAAATATCTATCTATCTATCTATCTATCTATCTATCTATCTATCTATATATATATATATATATATATATATATATATATATATATATATATATATATATATATATATATATATATGCGTGTGTGTGTATGATACAACAATAATATATATATATATATACATATATATTCATATACACACACACACCTATATATACATATATATATGTATGTATATATATATATATATATATATATATATATATATATGTATATATATATATATATATATATATATATATATATATATAAATATGTATATATATATATATGTGTGTGTGTGTGTGTTCATGTGTGTATGCATGCATATAAGTATATATTAATACACACATAGTGTCATATATTCATTATTACATACACGTGTTAATGCAAACATCTGACGAGTTATGGATAAAACAAAATGCCTAGTTCAATTACACTGTTCTCTATTTCAGATATTCACATGAAAATAATAAGAGTTCATTCATTGAAGAAAATTATTTTCGCGCTAATGAAAAAACAATAATACAGCCAGGATAGATATCTAAGCAAATTAAAATATTTTTCTATTGAAATAATATTCTTGCAATTTCCCTTCATCTGTTGTTATTAGGTCTATTTTTGAATAGTTCATAATCGCTTAATTTTTTTCGTGTGTATTTACTATTATATATTTTGTTATCATTATTATTAATGTTCTTAATAGTATTAGTATTAGTTGTTCAGAAGAAAATAGAATCGCAGGAAAAAAATTTTCTGTGTAAGTTGGAGTTAAAATATTGATTCAGTTACTTGATTCATATAATCATTTGGGTGACATTATCATTATTATTATTATTATTATTATTATTATTATTATTATTATTATTATTATTGTTATTATTATTATTATTATTATTATTATCAATTTCATCTCAAACGATTTCTGGGGATCAAGTGACAGTAAGTATCCTCAAAAGACCAAGTCTTCAGTATTTTCACTGAATTGAGCCTTGCCATGATCTGTTTCAATCCTTCTTTGGATCCCCAGCACTTTCAGCCGCCTTGTGAGGTCTGTGTTAAAACGAATTCTTTTTAATTTACTGTTTTAATAGTATAAACAGTACTGTCGACATTTTTCTCCGACGCATAGCCTTATACAAATGTATTCAGTTCTTATGGAACCCAGATGAACAAGTAGTTTTTGTTCCAAATATGTGTTGAGATAAGACACAGAATCATGAGTTTATAACAGCAAATAATAATCAGTGGTTTCAAACGGAATGCGTAAATCTAATCCCGCATTTTCGAACATGATAATAATAACAACAGCAACAACAACAACAACAACAACAGCAACAACTATAATAATAATAATAATAATAATGATAATAATAATAATAATAATAATAAAGACAAATGTTCGATCAACATTGACTGCTTCAGTCATTTGTGTTAGACTAAGCTTATTAAATAGAAAAAGATGATAGTTTTTTTTTTCAAATCCATTTTAGCATCAACCTATTATTGTTGAATTATTCCTAGATTAATAATAGAAGTACTGCCAGTAACGCTATATCATCATCATCATTATGATTTAACTTGTTTGCCCATGAAATAATTATGAATATAAAAATTGTATTTTATATCTACGTGGAAAATAGAGATTTGTATTGCAGTGAACTTGGGGGATAAGCGTTCTGCTGACCACAAACGGGTTTTTGTTATGGGTTTTTTATGCTTTTATTACTTGGAAGTAAACGTTTCTTTAAATTTTCATTACGTCATTAGAACAAGAATGAAATTCTATTTCACTACATCAGTTGCTTGGAAGAATTTCTATTTTGCGATATAGTTGCATCTCTTGGCGTGACGGAAGACATCTGCACATTTCTAATCATGCATATATTTTGAGTCTTGCTATCTTTACATTTTAGAGTGTTTCAATTACATTAGTCATAAATCTCTCTCTGGGCTAATGTTATAGTTTGCACCGTCGGAGATCAATTAATATCAAATTCACCGAAAGTTGAACATTTTTAAGTAGATTTCCAAAACAGTAATATTTTGAAGAATTTTCCTTGTACATTTTTACAGGGACGGCGTTAAGTTAAATGAATATAAAGCGTTTTGTCCATGTTCTTTATTTATATTATTATATTCCTAACTGATGCTTCAATTATAGTATTTGCTTCTTTTCGGTTGAGGTGGGAAAAAAAGCAATAACTTCAGAATAAAATCGATAAAAAAAATAATTTTACTGTTATGACCATTGTCTGCACAATCATTGTTCAATCAACGAGAAAATTAATTATTGAATTTTTTTTTCCTTATTATCATTGAGATTATTGGATGTTCAAACATATTTGGCAATAATTTTCGGTTTCTTTATAAACTTGATATTCTTGGTTATTATTTCATCGCACGAAGAACGAGAATTATTTATTAATAACATGTTTATTTCCAGCATCAAAAGTTTATTAGAATAAATAGAATGATTACATTAGATTCAATGTTATATTTTTGTATCTTGTTTGCTTGGCTTTAATTTGTAGTATTCTCATAGTTATTTTAAAAATCATCATCATAATCACAAAACGCAAAATCATCATTACTATTATTAAGGCTTTCATTTTTTTTGTATCATCATCATAATCGTTTTTAAGTATCACTCCGGGTGAATCTATTCTTAGCAATAACGATTACATTTTTTGCTATTAGTGCTGCCATCTTCATTATCATTCGGTCGCGTTAAAAGAAGCGAATAGGCCGAGAGTTGGCGAGATGAGGATTTGGGTTGGAAGTTGTTATTTGGACTTATGCATTACCGGTAGTTGTCTAGCTCAATGGTGAGAACATCGCCATGTTGAAGTGGCTACCCTATCGTTGACAGGTTCGATTCCTGCGGGAGCCCCAATTTTTTCAATTGTTTATTTCATTTACGATGTCTAGTTTGAGTGATGCATTAACCGTGTAATGGCGGGAGATCATTTCAAATAAGTTTCTATATGATAGAACGCAATCTAAAATTCATTCAATCCAATCACATATATTAATTTACTTACACATACACATATACATACATACATACATACATACATACATACATACACGCACACACACACACACACATATATATATTATGTGTACGTGCATGCGTGAAAATTTAGTAAAGTTGAGCACAAGGTCTCAAGCGTTGAGAACGTACTGAGGATCGAACTCAATACACGGTAGTAATGGTCTACTAGATAAGCTCTCTTATTTTTATCCCACGAGGCACCCAACACATTCATGCATACATCAATTCATCTCTCTGTGAATGACAACAAAAATATTTGTACGGATACCCACACCCACTCACAAATATGCGCGTGCAAATGCATATGCTTGTGTGTGTGTGTGTGTGTAATTTCACATTCATGTTTTTGTTGATACTTGAATTGAAATCAATAGACATCACAATTTATTAGGAATTTCAAGCTTCTGATTGTCGAGTGTTTAAGTGGAATAAGTGACAACAAGTCTTCTTAGAACAGCAATCGTATTGTCAGTAGCTAGGTGATATTTATGTTAGTATTTCAAGAAAGATTACCTCTTTATAACATTGATTCTTTTTAATCACCGCGGGAAGGACTTTTTTTCATTATTCCCAATACCTTCAACCATTATTATTATTATTATTATTATTATTATTATTATTATTATTATTATTATTATTATTATTATTATTATTATTATTATTATTATTATTATTATTATTAATAGTAGTATTAATAGTAGTATCAGTAGTAACATAATTTACATCAATATTATCATCATTATTTGTAGTAGTATCATTATTATTACTATTATCATCATCATTATTATCATTATTAGTAGTATTAGTAGTAACATAATTTTAGATCAATATTATCATCATCATTATTATTAGTAGTAGAATCATTATTATTATTATTATTATTATTATTATTATTATTATTATTATTATTATTATTATTATTATTATCATTATTATTGAACTGAATTTATTTGTGCTGTCAAAAAATGTCTCATAGTATAATTATTTTGTCTTCCAAATGCGACAACAATGCTATACATGGACCGCTATTATATTCTTCTATCATAAAAATAGAATCTCATTTTTTCATCACGAAGAGAAAAATGTTTGGTAATACGACGAACATTTTCCTTTTTCGGATGAAAATACATTCTCATTTTATTGATTATCAAAAATTGATGTGTGTTTCAATTTGAGAATATTTCGAAATATATATACATATACACACACACACACACACACATACATATATATATATATATATATATATATATATATATATATATATATATATAAATTCTAAAAGAATTTTCAAATGACCAAAATTCCTCTTTGGAATATGAAATCAGAAAAAAAAATCACAAAAAAAAGTAAGGAAAGAAAATTCTAATGTTTGAGAAATGATGACAACAGTACGAGACGGGGGAAAAAATCGTAAAAATTTAGATTTAAGATGTTATCATTTAATGAAAAGAAAACGATAGTAGATGGGAAAAAAACAAAAAAACAAAAAGCAACAACTTCAACATGCAATTTTCGCGACTGCAACCTTTTATATGTCATTAAGTAATTAATCGGAATTAAAACAACTTTTAGATTTCAAATACACCGACTTTTTCGTTCAAACCCTGAAATATTTGGTAGCAGGTTGGGTATTTCTTAGGGATTTAATCCTGTTTACGTCTTAGTAATGTTATTTTGAATATCTCTTCATTTCTGATTCATCACTTCAAAAATGTTGAAGAATTTT
>OY735205.1:18927868-18970368 GCA_963457665.1 Thysanoteuthis rhombus | reverse complement strand
GAAGGGGAAAATGAATAAGGTCACACCCACACGAGCATCGCAATACATATGTATGTATGTAGATCTATCTATCTATCTATCTATCTATCTATCTATCTATCTGCAAATGCATATACAGATGAATAGATATGCACATATACAGATACATATTCATAAACATCTATGAGAAGAGAAACAATTTTATACCTAGGCATATGTGTGAGTTTTATTAATTTTTTATCTATAAAAAAAAAACACATGACGGATTTTTTTCAAGCAAACAGGAGCACTGATTCCATTAGGCATTCATTGGTATATCCTTCCGTTGGTTTCAGGTCAGATCATGCATGATAGAAAAATGAATGTATAAATCGATTAGGCCGAGCTTTAGATAGATAGACAGATGAACAGATAGATAGATAGATAGATAGATAGATAGATAGATAGATAGAAAAATAGATACAGTACATGGTTTAGTCAAGTAAAAAATAACAAATATACGACCGAGGAAAAAAGTGTTCTGACAACATTGAAAATCAGCATTAGAAATTCTGAATATTTTTCCTGCCTGGAATTGATAATCGACCCCTGGCACCAGGAAGAAATAATTATCTAGCTCTCTGTCTGTCTCTCTGTCTGTCTCTCTCTCTCTTTCTCTCTCTCTCTCACACGCACACACACACACACACACTCATGCACGCTCTGACACACATCAAATAATAAAACACACGCATCAAATAATAAAACATGCAGGTACACCAAACAATAAAACATACACACACACACACATACACACATACACACACACACATATATATATGTGTGTGTGTGTGTATATATATATGTGTGTGTGTGTGTGTGTGTGTGTGTGTGCATGTGTGTGTGCGTGTGTGTATAAATAACGAGTAGACATTTTGATTTCCAGAGGTGCAAGACAATCCGCGTAGCCCTCTGAAGGCGTTCAGTATTTAAATGAATCTACCTGAGATCAAGTAATCCAACGATGGATTTCATACAATGTTCCAGGGATGCACCATACATGAACACTCTCTCTCTCCAAACGGCAGTTACGAACGACCTGGAGTTTGAAATATCCAACAGATAAATTATAAGTAGAGAGTCGAATCCATAAATAAAACGTAATTTCGCGTGAAAGACATAATTGTTGTTTCATGAAAATGCTATCGTAAATAATGATTAAGTTATGAAAACATAAACATAGCGGCCGGGCAGACTGACTTACTATCTATCTATCATATATATTATTTATATTTAGATAAATGTGTGTTTATTTTGACACACGCACATGTGCATATGCATACGTGTGTGTGCATGTACATATAAAGTATTCATGAATGTATATACACGATGAAAATAAGAGCATACATATATACATATAAAAGCACATATATGCATACATTTATCAATGTATGTGTAATTTTGTTCGTACACATTTGCATGCATGCGTGTGGACGTGCGTGTGCGTATCATACCTTACATATATATATATATATATATATATATATATATATATATATATATATATGTGTGTGTGTGTGTGTGTGTGTGTGTGTGTATGTACATATTCAAGTAACTATTCACATATACGTCCACATATATATTGACACATACACACTCGTGCTTACACAATCTCATGAAAATCAATGACTTCATCATCATCATCATTAGTGGCAGCAGCATTTAGCGTCCGTCGTTGGACGTAGACCTTCCTCCAAAATTCACCATAAATCTCAATCGTGAGCGTCACGTAGCCATTACTTTCTGAACATGTCTAATTCGTCACACCATTCTATTTTCTGCCTGCCACAGTTTTGCGTATGATCTCTAGGGATCCACATTGTGAGTCGCGATGTCCAGCGGTTATCTCAAATCCTTGCCATATGACTACCCCATTACCATTTCCGTTTTTTGTATGGTTTCTATGATATCTCGGGCTCATGTTTTTCCTCTAATATACTGCACTGTTTTGCAATATGATGTTCAGTATGATTCTCTCCTGTGCACGTTTCTGAGTTTGAGAGTCAATCGTTGTTTAGGTTCTGTGCTTCAACTCCATAGGTGACCATCTGGTTGATGCACTGGCTGCATACCCTTCTTTTCAGGACTGATAGAACTTTCCTATCTTTGAAGGTTGAGCTTGCTCTACCGAAATTTATCCAAACTCGAGTGATTCTCGCTTGATTTCCTCTTCTTTTAAGGCTTCCGTGGAGATTCATTGTCCTTGATCGAAAATTATACAGTGAAAATAGCATATCGTTTCAGTTGATAGCTGCGTGTCAGGCAATGGATTCATTGGTGCGCCTTAATATACATACATATATACTTATCTATAGTAAATCAAACACACACACACATATATGTGCGTGTGTGTCTGGGTGTGTACGCTGGTGCGTGTGATCGTATATGTGCGTGTGTGTGTGTGTATGTGTATGCAAGTGTGTGTGCGTGCAGAGATACCGTTTTTCGAAAAAAAAATCGAGAATCGAAAATAACGTCGTCCGATGCTTGTACGCTTGTTTTGCAGCGAACGGTTATAGATGCAGCACGCCCTCTTCCCCCACTCATCTCCGACTTTCCAGTTGTCTGTACATTCCACTAACCCATCTTTCAAACAAATCAGCTCAACACATCACCATCAAGATTTCTTTGGTTCTGGAAGTGCTAAATAATTTTTCCTATAAAAATTGATGACAATTGGTTTTTCACTATATATCATTTCGTTTTTTTTATAGGAATGCTCTTCTTTCAAATAGCAGGAAAACTTTCAAATATATATATATATATATATATATATATATATATATATATATATATATATATATATATATATTATGTTTGCGTTTATACATGTATATATCATTGCCTTGAATTAATCATTTGTCGCTCTTAGTCTGGTGGAAGAGTCATTGTTTACGAAGAACTGTCCCTACAGAAGAAACCTTTGTTTGGTATTTGTCGTGACGAACACTTGCTCTCTCTCCAACCGGCTCTATTTGCTTGCCTCCGATGAAGTGAACATAACTTTGGCTTTGCTTTCAGAGGCAATAAATTAACTAGGGACGAGCAGCAAAATCAATTTTACAATCAATCAACTTCTTAATCTTTAAATTGCATTTCTTTTACTCCAATAAAATATCCATTTTGAATAATACAATGATAATAAAATAAGGACCAATCATAGCGTTTGCCATCCTTTTTATCAGATCTCATATTCGGAGTGGTTATTCATAGAGCTTCGAATGACTTTCTCAAATTTGGAAGTCATTTAAGACCATTTTAAACTACATGGATGCAAATGTGGTGTCGTAGCAAATGGGGGTTTACCTCATGAGGCGTGATATTGCTCAGTGTAGTCAAATCGGGGAGCTCAGGATACCCAGTGAGACATCAAGTCCTGGCGCCAATGTTGAGAGGACTAAAGATATTTTTTTGACATTTTCCTACCCATTCATCCGTGTGTGTGGTATCCCTATATTAAACCGAACTTATATCATATCATGTTCCCGTGGTGGTTCGGATGAATAGGGACTCTCTCTCCGAGCATGAAAATCGCGTCAAATCATACCATGGTCCTGCAGATCACCGAGGAAACATTTTGGTCCATTCATTGTGATTTTTTAATGTTACTTGTCAGTGCTTATTTCTTCATTAAGTAACATGTAACAGTTACACTTGATTACATGATACCGGAAACAGAGAATAATCCTTTTCAGAATATTCTGATTTAAATAAGATATTGAGAAATTATCATTTTTATAAATATACAATTTTTTTGATACAACATTGTATCATAAAAGTATTTGCAAAATGCAACTTTGCTGAAGTAAGAGCAATTATATTAATTCCTTTTTTGAAAAAAAAGATTTTGATCCTAGATTGAAATTTAAGATGAAATATTTATCGCTACCAGAAGGAAAGCTAATACCAGTCAGTTCGAAATGATGATGCTATGTCCTTGGTTGAGAATGTATACTATTCAATATTCTATCCTTAAGATGTTCACAAAAAGGTGGTTACCCATTCAGCCATTCAGACTAACGTTTCAACTAGCTTTATAAATGCAGTTTTATATAACGAATTGAAAAAAAATTGATTGAAGATTTTTCAAAACTTGTCTTCTCTCGACTCTAAGTTTAGCAAAATACTGCACGTAACCAATTTGATTTTACCGCTTATTCTATACTCCCCTACTTAATTTTAGACCTTTCCTGTACCGACTGGCTAAACATTTCTGGTGGTAAGGGAAAAATTGATGACTGAGTAAAGTTTCGCAATTTCTGATTTAAAATTTCTTTTAGCAAATATCGGTACTCAGTCGGTATGTTCTGCATTGATAATCAGATTGGATGGGATTGTCAGTGGATAGATACTAGACAAGAGCTATTAACAAAATAGGGATGATGAAACAGCTGGGATGAAAAAAAAAATGGTATCCTCCAGCTTCCTTCCGGTTTTACTTACTACCTATAAATATCTAACAGCGTTAATGGTTGAGTTAGCTTTTTTTAAATTCATTTAAACACATGCTGCCTTTGCTGGGGATCACTAATAGTCAATGTGTGTGTGTGTGTGTGTGTGTGTCCAGTTGGTTTTCTTCAGCATTTTCTCATTGAAAACCATGGATGGTAATTTAATTTTAAGTGCCTGATCCTCAATCAATAATCAGCATTTTGTTGTAGTCCGTTTTCTTTTTCTCTTTTTTTACTGCTCCTGCTGAAGACATGACATTTCAATTAATTTATCGAGATGGATGAGGAAATGTTGAAAAAAAATTTAAGAGGCAAAACGCGTTTTATTAGAATCATCATTTTTTGTCATATCATTTTTGTAAAATTATACGAAAAGCTAAGAAGCCTTTTATTCAAACTTAATTCAATTGTATTCAATATGAGTAAAGTTTAAGTATGTGTTTGTGCGTGTTTGCATTTCTATAAATAAATATACGTGAATAAAACATGATGTGTTCCATATATCTAACTGATGAAGAGTGTTACTTTTTTTTCTGTTTGTTTCTCTGTCTGTAACAATAGGCGATTTTACTTAAAGGTAAAAATTATGCTAATAGAAAATATCTCCAATCGACCTCTTGAAACAATGGATTTTTCCACTTTAACGTGTACAGTAGTTTCTTCAAAAAGACTATCTCATAAAAATATGAATATTTGTTTTGTGAGTAACATTTTTCAATGAATACTTAGATATTGCACCGATTCTTGGCAGAAGAACCAAGTGAATGACACTTTAATCCTAGACATAGCCCAAATACAGTAGACTCCGAGCATAGATAGAAAGCCAGAGAGCAATAATCTGATCCTTGGCAAAGCGTACAAATACTCAGTTCCTTGGTAGAAATGCTGATCCCAACATTGATAATCCAGAAATTTTTGACGAATCCTATACTTCCAATCTAGGAATAGAGCACATGCGTGAGTAAATATATCGCTTAAATTCAACCTTACCAATCGTCCAGTTCTGCGTAAGATGCCAACCTCTGGGTCTGAAGCGAAGGTTTCGATCCTTCCACGTGGTACTGGATTGGACAATGGATAGTCTATTGCCACACTGAAGAGTTGTAATACAATGAAACTGCTATCTGTGGATGACACAATATATATATATATATATATATATATATATATATGTATGTGTGTGTGTGTATATATATATATATATGTATGTATATGTATAAACTCAGATATTGGCAAGTGATACGACCACCAAAAAGACTTTTCGATGTTTATGGAGTGAATACAGAGGTGGTGTTGCTTAAATCTTCCAGCCACATTGTTTTTGCCTCCTCTCTTGAAAATTAGAAATCAAACCCTGAAATTCAAACTCGGGTACTGACTGCAGGTTTCAATACTATCAATTTCCTTAGTTCTATTCTCCTGCTTGTGAGTAAACGGGAAATTTTATTTATGTTTTAATTTCCTTCATGTAAGCAGTTTATAATTCTAGTGTTGATGTATATTAATACACGCACGCTCAGACACAGATGCACGCACGAGCACACATATACACACGCACATGCACACATACGCGTGCGCATACGTATATCTATGTGAACGAGGCACTACCTCATTGTTTTGGGAATTTGAAGCGCGAAATGATTTTCTATAAAAAGCTGAGAGAAATGAGGTTCTTTATTTGAGTGATTGCGATGGTAAAGGTGAAGTGTTCTTGTCTCTAAAGAGAAAACTCTTAATGGTGTATGACGGCCAGGGACGAACACCCGATTTCTGTTGCATGCGGCAGCTGAGTGACCCTTGCAAGTTTAGTCTGATCGAGACCTGCACTTTATACCTACAAGCTTTTATGACCATCCGTACCGAAATGATACCCCCATTCTGATCACACAGCTTGCACTCAATTAGCAGCTGAATGCACAGGGAAATTTTTCCAAATAAAGAGATCTTCGCACATACCGATCATCGAATCCAGGACCTTCTGCATGCTTAACCTTACATTATCTGAGCGGACACTGATTGCGAGAGATGTGTGAAATTTCCGGCGAGACACGAGAAAAAGTTTGTGAATTTACAAGTTCTGTGAACCGTTAGGAAGCACCTCGGATATATATCTATTTTGATAAATACATATGCATCAAATTAAACTCAAGCATTTTTAACCATTAAAGATAACAAATTGGAATATATTTATATGTACATGATGATCCTCATTGGAATAAGTATAGATTTGTACAATAAAATCCATGGCCCTGAATTTACAAAATAAAGAACTTGTAATGTAGATAAATAAGAATAAAATGAAAAAAAAATATCGCTATATGATGAACTCTAACTAATAGATACGTACTTAATTTTATCCGGGACATTTGATTCATTAATCAAATAGTTGCGAAAAAAAAAAAAAGCAAACAGAATAATCTAAATGATTATAGACGAGTAGAAGTGGGAAAAAATACAAGTATCCTAAATCAAATACTTAGGTTAAATACAGGTCGGGATTCTGTGCCTGATCAACACAACTAAAGAGGACATGGTAAAATGCCTGTATTGTTTTGAATCCCCAAAACTGGCCCATGGTTAAACAGCTGATGATTCCCTCTACAATATTTAACATTTAACATTCGAATCCAAACATAAAATTCTGTTTATAACATAAAATATCTGAACATAGAACATTAACAGGAATCGGAAAGTAACTAACTTGCACGACGATACATTGTAGGATAATTTGGAGGAGTGTTGGTATAAAATTATGAAATTTCTACACAGAAACTATTTTTTAGCCAAAGTGTAAAGTTTATAACTATATATATATATATATATATATATATATATATATATATATATATATATATATATATATATATATATATATGTATGTGTTTGTGTGTGTGTGTGTGTCTGAAATGTCTATGCATTTCCAAGCCTTGATGTTTTAATCTGTACAGAAATTGAGAATGTTTTTCAAGTATCTTTCTACAATATACGCTTGTGTTCCTATTGTAGTTGAATTAAGTACACAAAAGTGAAAAATATCCATTTAAATTCCAATAACAGTTAGCTGTGCAGACACATGATCAAATTCCCACATAAATTTTAGCCTGGTGCACACAATTTGAACATACAAACTGATACACACACACACACACGCACAAACACATATAAGCATTATCTATTGCACGAATTCCTGGTTGGTTCACTATATTAAAATATCACTGATTTTTAAGCTTTGAATATTTTAGTTAAATTTAAACAGTTGGAATTATCATATATTCTGCAATATTTAAAAAAACACTTATTTTTGTACTAATAATTTCCGATTTGGCTGTCAGTAAATTCGGTAAATTCGGATGCAATGAACTATCCTCCATTTCGTAAGAGTTACCCTTTCTTAAATGTGTGATCGTCCGACATGGTTTTCTATAATAGTAAACGAATCATGGGAAAAAATAGCCCGATTATGTCATTGTTAATTTTTTTTATTCAAATTAAAAATAAAAATAAAGAGGAATTAATTACGATGAATGTTTTATTGTTGATTATGTCCCTGTTTTTAATGAATAAACGTTAAGCGATAAGATCAATATGAGGTCTAAAATCATTGCTCATATTAATAACACATCATCATTTGCTTAATAAAAGCTTTGCACTCATCCATTAAATCAAGTTATTGATTTATCGAGTTATTTGTTGATTTTCTATTTCGGTTACATCTCTCTGTCTCTGTATCTCTGGTTCTGTCCGTCTCTGTCTCTCTCTTTGCACGTGGGCGCGCGAGCGTGCTTACACACGCTCACACACACATATTGACAATCCCATGCAGATAATGACTCACGTATATGAAAAAATAGAAATAATATAAAAAATTAAAAAAAACTCCTGACTTGCGGGGATTTATTTGCCTTCGCACGAGGTGACACCAGGTCGAATTTACTGAGGGGTCTGCATGCAGGCAAGGACAAAAGTTGACCAGTTCCTTTGGTATTCGCCTTTTGGAACGCCTGAGGCATCACGATTTAACCCCATCTGTCTCAGTGCAACGAGGAGTTGTAGCCTGGGAAAGAAGATCCACTGGAAATACACATTAAGCTTTTTATTTCCCTTGCAGTGAATAACCAGAAGGTGACTCTTCCAAACGCGCCCGTAATGAAGGGAGCTATTGTCACGTTGATGTTCCACATTTTTTAGTCTCCTCGTAAAATCCACATATTTTCCCAGCTTTTCACTTTCTTTTAAATTTAATCGGTGAACTACTGAATCAGTGATATCTATTACTGAATCTTATATATTTCCGTCTTGATATAATTGTTTTTCATAGAATTGTTCCAAGTCGTCTTTGATAGGGATTCAGTTTCTCTCTTCAGATGGCCTCCTCGATTCTATACCTCACATAGTCGATGACTTCAGCATTGGTTACTATCGGAATGAAACTTTGTAATTTTTTCCAAATTTTTAAAGGTTAACTGAAACAAAAGATTCAGTAAAAAAAAATATTAGTCCAAAGTGTTTTGTCATGACTGAGAATTTAGACTAAATTTTAGAATAAGGAATTAATTTTTGATCCACTGAAGGACGATTGAGCTATAAACAAATATAAAAACACGTCTGCGCGCAAAGTGTGTGTATGTGAGTGTGTGTGTGTGTGTGTGTGTGTGTGTGTGAGAGAGAGAGAGAGAGAGAGAGAGAGATGCACGTACGTAAATACATGTCTTGAATTTCGGACACCACAGCTTCATACAGTTTCAACAACAGCAACAATTATTAGAGCAGATTTTATGAAAATTACTATCAATAAGAACAACATCGATAAATTATAATGTAATTTAAAAAGACTTAGAAACAGCAACAACAACAACAAAACCAATAAGACTTCCAATTCAAAAGACAAAAATTGTAAAATTAGTAATTGATAGTATTATTCAATAAGGGGTGAATAGTATTTAACAATAATGAATCAATTAGTCAAACCTCAACACGACATAGTTTTAAGCTACGGGACGCTTTCCACTCTTCACTCCTAAATTCCAAATTGCACCCACCCCCCGCTGCCAATACATGCAAATTGCCCCCTTGTGGGGCGTACACACCACATTCAGAATCATCGTTCTACACGTTCCTTATTAACTAATAAAAGCATTATTTACTGACATCGCTAAGCGTAATAAACCGTGCGATTAAATTATGATGGGGCTGTATCATGTCACTACAGACGTTAAACGACGTCATTATTATTTGATGATCATAATATCATCACCTTATTACGATGTGCTGTCGTAAATTGATTAAATCATGCGGTGCTAATAAGATCAGTTATTGATATGAGCGATCAACATAACTGGATGAACACACTCGTTATCGACTTATGAATAATGAATCTTTCAATGACACTGGAGCCCGATGATCGAACCCTGTAATCCTGTTGCATGCAGATTTAAAAAAAAAACCAGGTGGAAGTTTCACGTTTCGAGTATTTAAAAAGATATGTATATAAAAATGAGCATGCCTGTCTTTATGACTCTCGTTGAACATCTCCTCTCTCACTCTTTCTTTGTCTCCATCTTTCTTTCTGACTGCCTCAGGTAAGCAATGTTCCTAAAATTTACGGACTTTAGGGTATGATATTCCTGTCTTCAAAATGAGAGTAATTTTCGGATTTATGAGATGAAGCATAATGATTCTTATCATTTTTTGATTCGCCAGATTGTCATTCAACGTCCTTAAAGTATACAACATCGATAGAGAATTATTTGATTTAATTTTCTAATTATTCTGATTCATTCGATTCAATTATAATCTTAATGTTTTAATTTTATATATTGGATTATTTGAATTGCTAATCATAATTCGTTCTGTCTCGATATTTATTATAATTAGCTTTGTCTGGCATGAGTCCATAGGAATAGGGCTTTCAACTAGGAACAAACAAACTACTGAATAGTAATGGCCTGCTTGACTAAATCACAAGCCATTACTCTACGATGCGGTGACCAATATGTTTACTAAACTGAGATTTAACTGGCAAAAGACCATAAGTGCAGTGCACCCAAGAGGATTCAATGCACTACACAGTCGTATTAGACGACTAAACTTGCTTGCAAACAATCACTTCACTACAAACTACGTCTGAGAGAGTTAACTTTGTCCTAATCCCAACTTATCTCCTCCAAGCCATGGGTAAATAACAAGGAAGATTGGGCTCTCTGGCCATGATTGCCAACCAGTCTCTGAAACGGACAACACTGATTCCTAACTACAAATTAGACCCCTGATAAGACGGCTGGCAGTCCTTGAAGCCAAGCTGATACCCAACGCATCGCTCTATTTTCCTTTCGACAATATCTTAGCGGTAGGATTCTATTGACAGGGAACTCCAGAATGCCCATATATTTCACCCTGCTTGCATCCTGGAGGGACCATTTTAGTGTCGCTCCATTGTCTACCTAGACAGAAGAGTGCCTTCTATTACGGCGTCCGCCGTTGAGAGATGGTTCCCAAGCTAGTAGAGAAAACCATCGTTCCTTTAGCAAGTTTAATATTCTTTAGGTTCTCTAAGATTAAATTATCCTGCCAGTATAAGCTCAGTTCAATTGAGAAAATATGCTTCCCAGATATAGAGGGTGAGCAAGATACTCTCAAAGACCGTAGGTAGTGTAATGCTTTAGATTCTCTTCTGATTGGTTCACTTTTGTGATATTTTGTCAGCCACAGCTAAGTTTGGTTAATCAAAGTAGAATAAAGATCCCATTAACCCTTATTAGAAGGGTGTATAACCAATACATCCTCCTAATAGTCACTTATGGAGCTGAAACATCGAACCTAACTAAGAGACAACCGCAAATTGAGAACTATGCAACGTGCACATGAGAGAATTATGCTTGGCCTCACATGGACAGACCACCCGACAGCACAGTACATCCGAGAAAAGACAAGAGCCAGGGACATCATAGAATCCATTAAAAAGCTCAAATGGCAGTGGGCTGGCCATGTTGCACGAATGGCAGACAACCAATGGACATCACGACTCACGACATGGATTCCCCCGAGATCACATGCAGAACCGAGGCTGGCAGAATATTACATGGAGAGATGAGCTAGACAAATTCAGAAAATACTGGCTCCGCAACGCCCATGATAGAGAAGTGTTGCCAATCCTGGGGAAGGTCTATGTCCAAAGACGGACGGTGAAAGACTGATGATGATGAATTGAGAGCTAGATAAGCTTGCTGACCATCCCTAATGCCCTGAATTTGATCAACACAAAGTACTCGACTATTTTGTTCTTCTACTGGACAAAGCCAAGCTTTATAGATATCTGCAGCAATATCTTGATCAGTGCAGTTTAGATTAGGGCGGGTTTTGATGTAACATGATTAAGATATTGCTCTACAAACAGATGAAACTAAAGTAGAAAAAAGACCTTGAACAGGGCAATTTACAACAGATTGAAGACATTCCAAAATGAATAAGTAAATAAATAACCACACTATTCAAAGTATTGCTGGGCATATCAATATCTATTTAAACCATGAATGCATACATCTATATCTAAAATAGTTTTGCTTGGGTGAGTAAATTTTTGTTTGTAAGATTTCAGTGTGTGTGTGCCTGTGTGTGTGCGTGCATGTGTGTGTGTATGCGCGCGCTCACATACACGCTTGTGTTCGTGTCTTGAAATTCTGTGCATAAACGATAGCTTTTATACCCATTCGTCACGTGTTTTCGTCTATATCCTTCGAACCTGGCCACTTCTGACTCACGGAATCCAAGCTTAGTCGCCAGCATCAATTTCTAATTATCAAATGGCGAAACCTAATATCTTATAAATTATTCGCCTGATATTTGATTCGGAATCCCACGTTGCCCCTCCCTACCCTTATCATGCAGCTACCCCAAAACATGGATGAGCAAGCGAGGGTAAGAGAGAATTCCCCAGGGGCAAAAAGAATCACTCCGACAGGGATTTGCTTAAACATATTAATATCGACAAACAAGTAATTTTGAGAGTTTAATCTAACAGAGGAGTCAGTGCATACGGAGTAGCTAATGTAATAATCTCTATGCGCCCGTCTCTCTTTCTCTCTATCTTTATCTGTCGTTGGGGCACCACAGATGATTTTATCATGGTTGCGTCAAGGGCGAGATAACCTGATGCAGCCCATCCCTCTTCAGGTTGGTTTGTAATCAGAGATGTCCGTCTCTTAGACTAGTTGCCAGCCATAGCCCGAATATCAAATCTGCCTTTTTATTTACATAGTAAAAGGTGGTGTGGAGAGAAGAGATTCATTCATGCATTTCTCAAGGACATTGGTGTGAAGTGAACACTAATTATCTCAGTCACAAATGAACTCGGTTTCTTGCACTAAAGTGTTTGACCTCTCTCCGTCATATATATATATATATATATATATATATATATATATATATATATATATATATATATATATATATATATATATATATATATATAACTTTTCTATTAATTTTCTATCTGCCATGCCTCAAGTTTCTCAAGCTTCTGGCCAGGACCCCATTTCTTGATATATATATATATATATATATATATATATATATATATATATATATATATATATATATACATAAATATATATATATATATATATATATATATATATATATATGTGTGTGTGTGTGTGTGTGTAAGTAAGTAAGTAAAAGTCCAGACTTCCTGCTCCCAATCATCTGTTTAAAGACGACGATAAATACACTCTCTTACATTTCTACATCTTGGGCGATAATGTTTTCGTCCCCTCACCTCGCCCTTCACCCATCCTTGAGAATTTTATAACAGGACATCTGATTTCGAAATTGAAATCAAGAAATAATAATAATAATAATAATAATAATAATAATAATAATAATAATAATAATAATAATAATAATAATAATAATAATAATAATGAACTAGGGAAATATCTGGACTTGACAAGGGAACTGGATAAGGTATGGAGCATGAAAGTCAGGGTAGTACCAGTTATAGTAGGTGCACTCGGAACTGTATCCAATACTTTGAAAACGAGATCGGAGGAACTGGAGATAAGAGGAAGGATTGAGACTATATGGACTGCAGCACTAATGGGGATTGCACGAATACTGAAGAGAGTGCTTGAAATATGTGATCTACGACCCCGCACTGGTAGCAATGGGCTAACAGTCAAGATGAAGGCATGATGGGGACGGTACATACTACAGCGCTGCGGTGATACGTGAGGACAATAGGAGGGCTGGAGACCTGAGGTGACTCACTGTCACTCAGTCTTCAACGATAACAACACAAGCAACTGGTGTGAAACTGTAAACCACAGCTGTGTTGTGAACTGTGAGAGTCTGAAGAGTAGGAGAAGAGGGAGACTCGGGCCGCTACGCTTAACACAAGGTAACTGGTGTGGGAATGCGAATAATGGTGATGATGATGATGATGACGAGGATGAAGAATAATTTGAGATTTTCAACTATAAAAGTAAATTTACGTCAAGACAGGTTGCTGTTGTAACAAAGGTTTCAATGATTTTTGCATTAGTCAAATCGCTTTACAGTATGGTTTTCTCCAAGAAAAAATTAGGTTACTGACTGCTAACTGATTGGTATGAAAGACAAACTATGTCAACCATTTTCTCAGGAAAGTGAATTTACCCACACCTCATGGCAACAACAGATATATTTGCTTTCGTCCTCCCGGTCCGCTGTTAGCCGAACCAATCTCTAAAAATGTTATACCAAAGAGAGGGAGTGACAGAAATTAGAGATTTCTATCGTAAAACAATACTTAACATGGTAGTTTCTACGACTATTCGTCAGAATTTCGGTCCTTATTAGCCCTGAGCTAAGATAAACTAAACACATTAAAAGCATAGAACAATAACCACGGTTAATCTCTGCGATAACGTTACCAAATACGACCGGAGGCCAGAATATTGTGATATTTTAGTACTGAGAATATTTGAACTCGGTATAAGTTCTTTGGTTTTCCCCATGTTTAAGTCGTAAAGTTCTGCAGATGCTGTTCGATTGTTGCATTATATTTGAAGAGATGAATATCACGAAGAGGACTTTAAATATAGCAGACAAAGTAAACTTGATGAAGTCGACGAATATTTTAACCGTGATGTATAATTAGAAAACTTAAAAAATGGGAGTAATCGTACAAAGAGCTATGAAATAATGAACATACTTCCTCTCAAAACTTCAGCAAAATGTTTTCCGGAGTACTTAATAATCAAGTATGATGCTTTTTTTCTCCCACTGGATATCCTGTTTATTTATCACTGTATTATTAACACCTTTAAATTATTTTCTTTCTGTGCGCATTACTTGCAATGTTACAAGGTGATATGTACAAATACTCCATCAAATAAAGATTATTATTTTCGATAGGAAATGGAGAAGTCATATATCACTGAAACAAGAAATGAATGCGTTCATAATGCCTCGTCAAACGCTCAAACATTTTAAATTTGTAGCTTATTACTGGCTTTGTATTTGCTGGACGAATCTCCGTCGGTAAAAAAAAAAAAATAGTTTCAACTTCAATCCAAGCTTCGTTATTTCGAAATTAATTGACACAAAGGCAATTCTGTGAGTTTTCATATTATTTGAGCAATCTGCTCATTCTAGTAATCTCTGCTAATCATAAGAATCATAAGTAAATGTGTTCAAAGGAACCTTTAGACTTTTGCCATGTCAGAATATTTATTCACACATGCACACACATACATATATGTGTATACATGTAGCACACACACACATGCACACAACCATATACCTACTGTATATATAGTAATACCTATTCCCTCGGTAACTACAGCTTTTGTTCCTAATCAGTGACAATCTATTTTCACTGATTTCATGGCGCGGAGAATGGAACCAAGCAACTGACTGGGACAGTTTGAGTTGATGTAATAGAACCGAGCAGAGACAAGATGGAAGAGTTGGTATTTTTCACATATACGGGGACTGTTGCTCTCAAAGAATTGCTGGAGTTGAGTCCGTGATCTGTTCTTATCAAGTGTGTATCAATTTGTACTTTGATGAAATGAGAATTAAAAGAGGAAATAATACGACTTTTTACCTCCGTGTAAAAAAGGAGGGAGTTGCACACTGGCTCTATATCAGCTTGCTGCAAAACAAAAGTTAACTCTGCTTTTCACCCTTTTTTCGTAAAAATGAAATTTTGTATTGTATACATGTAATAGATAAACACATAGGTATAATAGACTGGCCAGTTCAGCTCAGTCGGTAAGAAAGCCGCTGACCAATCACTTGGTCGTGATTCAAAATCACGGTGAGGGAATATTTGTTTGATAGATTGGTTAGCTTTGAGGTGACGTGATAGACAAATAGTAATGAGTTTACTTCTTTGAATTAGATGAGGATTTTCATGCTCATTACATTACTTGAGAAGAAAAAACACCAACTTGGACTCGAGCTTGACAACAGAAAGAAAGGAAGAGTATCAGCTGACATGCAAGAAAAGAACAAAAAAAAAAATATCCCCCAAAACAATTGATTTTGAAAAGAATAGTAAATAGATTCAGAATGAACAGATTTTAACTTCTGTTTTATTTGTGATCGAATTCATTATTTTTTCTATTTGTTTTTGTACAGTTCAGAGGGAATCTTATTGATAATTTGTTATTTTTCTTTTTATACACAGCAATTTGTTATAACTCAAGTAATTCAACAGGTCTCTTCGTGTGGCATTTTGTTTTCAACCGAACGGATTTATACGTTTTAGTATTTATCATCGCTGCATTCCCTGAGTTGTGATTTTCGACCTGCCTCGAGTTTCAGTTGTGTTATCATGCATCGCATTTCCAAAACACTATATTCAGCCAACAAAGATCGGATGATTTTAGCCTTCATATACAGACTAGGAAATAAAAACAAATCAAAGAAAATGCAATGATCACAATACTTCACCTAGAGAAAAATTTCAAGATAGATTGTCTTACGTAGATTGGATTTAACGCTTAGAATTGTAACCCAAGATCTCTAATCTTTATGCAACGATTACATGTCTCGCGACCAATCCAATCTTCATTCAAATGACAATAACATGTTTAGTTTGTCAAATGACCAGAGGTCGTAGGCGTTTCCTGGTGGACTGGTCTGTCTGTGTCTGATATCCAAATCTTCAAGATATGTCATTGGTCAAAGGAACTTGATGGTGCCCGTCTCTTGTCCAATTGTCATGCGGCAAGTAGGTTACAAGATTTCAGTAGCAGAAAAAAAATGACCTACCTGAGAACTTGGCATGAGATTAAAGGGGAATGGATGCTCGGTTAATCAATGGCCTATTTCATGTATATCTACCAACCAGGAATGAGGATGATACTATGCTTAAAATGAATGGCGACGGGGCAAATAATAGGGAGAGATGTATTCTTGTCTTTCTGCAGAGAAAAGGCGTGAATGTGACAATATATATATATATATATGATGTGTACTGTTGAGAGTGAGACAGACTCGGGAGTAAAGTGTTTAGAGGTAAGGTTTATTAATCCTTAGATGTAAATTGTCCAGACATGTTTCGGGATTCTTCCCATCTTCAGTGGTGTGTGTTGTGTGAGTATATATATATATATATATATATATATATATATATATATATATATATATATATATATATATATAATTCTGTATTGCTGCATATTTCTTAATCCAAGCCCAAGTGAATTGTAAATAACGAAATACTCTCCAAAATTCGAAACCTGATTGAAGCTCATGACCCATAGACTTAATTCTACGACCCTGTGCTTCACCATTTGCCTCTACGTGGTTTTCCCGAATCCAAGAACCACTTGACTTGTTCTGAAGTAATGTAAACACAATGTGCATTCGTCTCTTTTGACCAGCGCCTGTCGGCCCCATAAAGCCGTCTCCTCGTTCTATGTACCGCCATGATTAATGGCCCTACACGACCGAAACAAATAAGGTTATGTAGGCAATTCGCTGTTGGGTGATTGAGGTGTATTGCATATCGATTAGTAATTGGCCAATCATTTGATTTACGACCGATGGGATGGGTATTCGATAAAACAGCATTCACATGCCACAAATTTAACCCACTCATGTGTTGGATTCTCCCTAAGCATTAATTCATATAGTTACACAGAGAAATAAAAAGCCCTCAAGGGGTTTGCTCAGTTGGTAAGAGAGAAGACTGCAGGGTGAGACGTTTAAAGTTTTTGTCTCGGTTTCAGATTTCGTAAACAAAAATACAAACCAGATCGATATCACTCTAAATATAATGTTTGCGTAAGATTTACGCTATAATGTCATATAACAGCAGTTAATTAATGAGGTGCAGATTTGAATACTTACTTGTTCAATCTTTTATCGGCTGGAATCGAATCAATCAGAATAAGAATATTTCAATATTTTTATGCATCATCATCATAATCATCATCATCGTCATCATCATCAACAACAACAACCTTTTAGGATCCGTCGTTGGACATGCTCCTTTTTCCCGAGATTTGTCAAACTCCTCTATCGTGGGCGTTGCGAGCCAATACTTTGTTAACTTGTCCAGGTCGTCACGCTATCTTATATTCTACCGGTCACAGTTTCGCATGTGATATCTGGTTAGCTACATAGTAAGTCGTTATTTCCAGCGGTTCTCCGACATGCTTGCAATACGGCCAGCCGATTGCCATTTGAGTTTTCAAATGGAACCTACGATATCTCGGACTTTTGTTTTCTTTGTAATATACTGCACTGTCTTGTGATATATCTGTGTGACGATGAGCATAATTCTCTCCTTTGCTGGTTGCATGGTTCTCAATTCGTTGGTGTTGGGTTCAATGTTTTAAATCCATAAGTGACTATCGGCAGGATGCATTGTTTACCTTCTTAGGACAAATGAGATTTTTTCGTTCTTGAATATTGACTTTGCACTACCGGAAAATTACAGACACAGACATCCCCTCCCCTTCACTTGAACATGCATATATGAATGCATACGAACATATAAGCGCGTGTGCGTATGTATACAAGTTTATTCATTATAAATCGGAGGTTGGTTCCTCACCAATTTTTGATTAGTCTCAGCCCTACTGCTACACACCGGGTAAAAGCCAAGAACACACATTCTGATTTTAGATATTGACAGACACTCTTCGCTCAAGAGACTAACACAACATATTCTTCCTAATTTCAAGTGATACTGTTCCAAGCTAAATCATTTCTTTATATCTCTCTTTCCTCCACTCCCCATCTCTTTCTATCTCTCCAACTCACTCTCTTTCTTCAAGTGTATGTGTGTGTGTGTGTGTGTGTGTGTTTGTGCATGTATTTATGCTCACTTTTGCCGTATAAGTGTGCTGCTTTGGTATTGTAGCAAAACTGGTGAATTTTAGAGTACGAGTACCCCCTGTCGTCCATAGGTTGAGTATTACCTAGAAACGCTTTGTAAACAAAATAGCACACGCGAAGAAACACTTACCATTAATTTATATGGCAAAATATTCCGACGCTCCAAAGTTCAAAAAGTCTTTAGTGACATTTTAGCTACGATTGATCGTGCTGTGATGATTGCAGGAAAAAATAATTATTATTTTGAAAGGTTATGTAGGTTTCAGAATATCCCACAACAATTTATGCTTGTCTTCAAA
The DNA here is from genome assembly GCA_963457665.1 of Thysanoteuthis rhombus. Taxonomy (NCBI): domain Eukaryota; kingdom Metazoa; phylum Mollusca; class Cephalopoda; order Oegopsida; family Thysanoteuthidae; genus Thysanoteuthis; species Thysanoteuthis major. The sequence goes on along the minus strand of OY735205.1, from coordinate 18,951,266 downwards.
TACTGTATGACAGAAAATTGCGCGAGGCCAAACAGTCAAGCATAATCGTACTTCAAGCCTTCTACAAAGCAGACGGCCAACCTCAACCTTCAAACAATATATAGTAGAAGATTAATTTTTGGTCTGGGAACACCCCCAAATTTTTCACATATACCTCAATAGACAAATCTATACTAATGATGATCTTTCATAAGTGCGAAGAAGAGTTAAACGAACTTTCAAAATTCGGAGGATACGTGTAATTGATTTGTTGCTTCTCCGAATATATATATATATATATATATATATATATATATATATATATATATATATATATATATATATATATATATATTGTTGTGTCATCCACAGACTGCTGTTTCGATGTATTACATCTCTTCAGTGTGGCTATAGACTTCATCCCATCCAGTACAGCGAGGCAGAATTTAAACCCTCACATCGGACCCGGAAACCGATATCCTACCTCTGGATTACGGAACTGGATAGGTAGTAAGGCTGAATTTAAGCGATATATTCATTTTTACACAGAAACTCCTCATCCACCATAGTGCTCTATTCCTATGGAAGAGCATTGCACAAGCTTACAATGGATGAGTTAATGAGTTACCTCACTTAAAGAGTGCTCAACCCTAAATAGAGGAGCAATATATATATATATATGTATATATATATATATATATATATATATAGAGAGAGAGAGAGAGAGAGAGAGAGAGAAGGGACACCTGACTCTTGCATAATCTTGGTCATTAAATCAACGTCGTGGATTCCAGGAATTCAAAGTTTCGTCGTTTTCCTCTTAATCAACAATAACAAGTCCCCCTTGCTTGTTAACAAGAAAACCAAGAAACTGACCCGTGTTTCACGTGCATCTCCGATAATAGTTTTCTCGAATGAATTTACTGCTATGACAATCCCTCTCGACAGGCCAATGTTCTCACCGACAGAGAATAGGACAGACCTTACGGAAAGCCAACAAGTTGCCGATAAGTTATTTCAAAGTGAGCTATGCCGAATAGGAAACACATGCCATCAATTACAGGGAACGACTGCAGGCTTTAAGTAAACGAGAGGTCAGAAGAATTAAGAAATCTTGAAATAATAGAACTATACACAAGGAATGGAGTAATTTGCGCTCTTTCGTTCTTTTTGTTCAAGTAATCAGTGTTAGATGCGTGGATCTGTGGAGTGTTACAGGCTCAAATATGGAGCGATGAATGTAAATGGCTCTCGTAAATGTCAGTTTTTATTAGAACGACCGGCGAACGTCATTACTGAACGACACGAAGGATAACGAATTGAAGATTTGATGTGTAGAGTAATTAGCAAGACGCCGGCTCTATCCTTCAGACACGGTTTCAGAACATTGACGAGATTTCGTTCATACCTTTCTCTTGATGCATTTGAGCAGGCCACATGAAATGACTATGAGGTACGAGAAAGTTTTTTTTGTTTTGTTTTTTTTGTTTTTGTTTTTGTTGCTTTTTTAAAGGAATGTCTCAGTTGTGAAAGAGAGGGGACTTTCTATGCATTCCGTGCAAGTTACTTTTATTAGCCATTTTTTATGTATAAATTTAAGCATTCAATAAAAATTGTAAGTATAGAAGAAAGAAAGTAGATTGAAAAAAAAAAGAAGAAAAATAATTAGATTTTGAATTATAAAGCCATTCATGTGAAGAAAAAAAGAAAGAGAAAGATTATGGGAACAAGAATGGAGCACTACTACTACTACTACTACTACTACTACAACTAGTAGTAGTAGTAGTAGTAGTAGTAGTAGTAGTAGTAAATTGAAGTGTAAGAAGTAGCTGTGTAAAGTACAAGAGAAGAAAAAAGAAGCAGATTCTGTATCAGAGAAAAATAACAAAAGGTTTGAAAAGCAAAAATCCTTTAAAGAGAACATAAAAATACAAAAAAAGAGATGAGAAAATGAAGGATGTGAATAAGTTAAAAGAGATACAAAGGAATGAAAAAACAGAAAGGTAAGGGAAACGTTGTTATTATTTTTATTATAACTATTACCATTATTATCATTATTATTATTATCATTAATTAAAGTATTCTCCTCGTCAACAATGATATAATTATGTACGTATCTTCAATCCAGAAGTATCCAGTGGCCATTATAAGGAATCAAACGCCTGGAAGTCTCTTCACTATTCCCATAGAGTACGACAATCGCCTGGATCGTTTTAATCTTTCATTGAATCTCTTTGCAGTGATATTTAAAACCATTCTCTGTGTTCTGGTCCGTATCCTGACGCATAGTTATTAGCTGATTTTTTTTTAAATCTGGAATTTTCACTTGATAACACGAAAATCAGCTAATTCAGCAGCTGGTTACTTGTTACCATCTTGGCCAGCAAGCAGTCCTGAACACCGGGTTCCCTTCTAGATATAGTTGGCATGTAGGGATGGGCCGAGGCTAATTGGTACATTCCCCATTTAGGTTAGTACAGCCTCATGTGAAATTAACTCATTAGAACACGAATATGACAAAATTTACTAAAGAAAAGAGACTTCGTTTAAATCTGACAATCGTCAAGTTTATCATATCATCATTTGAACATTCATAAAAAAGAGTGTAAACCTATTCATTCAAAAAGGATAGTTAGTGGGACAAGAGAATGTATTCGAGTAAAAACCAAGATTTAAGGAATATAATTAACATGTGGTAAGACAAGTGGAATCATATATGAGCGGACATCGATGATGCATTGCAATAAGGTCGAAGAGGGAAAAAAAAGAACAATAAGAAAAGTATAACTACACCAATGACTTCTTTGAAGTTTGTTTTGTTATTTTTCAGGCTTTTAGTTTTTCTTCTGCCTCAATTGCATACAATTAAAACGTGCCAAGTAGCCCAGCTCACCATGTACCAACCGGCCCCAAACACATAGTTTTCGTTTCAGTCTATTAAAAGAAAAAAAATTTTTGACTGAAGCTGCTTGTAATGCAGTATATAAACTGTTTATTGCCACTTCTCGTGAACATAGACTACGCTATCAGCAACCACAAAATACACTATGCACTTGGCGCTTGTTTGTCAATAAGTCAAAAAGTAACATACCAGGTTATTTTTCAAGCAAAACTTTTCGTGCTGACAACGCATATGACTCAAACCGAGACGAAAAAATAGCCAGCATTCTTCCGTTCAAAATGTGGCTTACAGTGATGGTGTATCAAGTGATGGAGAGAAAAATAAAAGCAGGTGATTCAACCTGAACCTGTGACCGGTCTCCTCAAAAGGTACGCAATTATTAACTGAATTTTTTTTTTTACCAGGGATTCACTTTGTGTAATATTTGATCCAGGGGATTCATATTTGGTACTTAATTCATTGCACTGAAATTTAAAGAAAAATGATTATATGTTGTGCAATATCAATCAATCTATCTCTCTCTCTCTCTCTCTCTCTCTCTATATATATATATATATATATATATATATATATATATATACAATAAATTGCGTTGTATAATTCTGAAACTCTGTATTAAATGATCTCCCGTCATTACACAGTGGATGTATCATTTAGCCTAAACAACGTAAATAGAATAAACAAATGAAGAAAATGGGTCTGCAGCAGGAATCCAACCAGGGACTGATAGAGTAGCCACTGGACTAAACAGCTGCCGGTAATACAAAGGCTAAAATAATATTCTATTTACGGTTTCTAGGCCAAATGATACATTCACCGTGTGATAACGAGATATCATATCATTTCAAAATGAATAATAATAATAATGATAATAATAACAACAGCAACAACTATAATAATAATAATAATAATGATAATAATAATAATATGATGATGGTGATGATGATGATATACACACACATATATATATATATATATATATATATATATAGTGTCTTCTTGACTAGTTCTTCTCAAGTTGATGCACATTATAATGAATAAATGCAAGCATTTCTGTATCAGTTAAGATTAAGAAACCACACAGTGGTAATATTTGGTTACGAACCTCTTATGGTACAATTTGGTTACAAACCTCTTATGGTACAATTTGGTTACAAACCTCTTATGGTACAATTTGGTTACAAACCTCTTATGGTACAATTTGGTTACAAACCTCTTATGGTACAATTTGGTTACAAACCTCTCATGGTACAATTTGGTTACAAACCTCTTATGGTACAATTTGGTTACAAACCTCTTATGGCACAATTTGGTTACAAACCTCTTATGGTACAATTTTCCCTCCAAATGTAATCGAGTTTTTCGAAAAAGCGGAAAATAAAGTTTCAAACGTCCTCCAGAGTAATTCTGGTCAAAAGTACATGAACTTAGGAAAATTTTAAATACATCGAAGGCCTTTCCTTTTTATAGCAAGAAACTTGTATTATTCGTATGATTTTCGATTTACCCGTTTACATTATATAAGTCTTTTCCACCAACTGTTCTATACGCTTCTCATGAAGAATAATTTGTAAATAATTCCTTGACCTTTTTAGGACCAACCTATCGAGTTGTTTAATGCCTGAACTAAAATTTCCCTGTAGATTTCTAAAAGAGGTCTACCAGACATATATATCATAGCAGCCATTGAAACTTCGAAATCACGTAGATATATCCCAGGAGTCTTGACAGGGTTAAATCAGAAAAGGCAACAACAGTTGGAATAGATATTTCAGTCGCCTCCCTGAGCAGCAATGGGTTGCAAGCTAGTTTCGGAAATCACTCTTTAGTAAAGAAGACCATTTAGACAAGAAACAATACAGGCGTTCTCTATTATAATGCAGGTGTCTAAAACCCAAGACGCCAACAACGTTATAACTGAAATGCGATCAAATTTAGCCATATTAAGCTAGATGTAGCTAATTTTTGCTAGATTCATCGTGTGCCTTATGATAGGGGATGCATTTGGTTAATAGGCTATTTTTACCAAACATCACTGAATTAGTTACGTCTTTCTCACAAGCTCCATATGTTTTGTTTGAGCACCGGCCGAAGTTACGATTTTGAATGCTCCCGATTGGAGAGGTTCTGACTGCCTGGGACGCCGATAGATGATTGACATGGGGTCTTCTGCTTGCCTCAACTCCATTTGGCCTTGTGCCAGGGAAGTTAAGATCCGTTCAGTGACCCATTGCATAAAATATATAACAAAGGAAGACGAACAGAAATTACATGCATAATTGAAAGAATATACATGGAAAAAGGTATATATGCATACGTTTATGTAAATACATATATGTATATGTTTATTGTGTGAATGAATGATTAAGAAGACTTATGTTAAGTATCCAGATTGTATTATTGAGATAAATCTTTATGCATTTCGTCTATAACACAAGGTTTCATCAGAAGTACAGTACTGAATAGTGTGTGTGTGTGTGTGTGTGTGTGTGTGTGTGTGTGTGTGTGTGTGTGTATGTGTGTACACATGTGTGTTTGCAAAAAAAAGATAAACTGATAGATAATGTCTCTTCAAAAACTGTGCATAGTTCAACTCTCAATGCTTTGCTGTTTCTCTGTAAATAATTATAGTAAAAATTAATTTTTTTGGTTGATTCAACTAATTTTTTTTTCAAATACCTATGAATACCATGCATATTTCCATGGTATTATTTTTAGTAATACCGATAAATATTCTGGCGTATGTCTGTCAATTGTATCCAAGCCATTTATATTTATAGGAACATAAAACAATCTTGTCAATAACGCTTGAAGTCTACAAGCAAGAGCTACGTGAAAATATTGCCTTTCGATGAAGAACTATTTGCACAAAAACATCCTCGCAAAGGTTAGATGGTATTAACAATAAATAAAAGCCCTTTCAGGAAGGAGCTACACAGACACAGACACACACATACGCATATATATATATATATATATATATATATATATATATATATATATATATATATATATATATATATATACATATATATAAGCATAGACGCATGAAAATATTACAGTTGCATATATACATGTATATGTGTGTATTCATGCACACTCCTACGTATGTGATGCGTGTGTGTGTATGAGTGTTCATTCATGTGTGGGGGATGTATATCTGAGAATGTATACATTTTCATACATGTCCATATACTCCTGAATGCTGCGTGTTTATATACATTTGTAAGTGTGCCTGTACGTATGTGTATATTTGTGTATGTGTGTAGCTCACCCGTGTGTATGAGTGAGTGTATGCACGTCTGCGTATCTACAGATATTTCATATATCAAACCCAATACATTGCTCACTATAACACGAACATGCGCACAAAGCAGATACACATGCACACACATACACGTGCACACACACACACACACACACACAAACACAAACAAACAAAAACTTACATAAGAACGAACATATTCGCATATCTTCGTGGCAGACAGTCATCTTAAAATATCGACAACAAACACATTTACAGGCGGATTAATTTATTCATATTCGTCTGAAACCAAATTGATACACACACAAATATCTCTCAAACACTGGCGATTATAAATAATTGTCTAGACATTTGCAAGTGTTTTTCTTCCTTCCCTTTTTTCCTAAGCCATAAACATTGTAAAACATATTTTGACATGCTACCGCAAGGAATTGCACACAGCGATTGTCAATGTGTATAAAATGCAATGAAAAATAATACAACGTCTCAAATGCCTATATACACAAATACCTTCCCACCACACACGCACACAAACACGGACAAATGTGTGAGTGTGTTTCTACCAATCGGCCGACGAAGTTCAGCTATTTTTTCACCTATTGTCATACCTTAGCGATGATATCCGTCATTAGTGCCTTGGCGGCTGTCATGGGAGAGTTATCCACACAAATGCTCACTTATCCACCTTCATTCCCCGTCAACCATCGTGGCATGCCAGCGACAAGACATTTTCAAGAGCCTCAATTTTAACTGAAGATGAAGTGTTACAGCCGGAATTTCGAATATATATATATATATATATATATATATATATATATATATATATATGTGTGTGTGTGTGTGTGTGTGTGTGTATGTGTGTGTGTGTGTGTGTGTGCGTATATATATATATATATATATATATATATATATATGTATATATATTTATAAAATTTAATGTACATGTGTGCGTCTGAGTGCAGGCATATGTGCGTGCGTGTGCGTGTGTGCATATGTGTGTGGGAGAGAAAGATTATGTGCATGCTTGTAAGTCTGCGTGTGTTTCTTTGCATATGTGGATGTATATATATATATATATGTATGAATTTTTCCTGCTCCGATTATACGTAAGTATATGTATGACTTTAATGTTTGCAGAGGTTATTTATATAATACTTATGTTTTTACATTTCAGTTCAAGACATTGCGTTTGAACTTTAGACACTTGCCTGCTGTGTTTGGAACGGCTCCAGAATTCGTTCTACAACAATCCACCTACTTTGATTTATAAGAGAGAAAAGAGAAGAAAAAAATATTTAAGCAGAATAAAAAATACGATATGGCTCTACTTGAGTGATGGCATTTTCGTTGTGGACTTACATATCATCCTTAATCTCTCTCTCTCTCTCTCTCTCTGTCTCTGTGTCTGTCTTTTTACTGCTTGTTTGTTCTTACGCCACAGACCTTACCCACAGTGAAGCATACAGCAAACATGTACACCAAAGTATTAATATTACCGAATGTAGTATCCGTCTTTCAGAATCACTACCTTCCACTCACACGTTGGCAAAGAGTTCTTTATAGTCTCAGAGGCATCCGTAGTGTCTTCAGGTTGTAATTTCGATAAATCTTTGATTCCACGATTCGTTTAGACATATAAGAAATCGCTCAGCGCCACATTTTTCAGTGTGTGAGACAAATGTTTTACCCTACCCAACCAAAGAAAAATATGACTTAAACTTTCTTTCTATTATTTATTTTTATTATTAGATAAAGTATTATAACCCATAGTATTCATTTTGATAACTATTTACCATCTTATTAATCTTTCTTGCTTTTTTAAATCACAACTCAGACTGCTCTACGGCAGCGTGGACATTGTGCAGGTCAACACTAAATAATTACTTCACGTTGAGATTCAGCTAAAGCCCCTTTTGCCAAAGGAAAGTATGGTTTACACTCACTGCTTTACCACTTAGCTATCGGACCTTCAAGGGTAATAGACGTCCGAATCTTATCTTTCAAACTTACGCAGCTGTTGATGTTTTTTTTAAAAACTAATTATCTACTAAACTAACGCAATAATTAATAGTTTCAAAATTTCTCTCCGCCATACGTGACGATTTTTGTGGATAATAATTACATATATATCTATAGCTATATATGTATTTAAAAAACACTGTTGGTTCACATAATTTGCAATGAAAAGATTCAGCTTCGAAATCAGTATATTATTAACTAAAGAGGAAATTCCAGGCGAACCCTTTCCAGTTGGTAATTTCATTTTAATTGATGATATTCTATTTTTAAAGCGGATTTTTTCCATTGCAATAATCCGAACACACACATATATACACATACATTTGCAAACACACACACACACATATATATATATATGTATATGCGCGTGTGTGTGTGTGTGTGTGTGTAGCAGTAGCCGTTATAAGTCCATTGATTGCTTCCATGACAAGCATGAATGCGCTAATTCCTATCATGTTCTACCGACCACCCCTTCTATCTCAATGTCCATCTTATCTGGTCTTTTCCTATTGCATTGTCCCACGGGCAGCAATCGGTTAGCATTTCGATCCAACTGTTCTTTCTTTTCACTATGTGTCCTGCTCATATACTTCACCCTCCCTCAGATTCATATTGATATCTTTCTATCGTTAAGAGTTATTCCTAACATTGCTCTTTCCATTATTCTCAATCCAGGATCATTGACAGGTAGAGAGATTAACCGCAAAGATAAAAAGTGTTCGGTAGTTTTAGAGTTACCCACAGGGAAAAATGAAACTGAGTCCGGATGTCGATAGAGGTTGTTCACTTCACCAATACTTTTGGTAAAGAGCATAAATCCTCATCTTCGTGCTGTATTCCATCGCCAGATAACTTAACACAATGTCTCGACACTTTCATGTCACGATGATTTATGGAGAAGAGTTGGGGTGAGTGATAACATCGTAAACCACTCACTCAGGGCTGTCGGGCAATAGCGAAAAAAAAAGCTGACCGCAGAGCTCGATTTTATGGATGGGGGGGCAATAACACACACACACACACAAACACACACACACACACACACACGATATCTAGAAAAAACATTTTTTTTCTCATTTTGAAACCTGCCCTATATAGGTTTACGGTGTGGTCAATTTTTATGTGAGTTTATACAAAATTGTTCCCTCAGTTAGCATTCAAAAAACTTAGCATTCCCCGAATATTGAGAATTTGTTTTACCGATCACTGCCCAACAAAAGACTAGAGAAGTAACTTATCCATTGATCACCCCTTTTTTCCGTTTTCTTAATTGATCTCCGACAGCACTTCATGCTGCCAAAAGACCTTGGACACATGATGCTTTCTGTTGAGTGGCTAAGCAGATCTATCGTTGTTGTTATCATAATTATCATCATTATTATTATTATTATAGGAAAAGAGCATAAAATTAAACCTGAACATCTACAGTGAATTCTCTCTAAAAGAATCTCACCCGTTTTACACCGCATAAATCGTTGCCAGTGTCTTTATTCTGTCATTTGATAAATGTCTCAATAATAACCTGTTGTCAAATAAATCCATAAGAAAAATGAGAAAGAATGGTGAGATAATTGTTCAAACAGAGCCCCGGGTAAGAGCTGAAATAATAGGGCATTGGTCGAACTGCTTTCATCATTTTCCCAGTTCGGGCTGGCAAAAATACTTACAAGTATTTGGGATACTAATTTAGAGGCAATTAGTTTATTTTTCTTTGGCACTGATGCATTTTACAGCATAATAGTAAAACAATAAATGCTTACCTAACGTTCAACGGAAATCCTTAAAATACACAGTTTTAAACAAAACACTGTTAAGCGAATCACTTAATTCATTAAAATTTAAGCAGAAAAGTTTTTAAAGACATCTTTGATATAGTTTAAAAACGGTATCAAAGAAGTTTCCATAGTCTAAAAACAGTATCAAAGAGAGTGTCATAGTTTTAAAACGGTATCAAAGAACGTTCCATGTGAAAATTTCAAGTCAAGGCAAGTCTATACCAATTAAATTTGTTCTGCATCGTGATTGAATTGTTGAATATTCTAGTGCTAGAGTTTGGTGTTCGAGCCCAGTTAAAGGCTAGGTTTACTGATATTGATTTTATAGGCAGGCACACCGTTCCCAATCAGGAGTTATTGCAACAAAATATTCCTTGTCTCGTTCCTAACACCCATTTGGTCTTGTGCCGAACTAAGCTAAGCTTGGCTCATTAAATATCCATACGAATTAAAGTTACTTGGTGGCCTCTACTTCAATGAAAAATGTGCAAGCCCCAATTACAGATATATTCACATTATAAGAAGTCATTAACTAGTAACTGAAAACGTACCAGAAATCCTTTTTAATTTTTTTTTAATGGCTTTCACCAATTTTGGGGTTTTGGGTGGCCTGCTGTCGATGGCATGGAAAAAGGAATCGGTAAACTGAGTTCAAACTCCACCGGGGACAGTTTGCAGGAACCCATTTCTATACTCTGGCTATCAATAAATGGCAAGGCAGTTGGAGCCCTTCAGCCCTTTAAGACAGAATATCTTGGACGTAGGGCAAGCACAAACCGACAAATGCTTTTGAAAAAATGAAACATGATCGTTGCCTCATGTGTCATGCAATGTGAGAGTGACTGAGTGAGTGGATTTCTACAATTCTTGTCGAATTCCTATAATCGGGTATTTAATCTATTTTCGTGTGTAACAACAATGACGGATGACAATGACAATGGCCAGACCAAAAACAGACACTTCATGCATAACTAACAGTGACATTTTTGTTGCTTTTTATCGCAATGCACAGGCCGTTTTACATTTCTACGATCATCAAGTAAGCAGCTTTGTTCTGAAAAGCATTCGAACTTGCATCCCATATCCTTTTTACCCTGCCTGATACGGACGAAGCCTTATCGATTTAGCCACAGAGATCCATCGGAAGTCGAAATTTAAATTTAGTCATCTCTCATTACTTGGTTTACTCCATGCAATATTGTTGTTTTTTTTTACATTTAGTTGTAATGTAGAACACATATTACTCGTAAGCTGACCATAATTCTTAAATGAAGAATTGCCATGATATATCTATCTATCTATCTATCTATCTATCTATCTATCTATCTATCAATCTATCTATCTATCTATATATATATATATATATATATATATATATATATATATATATATATATATATATATATATATATTTGGCGTGTAGATTCAAAAGAGGTCAATAAGATAAGATATGTGAGGTTGACCTCAGAGGTCATGCGAGGTCACCAGAGGTCATATATCCAACCCTAAACAGTCATTTACAAAAATGAAGAGGACAGTAATTGAAGTAGAAGTACAATTTACGTTTCACCTTTTCCCCACCCCTTTTCTAAACGTAAGAAGCTGGTTTAATGAAAATCGAGTCATTTTGTTTTTTTAAATAAATTTGGAAGTAACTGCAGATAATTCTCGATTTATGATTGTTCAACTTACGATATTATTTAATTGCAAATGAAACCAGGTTGGAAGATAAAGAGAAAAACTCAAGAGAAAGCGGGTGTTACATCTCCATTCTTTTTATTTAAAAAATCTTTTTTTCCACATCCAATTGTAATTTTCGTCTACATTCTGTCGGATCACTTCACATCCACAATACAAACAATTAGAACAATATAAACAGCTGTAATCTATTTTGCATTGCAAGGAAATTTATAACGTACTCCAGATATGATTTGTCTACTCACGATTCCATTTTCATTCCCTAACATTATCGTACGTCGAAAACAATCTGTATTTTATTATTCGTTTTTCTTTTCGTAGATTACGAATGGTAAACCATCATCAATGATATTTGGTTACTACTTCATCTTGATTTTTAATTGTGTCTCGTCTTAGCTATGAAAGCCGAAAACCACTTTTTGTGCTCTCAATCAATTTCAACACACACACACACACACACACACACACACATATATACACACACACACACACACACATATATATAGATGCATTATACACATTCGTGCAAATATATATATATATACACACACACATATATATATATAGATATGCATTATACACACTCGTGCAAATATATATATATATATATATATATATATATATATATATATATATATATACATACGCACACACACACACACACACACACACACATATATATATATATATGCATTATACACACACGCACACACACACATATATATATATATATATATATATATATATATATATATATATATATATATATATATATATATATATATATATATATATATACATATATATATATATATATGTCGTGGTTATGTATACATTTCTAAATATTCAAGAGTGCATTGAAACTGACAATGCCAAACTCTCAGCGAATGAAGACAAACATGGTGTCTTCGCTAGGGCAGTTTTCCCGTCTCGGAAAAACCAAAGTAATTGAAACACCACATGGAAAACTATACAAACCAAAACACCTCCACTAAATCACAAAGTCGCAAAAAGCGAAGATGATGAGAAGATAAGAAATATACCTACTGACAGCTGCCGACGTAACTTGCAATGTTGGGTGGGAAATGCCGGCCGGCTGTTTTGACAATGTTGATAGCGTTCAACGTCAGTCTGTCACATCCCATAAGAACAGAACCCAAAACTAACATAAGACGAATTTATCTTTATTCTTTGTGGCATAATTCAACGCAAGTCATTCTAACACAGAATGGTCTTCCCTGAATTCTAGCACCTTCAAGTAATTTCTTTTAATTGAATTATATATCTGTATCGTAAGATTTTTCTTTTGCTTCTGCATTTTCATCCCAGGTGCAGGCTCTCTGTCTATCTTGATCAACTGAGCTGGGCCCCAAAAGTTTATTTAGTTCTTGCAGTTAGATGGTATTAGGAGTATTTAGTTTTAACTGACGTCATGCAGGACGGTTGAATTTGATATTGTCAGATCAGAGTGCATTATAACGAATCATGAAAATCAGTCCATTTTTGTTTACTCTAACATTGAAGTTGCAAAACATAAACACCATTTTCAGCAGATGAAGCTTTTTATTTAAATACCCCCCCCAGAATAGAATAAAAATGCAATGAAACAAAACTTTTTAAAACTAGAAAGCACCCAGATAGCGCTTATCGTTGCCAACACTATTGATGGGGGATACATGGATCTACCCCATAGACTATTGTCCACTCTTCCAAAGAATATCATTGAAGTTTTTCAAGAACATTTGTGAGTTATCATGTGCACAAACAAGACGATTCGGCGATATTGTATGGTACGTAGGAGAGTTAATACGACATGGATCCGCTCCAAAATTTAATCAGTCCTCCTATCCACCCATCCTCCAGATATCATTGAATTTCATCGAGGACTTTTTGAGATATCCTGTGGAGAGTTATGATCCTATGCATAGATATAACTGAAATCATTGGAAAAAAAAATAACAGAAAATATCTCACGACCGGGATCAAAAACCCTCTGGATCCGCCCCCAAATCTTACTACCACTTTCTTGCCCCATTGCCCTAAATTCGATTGAAATCAATTCGGCAATATCGTGTGGGAAGACGAACGAACAGACGCCACCGAATACATATACTTTTCTTTATTTCCGAGACAGATGTGAATCAACAATAATATCGATCCTTAATCATTTTGTTGTAATAGTTTTTGTACCTACACATACAAGTATATATATATATATATATATATATATATATATATATATATATATATATATATATATATATATAGTAATCTTGATGCGAATCTTCGCCTGATGAGGCCCGAAGAGGGCAGAAACATGAGCTAGTTTGTGTAGCGAATCCGCATTCTACTATTTATTTCCAGCTCTACTCTAAAACAACGACTTCAAAAGTAAAAAGTTGTATGTATCGAGCACTCGATAAAATAAATCCATTACACTTCAGATGTGGCTTTATATCATTGATATATCATTATATTATGTCATACTGCTAGCCTGATTTGTACCACACATACTGTATATATATATATATATATATATATATTTATATATATATATGTGTGTGTGTGTGTGTGTGTGTGTGCACGCCCAAGTGTTTGTTGATAGAATTATTCAAATCATCTACCCAGCCCTAGAAGTGTGTAGCGGCCTAATGGTTATCGGTAAAAGGAATTGGCAAACAGATGCTGTATTCTAATCAGGCATGCACCCGCCTCTCCTTGCAGTCCATTCCATCACTCGGACCTTTTTATCGGAAAAAAACCCTAGGAAGTGACAATTCACAGTTAGATTTTTGGATTCTTTGCTAGTCTCTATAAACTCATTGCCACCTTCTTCCTTCTTATCAAAGAGGAGATAGACACCGTCATTCAAAATCCTCTATTCAGAGTCATACCTAGAAAATAGAAATTGTCTGACGCTGACTCTTAAGGATATCAAGAAGTGTTCATCTGTAGGATGCTGTAGAACGGGTCGTTCAAAAGGCAACGTCAACAACAAAAGCAACGCAACAACGAGTTCAATAGTCAACACAACACTTGAAATACTAACGATTCTTCTCAAATACGGAATCGAAGATCTGCAAAAATAACCTTCGTTCTAATTCAGTCTAACTGAACAAAGATAGATAGACAGGGACTTGTCGAACAAATCCCAACAATGCTTGAGAAAATTTGCTCGACATACTCACCATTGGATAATAGAATGCTTATCTATCCGTCACACACACGCAAGCACGAACACTCTCCACACATACAAGCTCACACACGTTAGCGTGCATGAAGGCAAACCAGTATTCCGTCACTACTGTCCAGACATTGACATCAAAAAACACCTATTAGAAATATTTCATAAATTGAAATTCTAACTTGCATAATGGATCTATTCTTTTACGTAAAGTAAGAAATCCTGCGTATAACTTGACATTTTAATCAATAAATGTTTTCTAATTTGGAGGGAGGGATTTAATAGTGCATCCGATTCAGATTGTATTGTCAATGTCTCCTTTGAATGAGAAACTTTATTTACAATAAGTCTTTCCTCACTTCTGTTGATATCAAATAACTTCCGTCTGCAAAACTTTGCATGCTCAGAATTGGAGTGTTATAATTTCCGTTAACGGTCTAGAATGACGAAATATATAAAACGATTTGCATAAACTTTTCACACGGAAAAAATAACGACGGCAATTTAGAAAGAAAAAATAATGAAATTGCCAGAATGAAAGATTGTATGAAAACGGAAATCTGAGAAATAAGATGCAAAAAGAATTTGATGATTCGTTTACATTTGGATGAACAGAAGCCAAACATTCCACCGAAACTTGAGGAAGACATAATTATTGTCAACACTCACAATAGTGATATACACAAAAAACTAATGTATATATAAACAGGCCAGTAAAGCTCGTTCATACATACACAAACACGCACACATGAAAATTTAGTTTGAAAGCAGTTATTCAGCCTTCGCCTTAACGGTGGGCTGTTTAGCACAACTGAAAGAGCAACGCTACGTTAAAGCTCTTTCTAAAAGGTTTCTACCGGTTGCAGGTTCGATTCCAGCTGCATCCATCATTTTCTTTCATTGTTTATTCTATGATGGCTAGCCTTCGGCGAGCAAGCTCAACTTTCTAAAACCAGATAATCCCAATAATCCTAAAAAGAAGAGTATGCAACCAATGCATTCTCCCGATGTTCACTAATGGAGCTGAAACATGTAACCTAACCAAGAGATAGACCTGCAAACTGAGAAACATAAAACATCCTCAACCTTAAATGGAGAGATCACAAGACAGCTCATTATATAAGGAAGAAAACGGGTGTCCGTGACATAAAAGAAGCTAATAAAAAACTCAAAAGGCAATGGGCAGGCCATGTTGCAAAAATGAAAGACAACATGGATCCCAAGAGATCACATGAGAAATCGAGGCCGACAGAACAGTGAAGAGGATTATGGCGAATCCTGGGGAAGGTCAATGTCCAACGACGGACGTTAAAAGAATAATGATTTACGTTCTCTAAATTGAATGATATATTAACCGTGTAACGATGGGAAATAATTTAAGATCAGTCGTAGTATAATACAACACGATTTATAAGTCATATATATATGTGTGTGTGTGACTCTAAACCCCTCATTTTTATTTGAAACGACACTTCATTTTTACACGGTCTAGACAAAGTTAATAGGATAGACAATTAGAGAAATGGGCTACTATAGGAATAGAACCAGCATCCATCAGAAGGCTCTCTTGATGCGACTCCGCTCTTACCACTGAGCTGGTAAGTCGAATAACAGCTCTATACCCAAATCTTGTTTTGCTTATACTCACACTTTATGTTTCTCAACGCTGGTGATTATATCAAAAAGAAATTGATATATAACCCCACAGAATTATTATATATACAGCCACACTGAAGAGATGTAATACATCGAAACAGCTGTCTGTGGATGACACAATATATATATATATATATATATATATATATATATATATATATATATATATATATATATATATATATATATTGAGAAACGAAGTCCTGGCCAGAAGCGCGAAAAACTTGAGGTATGGCAGATAGAAAATTGATAGGAAATTGTTGCTTATTTCTCGTCGGAATGATATTAAAGAATATTCGAAATTTCCAGTTGGACACAGGAAACGCTGAATAATTTGACATATGAAATTAGAGACAAAACTGTTCAATGTCCAGGTACTTTTGGGCAACACCTTGCATACATATGTGCGCGCACACACACACACACACACACACACATATATATATATATATATATATGAATGGTTTGGCTTTGCAAACTCTGGTGGTGGATTCACAAGAAAGCGACCTTTGACGAGGCCCGTGTACAGAATATGTGGTGAAAGTGACGTGAATATGTATGAATTTATACAATTTTATGGTATGAAAATCTGTATACGTATTTGAATTATACTCAACACGCATAATTTTATACACAGCTTACGAATGCATATATGCACGAAGCCACTGAGGAACATATTGATAAAGTATAATATTTTGTAGTATTCATTCGTGGATCTTTGGTCTATAATTTCAAATAGAAAACCATTAATGTTAATCATTATTAATTTTCGCCGATTATAATTGTATCAATTTCTATGCAGTTGAACGCATGCGTACGTATACATGAGCATACACTCTCTCTCCCTTCTCTCTCACTCTCAGGCATATGCATATATATGTATATATAGAGAGAAAGCATGTTTGTGTGTTAGAGAGAGGGGGTAGATATTTTTTACCAATTTTAGTTAAGGTTTGGCCCATGGACACGGGTACGTTGCCCTCAATCAGGATTGAACTTAGCACCCAATATTTATCATTTATCAGAATAGATCACTGACTATGACTTCACGACAAAATCTCCAGTACAATATATGCTTATTAATAGACAAGCACACACATCTATATTTTACAAGATTGTTTGTGGTAGATAAAATAGATAATGTTTGAAAGTAAATAATGCAGTAGAGATATTTCAAGTTCATACCACAAGATAATGACTGATACATGTGTTGACTGTTATATACATAGATATCTACGTATACATTATCAATCATATTCTTGTTAGGTATTAAGTAAATGTTTATAGATATACCTATACAGAACAACATACACTATATATCTGTGCATATGAATGTTCATATACAATTTAAAAAATCAACTCTATTTAAGTCTTTGCGCATACATGCATATATTCATGTACATGCATATAGATACTTACACAAACATATGCACATGTCTTATTTTGCCCAATATTTAGATACCTAGAAGTGCTTTCGAGTGCGTGCTAGCAGAATTCGTGCTGGTAAAAAGAGAAAAAGCAAAAAAAAAAAAAAACATGGTTGCCATTAGATTTATTTTAATTTTCAAGTCAGCTGGGCTGGATGTTGATGGGGAATACATACGTGAGTAAATATATCGCTTAAATTCAACCTTACTGACCATCCAGTTCTATGTGGGGCAGAGATAAAATACCAGCCTCTGGGTCTGAAACGAAGGTTTCGATCTTAACTCGTGGTACTGGATGGATAATGGATAGTCTATTGCCACAACGAAACAGCTGTCTGTGGATGATTACCCCCAATATGACATGAAACCAAAAGAAACTGCTGGCCTTACAGTTTTTATTGAGGGGCTAACCATACCTGTTTATGTACTCTTTTTTTAGATAAAGGCACTTTTTCTTTCAAACAAACATGCATACATCTCTATCCGTATAATCCTCTGTGTGTTTCTGTGTGTGTGTGTGTTTGATATATATATATATATATATATATATATATATATATATAGAGAGAGAGAGAGAGAGAGAGAGAGAGAGAGAGAGAGAGAGAAAGAGAGAAAGAGAAAGAGAGAGGGAGAGAATGTATACAGATAAGTACTTGTGCATACGTGGGAGTATTGAATAAAGTTGCTATGTATATGTCTGTACCTTCGGTAATTTCCTTCACGAAAACAAATAAGTAAGCAAAATGAAAACGACGAGACAAGAAAAGTGTTATCGACATGAAAAGAGTGAACGAAAGCAAATCTCTCGACGGAAGTCCTGTCTGTCAGCGTCCGTCTCGTTTGCTCGCCAAAGAAAGCGATAACATGGACACCACTGTTGCCTTGTAGGAAAAAAGTGAAAAGAAAACAGAACTAGAAATTTAAATATCAATTTTAAAATATATAAAACCGAAGAAATAAAGACTGAGAACTGTAAAAAGATGGAGAGAAAGGTGCGACTGACGTTAACACACACACACACACACACACACACACACACGGGGCTTCTTTAGGGAGGAAATTAGATGCAGATGGGGAGAAATATTATCCTCTTGAAAAAAAAGAAAGAAATGAAAAAGAAATTCTTAACTTTGAAGTGACGTAATCAAGAAATTCTATTCCTTTGTTTTATTGTTGATATCACTACTATTGGCTGGAAGTGTTGATCGGGTACTTTGAGGTCCCATCGTAAATATCATGTTGTTGAAGATTAATTGTCGATTATTGTACAATCTGACAGGCGAGTAAAATATATATATATATATATATATATATACATTTTTTTTATGTACAACCACGAATAATAATCTGTACACAGCACATATGCAAACACAGAATATATCAATAGAGATGGGTTGCCTCGTCGTGTAGCGGCGGACGAATGGTGCTGTTATGAATCTGATCGACCACAGATGTTTTAAATGTGTGGCGTTATGAATTACGGAGGATACCTGTGTAAGGCACAAGGCAACAAAAGTAGAGTGCATAGGTACGATCAAACTCATTTTATAAAGGATAGTCAAGTGAATCTTTATAGATAGCGAAGAGAAGGACGGTGATTTGAGGGTTGGATTGAAAAACGAATAAAACAATAAAAGATTTTGAATAAAGTCATGCGTTTGATAAAAATACATTTCTGACAATTTCCGATTCGTATGTAACACCGAAATGGCAAAATAGCCTAATTAGCGAAGTTCATTTAACAAAATAATCGTAGATTAAATTCGATCAAAACGGGTTTATAAAACAGCTATATTTTCATCCATCAAAATATGCTTAATCAAAGTGAAATCAAACTTTGCTTAATAAAAGAAAAAAATGAAAATGCGATGCTTTAACTCTTTACGAAAAATAAATAGATAACTAGTTTTAATCTAATCAAAACGAATATACAATATTTTTCTAAAGCAAGTAAATTTTGCCAATCAGGCGAATTTGCCGATTCGGCGTAAAACATTCGCCAGTTCATCCCGTCAACTAACGTGCTACTCGAGCCAAAGTACTATTCGTATTCATATTGACGAACATGGACAGCTATGTTTCTTAAGAAAGTTTTGATTTCTTCAAACACTTACTGATGAATTGTAAAACAAAGCTGAATTGGATCTTCGTCAATCAAAATACAGGAATTTTTAATGCATTTAACAACTGATTGATATATTCTACATATAGGAGAACTACGTTTCTGCGTTGTCTCGAGCGTGGTGTAATCAGAGCAGGTAAATGTCATAATGCTGATATTTGAAAATATAAATTTAAGGAGTGATTAACATATGTAATAAGAGTTCCTGACCCCAAAGTTTAAGGTCTTGCGTATTCATCAATTTATACCTTAAAAAATGAACTTCTCAGAAACTGATCACCCGATTTTAATGGAAAATGTTTCATTCTCCAATTTAGAGCATTTGAACGTTATTGCACTAACATGAACTAACTATGGTGTGTTATTTCCTCTCTATTACGGTTATGAATTCATAAACCAGCAAGCAAACGTACATAAATCAGATCATTGCAATATAGATAGATCAGCTTATCTACTCTTCGCAGTCCAATAGTGTACCTTAGTATGCTCGATTGATAAGTGATTCATAGATAATATAATTCTCCCTTTTTGTTTTACGGGTAATTTCTAAGCTTAGAACGTCAAGAACAAAACCACAAGACTGGGAACACCAAGTTAGTATCAGATTCGCGACGGAAGTATAAGACTAGCTAGCTAACTATTACACCCCAGCAAGACATCCCAGGTATTTATCAAACCTATATCAGTTTAGTACAAGACCACAAGTGTGGAATATTTAGTGGGAATCAATACCAGAAGAATGATCTGCAATAATAGCGTGATAAGCATGACATCACAAGAAGCCCCACTAAGGAATTCATATCTTTGACTCTCATGCGATTTTTTGTCAAAGCGAGTTGAGTAAATATCTACTCAGATAGGTGTCTTATTTGACTTCGACTGTTCCTAGTTGGCGTTTTCACTGTTAATGTTCAACAAAACGCTAATGTATTGAATGTCGTCAAGAAAGAAAAACCATAGCTTAAATGTTGGAAAAGTAAATAAACAAATGGCGCCCTTACGCGAGGAAAAAAGATCTTCTGATTTATTTGCAAAGTGGTCTTCAAAACTTTTTCGCAACATGAAAAACTGCAGTGTTAAACGAAATAACTGAAATTGATAACAGGAATAAATCACAGACCAAAAATAGGGAAACGGCGTTTTTATTCTTGAATAAATGATGACGCGCCTTAATGCAAAGAGCAATCCTAACACCACACCAGAAATGTGTAATTTTCATTACTAACTATTATCATCTTGAATTCACCTTCAGATGAGTTATAGCCAATTGTTATTAATTTTTTTCACTGGTATTTCTTTCATCTTCAGTTGTTTTTTATCACAACTTCTCCAACTGTTATTCTATGGCCACAGATGAAAGATACTAGTCAAAAATTCATGTTTATTTTTATTATTATGGAAAATAATTTTTATTGAAAAAAATGCTATGTAAAATTTTAGGCTATTTCTGAGTTCTGGAACGTATTAAGTCTGAAGTTACAATGTAGCTGCATCGTTCAATATCCCTGAACAACAAAGGGATTTGAAAGTTTTATGGGGGAAATGTTATTGCTGCAAATCTGTGCAGAAACATCGAACTTGACTTTGTGCGTAAATGATAGTAGCAGCAGAAGCTATGTGGGTCATGGTGCACATTAGTATTTATAGACGAAAATATGCTAAGACCGGTTCCAGACAGAGTTCCGTTGAATAGTGTATAGCCGAGCTTCTCATCTGGTGGAAAATATCTATGGTGTTCTTCCGTCAAGTTTTTCATAACCTCTTGGAACTTGCCGTTTCAGTGTTGTTTGAAAAAAAAAGTACCAATTAACTTCCTATCTTGAAGACTGAATGTGTGCACTACAGATTGTATCATTTCTCTGATTTTAGAGAATTTTTTTGTTGTGAGGATGGTAATAGTTTCAAAATAACGCAAAAAGTGAATGATTATCTTTAACATCTACGTAATCCCTTTTCCGGTTGCAATGGAATTACCCAATGAATTGCAACAATTAAAGAGGGTATAATGACTTCCGACTTGAATTAAATTCTGAAGAACTAGGACATCACCTCGCCTTGCAAATATAAAAATAAGAAACGTTACATGTAGTTCTAATTTGTGTTATATAGAGGAAAATTCGCTGGTCTAACAGTAAATTCTGAAAAATCCGACCTAATTAATGAATGTTCCAGCACTCGAGCGGGGATCTGGAGGGAAATGGTCTGAGCGACTTTTCTTCTGAGAATTACGAAAAATAAATTGTCAGCGGTCAGAAAATATTGCGACATAGAATAGGGCTTTTATATTTATAATTAGATATACCTCGAACTCAGTATAGCGATGTAGAGTTTCGGCTGAAGCTGCTTATGTTTACTTACTTCTAATTCCCTTGAAAAATATATGAATCTGCATACGACTTGTCCCATTGCTAGATATCTTGACAAAAGTATTTGTTTCTGGTATGACGTGATGGTTGATTGAGAAGAGAGTGGTTGAATTGGTAACTGCCCAAACCACTCCCCCGTAACTAGTACTCACGCGGTAATAACTGTAATAAGTTGTTACATCCATTATCAATTTTTACAGGGTCAAATAGGATTACTACATAGACAGACTTTCTTACTCGAATTCTTTTTCTTACCAATCAAGTTCACTTAAAAGTTATGGTTGATTCCGTTCGGAACTTTTTGATTAATATGTAGAGTTTTTTTCTTTAAAATATAAAAAAAGTGACAGAAACATTTTGTGACAAAAATATTTTTTTCATTCAGAAAAAATAAATAAGTGAAGAATAGAAATAAAAAAAAAACACTCAAGAAAATTCTGTTTATTCATTGTTTTTTATGTCAACACTTTTTCCCCTTTAAATTAGAGCCGTATATAGAGCAGACCTTTCTTTAAGCAAAGTTTGTTATTTGTAACCACAGGGATTATTTGGATTCCCTTGAGAAGGTTGTGAATCAGGCTTACCACATCGAATCTCCAGATGTTTCCCTACAAATTATGCGACAGATCTAACCAATAGTTTCTACAGTGAACTTTTTTTTTCATTCTTGCATCCATTTTATCGGATTTCTTCTTTTTTTTTCTGGCTCTCGTCTTTTCCTTCAGTGATCCTTTTTATTCGAATTTCTTCTGATCATCCCTTTGTCATTTTTGTTTCTCTTCACAAAAGCAAGACGCCTACTCGGGAGAAATATGAACAAATACTGTAAATATAATCCCATGTGCTTGTGGCATAAATTGTTGAAGAGAAATCAGACATCCTGAAAAGCGCTGGAAATCCATATTTAGAGACAAGGCAACAAAATCTGGTGTGGCAGACCGCGTGTGGGCAAATGAGTAGACTTTGTTTTTTCGTTCGGATGGGCTAAAGATAATGAACAAGGAA
>OY735205.1:18887868-18922868 GCA_963457665.1 Thysanoteuthis rhombus | reverse complement strand
TATTTCACTCATAGTCCGGGGAGAAGAGATGGTTTCATGCCTTCCTGAAAGGTATTAGTGCAAATTGAACACAAACAGCATCGACCAGGACTTGAACTCAGGTCACCTATTTCATTGCCCGAGCCGTTACCTGCTACGCAAAACAACTACATAAAAATATACGTTTGGGCTTGTGTTTGTGTTGAACATTATGAGGGAAATTCTTGCTTCAGATTTAATCATTTTCTTCTAGCTGGATAAATTGTCAAAGGGAATTTCCTATTCCACAAAAGGTTACAACTGAACTTCTACAATGAAATTGAACAAATATACTGAAATTCCAGCTTTTACCAATGTTTGAATACCAATCATCTGCACCACATGGAAATCCAAACTCAACATAGATATTTTCTGTTTGGGTCGATGAATACTCGTAAAAGATTAGCAACTGCGAAGAAGCAGTCAAATATCTATATGTTGTATCTAAAAGAAAATATTTGGTGTTAGAGGAAAAAAACATGCTATCAAATTAATTGATTTTTTTTACCAATTATGTTCGTTCTTGTGATATTCTATTCAAGATTTCGTTCTGTCTGTCGAGTTACCCACCTCCTTTTTAGTTTTATTTTTTTTTCTCAAACAATCTTTTAACTGCAACAAGTAACATTAAAAAGACATTTCCCTATTCTTTCAGACAAACTTCCAAGATTTGGACATCCTTAAAAATCCAAGTTCTAGGCTCTTCTGCACATTATCTTCAGGACCGACATTTTCTTCATGCAGATTTGATTCGAATAACCACCGAAATTGTACATGATGCCCTGACAATCATTTTCTCTTCAGATTATTTTTAAAAAATGCTTCTATATAAATTTCACATAATTTTCCTTTTATTACACGTAGTGATTGGTCGATTGGTAAGTGGTTGAAAAAACATTTAATCAATATGTTTCCATACCAGAGAAATCTTTTGGCTACCACTGGAGATCTAGAGACAACAAGTCACCTCAATAGTCTTGCACTTTCTACAGTATTTTAGTATTCTTTTCTTGTTTCCAATATTTATATCTGCTTTGTTGTTGTTATCATAATGATGATTTAGAACTGCAAAAAAAATTATATGGGTTTGATTTTAGTTAATTTGATACTTCTGTCAGGTGTCACGGATTCTGGCGTTTCAAAAGACACTAACAAACATGGCTTTGGGAACGATGTATAAGGTTAATAAATTTCTCCATAGAATAATGGGAACAATATTGGGTCCATAAAAAAAATACAAAAGCTCACAAAAGATGGGATGGAGTAATCCATCTGCACTTTGACACCCTAAAATATGGTCATGTCAACGAGGCTTCCACCCTCGACTCATAGATCACTGGATCAAAGGCGGAAAGACAGTTTGAGAAACAACTTTCGTTATCGATGTGGTGGGATTTGAGTCGCACTATCAGGGCCAAGTATTGTGCTGATGCAAATTACAATGTCTCTTCCAGAGTCAACCGCTAAAATTCAAGGTATACTTTGTTTCAGTTCATTTGCATACTAAAATATTTGCTGATATACTTGTTTGTTCGTGGACAAGTAAATGAGTTGAGAAAGCAAGGAAGACAGATGAACGACATTGAGAATGAAGGCTGTGTCAAGTTTAGATTTCGATTAAGATGTATAGAAGTTAAAGATATAAGAGATATGCAAATGAATGTACATATATTTGAGATATAAATTAGCTTTGATTATAGGATGACGAATTTTATCTTCTTCATAATTTGAGGACAACTGCAAAATGTGCTCGGTGAACTTCAAAAAAGTATTAATCACTGCATTCAAAACTGCTGCGGTTATTCAGTAAATTAACTTTCCAAACTAAATAAAGATATCCTGAATAAATTTATCCTTATTTGAAATATATATATATATATATATATATATATATATATATATATATATATATATATATATATATATATATATATATATATACGTGGCGCTACCCAAACGTTCGTTGAACTACAGACATGAAAAGGTTTACTTAAAGAAAGAGAAATATCCACAGAAAACTAGAATGCACTAAAAGAGCACATACCTCTGCCAACGCCATTAATACTGAATTCTGAATAAAAATCAGATCCCAAATATGTATGATTCAGGGGAGGTTATTGTGAAAATTAATGCAAATTAACCAATTTTTCTTTCGTCCATGGTTTATCTCCCAAGAAAATTCAATTGAGATTTATTCATTGGTTAAGGATGGATTTCAGACAGAATGGGTTAAAAGCATAAAATTTGGTACTGGCTCACTCTTGGATGCCTCATCACAATAATGGCCCTTGTCACACCTGTGTACAAGTTTTGGTAAAAAAAAAATCCATTTGGTATGGCAGTTCCCTTACTCACCTGATCTGTGTTAATGTGACTATCTCCTGTTCCCCCAAATCAGAATCAAAATCTGCAGTCACCATTTGGGAATATTTGAGAACATCCAACAAGTCATGACGAACCAACTGAAGGCAGTGCTAGACTTTCAGAACTGTTTCCACGTATGAGAATAAGATCTTCGTCGGAGTGTGGCTTCCCAAGAGTACTATTTTGAATGGAATAGTTTATTTTTAATGAAGTTGATAGATATGTTTTCACAACCAGTTTCATTACTTTCTTGACATATCACGTACATAGCTGTCACTACTGATTATTTCAAATTCAGATCGGGTACAGCAGTGCCCCTTGCTGGCTGTTGTTGAAGGATTTCAAAATGGCCGCCCACTTGATACCAAACTATACATCCTAGAAGCAACATTTAGAATCTAAATGATTTGATCAATAAAATCATTCCGAGCAATCAAACTTATAATGTATGCACTGCACCAGTACTTAACCGACTGCTTCGATTTCACAGCTTTATACTTGAACAGAAAGAAACTCCAGAGCCATTGTAGTGTTCAGCAAAATCTTCAAGAAATGATGGTGTAGGGTAAACATATGAGGCTGAAGATCTGAAATTTAAGAAACCTGATGCCACTTCTAATAGTATGAATTCACAACACCAAACTATATACAGATCCCCAACAAAAGATAGTGCTCTATGACAACAATCGTGCAAAATATAGTCAGTAATGGAAATTAAGGATCATACAT
This sequence comes from Thysanoteuthis rhombus, assembly GCA_963457665.1. Classification (NCBI taxonomy): domain Eukaryota; kingdom Metazoa; phylum Mollusca; class Cephalopoda; order Oegopsida; family Thysanoteuthidae; genus Thysanoteuthis; species Thysanoteuthis major. The sequence continues at coordinate 18,919,757 of OY735205.1, read as the reverse complement.
AGGCATTATTTATAGCAAACTCACTGGATGTGACGGCTTCATAAGGTTGCTTCATTTGATGTTAATTTCGAAGTTAGGGAGTGTACCACAGAACACTTTGAAAGCTAAGGGCAAAATTGCTGCTGGGGATTTGATGGCAATTGATGCTCGAAACCATAAAATTTGCTTGGCAAAACTCTTCAAAAGGGCAGACCTTGCAAGGAACTAGTATACGAGAAAGTCTTCAGACAGCTTGTTACATGGCTTAGTTTCATTCATCTTATCAATGAGAGCCAGACCAGTCTTCAGTATGAACAACTATGAGCTATTACATTCAGTATGGCATAGCTGAGGTACAAGTACTCACCACAAGACGCAATAACCTGATATTGGCTACCATTCAAAATCTTAGGTCTTATAATAAAGGTTGGTGGATTCTTTTTGTATTTAACCAAGTAATTGGAATAACTTTTAAACAAGCTCTTAATGAAAATGATGATTCTGGGGTAATAAATATATTCAACGTCAATCTACGTAATCTTTTCACCCTGAAGCAGTGCTTTGACAGTCTCTTCTGAATTGTCAAAGTCTAAACCGTCCATTCAGTATAACCTAACGATAGCTTGAATGTCCAAATATTGCAGATCAAACTGTGCTAGAGAAACACACGACCTGTTCAAGTGAAAATATCTTTAAACAATGTCAAAACATCCAGTATATGTCGAGTATCACCAAGCTGAAATTATTGACACCATAGGGATATAGAAAACCTCTACCTAAAAGCACTAATACTGAAGATCCATGGATAAAGTATCAAGGAAGATATCCTCTACGACATGGGATTATACATCTCGTATGACCGTGCCTTAAGAATTTCTACAGAGATGGCAAACAAAGTTTGTACCATGTATGATGAGGAAGGAATGGTTCGTTCCCCCTGTCCCAACAAAAAAAAAAGAAGGAGAGAAATTAGAAGGAGCATCTTCACTGTAGCAGCCGTAAAGAATATGGATCACAATCCAAGTTCATCAAAGATTCTAAACATAGGACAGGTATGTCTGTAATGCACAAATCAACTGTTAAAAAAAGAACATCACGTGATATTGGAGTGATAGGTGAGAAATTCCAGAGGGACAAAATGATCCAAGCACTTCGTACATTCTGCACACATGTGCCCCCTGTAGTCAAACATATTCATAGTCTTAATGTTTTTCATGAATGGACCGGTTATGCCGGAGAACTTGGTTCTGACTCTTGGATTGTTAAGATCGTTTTTCTTTGACAGTTTTCCAAGATGATGTGACCAGTCATTCTCTTTTGACAATTCAAAAACCGAAACTAGGTTCCCATTTGAAATTCTTAGAGCATGATGTCTTGAGCGATGATCACTATATAGGTTTATGTATACATTGCACCCAAAAGTATATGGATGCACACACATACATATGTGAATTCTAAAATACAACACATAGAGACACACACACACACACAGAGACACACACACACACACGTCATTTCTCTTTTTTGAAGTGAATATAAATCACATTGCTCGAACATTAAACAATAACGTTTTCAGAGCAAAATTCAGTTAATAACTACGTGTCAGGATGCAGACTCAATAGTGTAACATTTTTATGTTGAATCTGACATACTCCAAACATTCTAAATCAATATTTGCTGGATTAAAATTGTGTTTGCATCGACAATGGAACATCCACAAATGTAAAAATGTTTTTTGTACCCAATCACGCTAAGGGACGCAACTCAAGTAGTAAAATAGAATGGTATGTTCTCATCGTGTAATAAAAATGCTGAATTAGAATAATGATAAAAATATATTTTTCAAATATTAGGACCCCGCCCCCCCAAAAAAAAATGAAAAATAGGATCCGTTTGTGGTCTCCAATCTCAAAGAAATCAAAATCTGTTTTCCACGTAGGTAAAATGAAAGCGTATCTACATAAGTAAATCAATTATTGATCAAACATATGATACATAAAAAAGAAGATATTTCATCTGCATCTACTTATTCAGTTTCTAGAAATCACAGGACAACTAGAAGAGCATGGATGCGGAAATTGGAATTAGTCTTTTACATTGTCCGAAAATAAAGAAAAAGATAAATTTTCCATTGCTCTTAATTTTGAATATACTGCTGAAAAGGTGATTGGGGGGGGGATATTTCCTGATATTGTCACACCGAGCCTGGCAACAATTTAGTGGATCATTGATACCACAGGATATTACTCGAAACTATATTTATCACATATCGAAAAATTGTTTTATCTGTCACATCATTTTTATCAATTCACATTTAATGTTTGCTGCTTAAAATATAATTTTTTTAAACTTATAACAATCGCCATCCTATGATATATATATATATATATATATATATATATATATATATATATATATATATATATATATATATATATATATATATATATATATCAGATGATTTTCCTACCTCTACTTTATTTTTCTGTAGCTATGTTTTAGTCTATTGGATTAAACTTTCTCATCTTATTTAAAGTTAGTTTCGGCAAAACCGCTCGCCTTTAAGGCTTTAGTGTATTTATTTCTGACATTGTTGAATATTGTTTCGTTATCATTAACAATATTAGTAACATAATTACTATTGGCATTAAGATTATAATCATTTTACATCCCCAGTCACTTCAAGAAAAACGCAATCACCTTATTCATAATTATCTTAGATGTATAGAAACATACCAAATGTAAAATGAATAAAAAAAAGTTATACCTTCAGTAAAGTTCGTGTGAAAGTGATCCTCAACACGCAAGCAAATACTTTCAAAGATGAATCTCTTAGCAACATACTGATAAAGAAAATGTCTTGATCATCTTATGCTTATTCATAAATAATTGTAATAATTATAAGTAAAGTTTGTTGAATGTATGGAACTATTTGTAAAATAAACCCTTTACACATCAGATATTGCATTATATTATATCAGTCTTGTAGTCTTGATTTGTATTGTGCGTGTATATTTCCCTCACTATCCATCTATATATATGTATGAGTGTGTGTGTTCGTGTGTGTGCATAGATAGATATGCACAAACATGCATGCATCCTCACACGCACACACACTAACAGAGAGAGAGAGAGAGAGAGAGAGAGAGAGAGAGAGAGAGAGAGAGAGAGAGAGAGAGAGAGATAGGGTGGGGTATACACATCCAGATGTCTTCTTCCTATTTCTTTTTTGTTTATCCTCATTTGTGATCTTTAAACTTCAAAGGCCTCTTTCACAGGTGTTTCTTTTTTCTTTGTGTATTCTGTTTGAAATTGAGACGAAAATCTATCTCTATTTTTTTTCATAAGCTGAGCATTTATTCAACAATCCTTCCTTTATCTGATTTATCTTCTTTACATAAACAACGACGGCAATAAAACACAGAAACATGAAAGAAGAAATGTCAAATCTAATGTCCACTACCGATTTGTAAAAATATTTTTGATTCAGCCATCATTCTTCTTGATCTCCCAGCTTGTCTTCTACGATTATGGATCAACTGAAAATTTAGAAATTCCACGGGTTTCGATATCTAAGACATCATCATCATCATCATCATCATCATCATCATTCTTTTATCTTCTGTCGTTGGACAGAGATCCCCCACCCTCAGGATTCGTAGCGTGGGCGTTGCGGAGCCAATATTTTCTGAGTTCGTCCAGTTAGTCTCGCCATGTTGTACTCAGCCAACCTTGGTTCCGTATTTGATCTCTATGGATTCATGTTGTGAGTCATGATGTCCATTGGTTGTCTGCCATCCTCGCTACATGACCAGCCCATTGCTATTTGAGATTCCTAATGGTTTCTATGATGTGGCGGACTTCTATTTTGTTTCCTGATGTACTCAGCTGTTTTGTTATCTCTCCCTGTGATGTTGAACATGATTCTCTCATACGCACGTCGCATAGTTATTAGTTAAAGGATCAGTCTCTTGGTTAAATTACATGTTTCAGCTCCATGGGTGACTATCGGGAGGATGCATCGGTTATATACTCTTCTCTTTAAGAGAAACAGGATTTTCTGGTTCTTGAAGTTCATTAGCATATATATTCTAGCCATTAAAGAATAAAAGTTTGTTCAAGTTATATATTGCCAATCGAGTCTATCTATATTGACCATGATGAACTACAAAGGCAAATGAAACTATTTTTTATTATTATTATTATTATTATTATTATTATTATTATTATTAATATTATTATTTTTTTCTACTACTACTACAACTACTACTACTATCATTATTATAACTTTTCAACCTTCAGACTTGTAGGGGGTAATGAATGGAATTCTGTTATAGAGAAGGTTTATTATTAGCTTGATTCAGACACAATTATATTTTAGGCAATTTCATACCACAAAGCTGATGGTACATCACCTTTCTTCGTGACTTCGTAGACACCGTCATCTTCCTTCTCATTCCTTTCTCGAATATCTAATTAATCCAATTTCGATTTTAGTGCTTTAGGCATGGTTCCAAGTGTGTCATCTATTATAGGAACAATTCTAACCTTCATGTTCCACAATTTTCTCCTTTCCAAGGGAAGTTCTGGGATTCTTCCAATTTTTGCTTTTTTTTCTTCTTCCATTCCTACCCATTCGTCCGCTGGCACAGCCTCGTCTAAAACCTGACAGTTCATTTTTTCCTTTTTTAACGACTAAGGTCTTTACATTCATCAATATTTTCACTTCGTTGTCTTACTCTGTTGAAGGAAAATTCTGAATCCAATCCACGTTTGTATGACATTTAGATAAAATCACGGATCGGCAACGAAGATGGCTACGAAGATTGGCAGGGATTAAGGAGAGTACGAGAAGATGGACATTGGGTGATAAAAGCACAGAGGCATGAGATAATGGATAATTCAGTCGTCAACACCTATGGAATTTCGACTGCTAAATAGGTTATTGATTTTTTTCTTCTGGACCTTAGTTCTGGCATCATTTATAGAATAATCTGGTATATTTATAATCGATTACATTTTGCACCGTCTCAGAATAGACAGCGAATATCTAAGCAACCGCAGATTTACAGACGACATTGCCCTTTTCACAGAGAACCTACACGACCTCCAACTAATGATAGATCAACTAAATGGAGTGAGAAAGAAAGTCGACCTACACATGAACTTCAGCAAGACGAAGATCATGTGCAACTACGACATCGGAAATAAAAACACTAAGATCAAAATCGAGGACAGAACTGGAGAAAGTAGATCACTACATCTACCTAGGACAACGAATCTCCATAAGACACTCAAAAGAAGAAGAAATCAAGCGAAGAATCAAGCTAGGATGGCAAGCCTTTGGCAGAGCAAGCTCAACTTTCAAAAACTAAAAAGATCGCATTAATCCTAAAAAGAAGGGCATAAAACTTCTGCATCCTCCCAATAGAACCTAACTAAGAGACAGATCCGCAAATTGAGAACCATGCAACGTGCACTTGAAAGTATTATGCTGAGACTCACATGGAGACACCACAAGACAGCAAAATATATCCAGAAGAAGTCAGGGGTCAGGGACATCACAGAATTCACTACAAATCTCAAATGGCAGTGGGCTGGCCATGTTGCAAGAATGGCAGACAACCGATGGATATCATGAATCACGACATGGATCCTCAGAGATCACATGCGCAACCGAGGCCGGCAGAGTATTGGATGGAGAGACGAAATAGAGAATTCAGAAAGTATTGGCTCCGCGACGCCCATGATAGATAAGTGTGGTGAATCCCGGGGAAGGTCTATGTCCAGCAACGGACTTTGGAAGACTGCTGATGTCATTTCACGGCTTCATCACCGTTTGTTACACAACAATTTTATCTCAATAAAAGATTTCAGAATAATTTTATAATTTTTTTTCTCTTAATGTGTCCAGTTCTCAAAGTAGCATTCATGTTTTCTGTCTTCATTTGTTTATCTATTCCGATCTAAATATCTGGAGATCAATGCTTCTCAAAGTAATCGAACCTTGCAAGAGAAACCATAGGATTGATTTACACCAGAAATTCCCAAGGATTACTTCAGTCTGTGATGAAGCAATCTTCAAGTTTTCTTTTCTTTCTTTTACTTGACATCACAGAAGAATTATCACATTTTACTCGGAGCTTTGAAGCAGTCAGGAAAGTAAGTCAGTCAAAAATATAACTGTTATTATAATTGAAGGCAAACTATCTTTCTTATTCTCTGTGGAAAAATCAGTCATCTTTTTGGAAAAACAAACAAACTTTGATAATCCTGGAAAGACTCTTCCACTTTTAAAGTTGCAACTAAGAAAGTGAACGTGAACGTTGATGTATATGCACCCAACACCGCAGTTTCACATTTCCTGATTTGATTTTACTGGATATGGGCATACATTGTCGTTCTGAATGACGGAACTCTTTCTTTTGATCATATTTGGACTTTTTAACTAAACCTTTATGAGGGGAAACCTGGTTTGATTTTCATGAATCTAAGAGCTCTTAATCGATTGTATTTACTTTCACTGACTCTAGGGCAAAATATTATTTTGGTGGAATTTTGATTTAGATTTTTCATAGGTTTTTCGTCCAGAATCTCAGATTCATTTTAAAACGAATAGAAACATACCGAGTTTTGAGGTATATAAGACATGTTTTTCTTTCCAAATTCTGACCTCCAAAATCACTGTGCATGAAGATAAATATTAGGCTTTGGGTGAAGCTTGAGATCTGGGAATCAACCTAGTTTAGAGAGTTAGACAACTTTAGAATGAATATACACACACACACACACACACACACACACACACACACACACACACACACACACACACACACACATATATATATATATATATATATATATATATACACATATATATATATATATATATATATATATATATATATATATATATATATATATATATATATATATATATATATAAATATATATATACTATACAACCAATACTTTGACAGAAATGAGTCAAGGAAAAGGCACAGCTACACAATTGGCTATAAAATACGGATGATAGTACATGCAAAGGAGCACAGTAATCGAGCTGCTGTTAGACACTTTGGATCGCCTCCAACAGAGAAAATGATAAGGACGTTGCAGAAACAGGAAGACAAACTACATCAAGAAGAAAAAAAACAGAAGAATTACATTCGGAAACCAGACTGTGCATAAATAACCTTGAATATAAGGTTTAGTGAGTTACAAATAGGGTGGAAGATAGCTTCCCCTAGTTGAGGCCTTGGCCAGCTCCAGAAAATTTCTCTCAATTCTATTTTTCCAGCATATTTCATTGTGAATATTGAGAGCGTTTTCTATGCTGGAGCGTCTCATATGCTGCAAAAATCACAGTAAATTTAACTGTGGACCTTTGTCTTTGTTAATCCCCTTCTAATTGATATGCTATCAATTATGTGAGTAACGCCCTGTCAAGTCTCAAAGTAATAACAGTTTAGGCCATCAACATGGTAAAGGAAGAAAGGTAAGAGTGGAGTTGAAAAGAAAACGAAGACAAATAATAAGACATCCCAAATATCCGTGGAACATATCATGGAAAAATGTAACAAACAAAGTAAAAAAGAATTAAGGAAAACTTTTTTTAATGAAATCATCAAAAACGTTTCGTTCTGACCATACATTTTGTAGGAGGTTGGTCTTTTTACTCGATAATATACACTGATGACCAGTTTTCAAGTTGCTTATTTTTCATCTTACATCATACTCAGGAACACGTCTTTTTAATTTTTTTTTCTTACCTAGTTTCATATTCTGATCACACTCGAAGAAAAATCAGTTGAAAGAGAGTGGAATGTTTTTTCCCTTTTAGATTCAAAATGGGGAGGAAACTTTTTATTTTTTTTCATTTTTTAGAGATCAAAACTTTTTTTTTTAGGGGGATAAAATACTTTCTTTCGGTGGGTGGGGGCAAAAGTGAGGGGAATATTTTTTCGATCATAGAAGTCAGTAGTAAGTACTATTTTTTCAAGGAATCAAAACAAAGGATTAACTCCTTTACACTTCTAGGGGTAAAAAATTAGGTTGATATTTTGCCCGTTTTAATGCTCAAAACTTTGGGCATCGTAATTTCCATTAGGGATGGAGAGTTGGGGTATCTATTTTACTTTTTTGCGGTAAAAAGTGAGGGGGTCATTTTTCCCATTTCATTGGTCAAAACGGAGGGTTGTTTTTTTTTAAATTTTAGGGATCAAAATTGAGAGGAACATATTTCTCTTCCAGGGACCTAAAATTTTTTCTATTATTTAGGGGTCAAAAGGGAGGTGAAATGTAAATTAGTGCGAAATCGGTCCTTTATTTTGAGTCCAGCAGCGTCTACACACTAAGAATTATCATAATTCTTCTATACAATGAATATATATATATATATATATATATATATATATATATATATATATATATATATATATATATATATATATATATATATATATATATATGTGTGTGTGTGTGTGTGTGTGTGTGTGTGTGTGTGTGTGTGTGTACATATATATTGGTTTGGATTTATGGGTAATCCGACAATCTGAGAGAAATGACAATATCGGAATACTTTTTAAAACTGATGATTCATTAATTCGACGTTTCGCTCATTCTAAACTTTCTTGACAAAGTTCGAGATGAGCAAAATGTCGAATTGAATTTCAATTTCATAGCCAATCAATACAATTATCTTCCCTGCAACGTAGATATTTGTCCAGAAATTCATAATTCAACAACTATTCGGTCGATCTCGACCACCATTGACATTGATATTGAATGTTATGCAGGTTTAACAAATAAGAGGTATTGAGCCGATACAGTCTTTTATCTCTCTTGCATCGGACCTTTTTGTTTTGAAACCCATAACTGAAATCCATAACTCTTGAAAACTACTCAACTGACCTAAACTAAACTTTGTGTTAGTAACCGAATTTCATTCAAGGATTTCAAAACTAAAATAGGGGCCGACCCTATCTCCTAGTTATCTCCTCTTCATCATAGCTTCTTTTCAGATCACACGATATCTCCAAAAGTGTTTCAATGAAATTTGGTTGAATCATGGGGCAAAGAGGAAGATATATGATCCATGTATAGATACCTGCTTTGAAGTATGAGGTATTGGATTAAACTTCCTCTAAAAACACGTAAGCTCTCATTTTCAGGCTAAAGTAACCATTCAAACCTTCTGCAGAAACTAACCGATGAAAACCAGGCGGATTTTCAGCTAGTAATGATAATTGTATTTTCAGCAAATGAATCAAAAGTATTTTCAAACATCTAAATCGAGTTTTATTTCGTCTCTAAAAATGTGACAAGACTTTCTAAACAAGCTGATTTGAGTGTTCCGGTTTCGTACTTCCGTTATATCGGAATATATACCAATAATTTTCATCACAATTTACTGTTCTTTTAACTGCCTGGAGAAGTAGTGAATCTGACTACAATGACTTTTTTAACGAACGATTTTATATATTCTGTACATTGAAAATGAACCAATTTCCTAAAATCTTTAAAGATCATTGAATGGCTATCTCTCTAATGAGCTCATCTAAATAGGTAACTATTCACTTGATAAACTTCCATGTTGACTGTTATCATTAGCCCGTATCTTCATACTCTACGTACTGGTTTTCCATTTTAGTATGATAATGCCGAAAGTATAATTAAGTTTTAATTACCATTTCCTTGACACTAGTATTTTGTGGCTGACAAAAGGACTATTCGATTACTGGAACAAAGGACAAATCAGTAACAAATTGTTCATTCATCCGACTGACAAATTGTGCATAGCTTTAAGATATTCATTAAGTCTTTGAAGATTCATTTTTTCAATGAGATGAGGAATTGTCAGTTATGTACACTAATTCACATGGACTAGTGTCCTTATCTTGGTTATCTTTATCACAGGGTTTTGATCGTTGCACACTTCGGCCTACTTTAGGAAATGTCGAACTGAACTTCACACACACACACATACACACACACACACACACACGCACATACATACCATAAAATATTTGATTTATATGTAAACATTTTGAATAGTTGATATATGTATATGTGTGTGTATTTGATATTCATAAATTATTTATAATAATTTTCTAATTATGTAAGATTTATAATTTTCATTCAACAAAAAATAAATAAGTTTTAAGATTTGTATAACCCATGATCATGTCGTTTAATCAGACAAACAATTTATCCTGTTTTATTATTATTATTATTATCATTTTTTTATGGGGGGGTGGTGGCTTTTTTTCTCCTCTACCTTCATTTGATTTGAATTTTCCCTCCTTTGTAACATTCTTGTTTCTAGTTCGGTAGCGAAATGATCGGCCATATTGAATCCAGCGAGCCACGAAGCAGCCGCAAAACATTACGTGTTTGACGGGCGTTTATCAAGATCTCATTACATCCCTTGCAAAACTTGCGGACACTTGCAGTTTCCACTCTTGGATCCACTCATATTCATTCATGGATCTGCAGGGCTGTACTTGAGGGAAGGGATGAGGGACGGTTTTAAATCACCCCCTTCCGTGCCAAATTGGAAGGGGGACCCTAAAAGTTTCATGAATAGTAACCCATCTACAGGATTTCTACAAACATTTTACAATTACAAATCTCACTAAACTTTCCCCAAGATTCACCATACTTCTCTATCATGGGCGTGGTGGAGCCAGTACTTTCTGAAATTTTTTAGCTCGTCTCTCCATCTGATATTCTGCCGGCCTCAGTTGCGCATGTCATACCAGGGGATCCATGCTGTGAGTCACGATGTCATTACCCTTTGTTAAATAAATAGATCCCCCAAACTTGGTAGATAGAATTGACGTTTTCTGCCGGTTTAGAAGCGTAAAGGCAGGCAGAAAAATTGTGAAAATCATACTGTTGAAAGCAATGAAGTTTATAGCTCTCAAGTTCATAGATTTAATAAGTATGGTCGATGCGCTTTGAAAAGCCAATTAAAAAAAATGTTGAAGTTGAGACATTTAGTTAGCGGACCACAGCTTGAAGGAGAGTGGAATATAATTGGCATTTAGAATTTAATGACAATTCTCTCCAAGTTGATAGGAATAAATGTCAAATGATAACAAAAATACCCAAGGCCAATGTTAGTTAATCGAATATCGGATAGTTGCAAGTGTACTTATCAGAGATAAACTTATTTTCAAAATATAAGCTTGTGAAAGTTAAAAAAAAATACAATATATATATATATATATATATATATATATATATATATATATATATATATATATATATATATATATATATATAAGGGTTTTATATTGATCTTTGGAAATATATTGTTGTTTATGTATTTGTATCCGCGGAATTAATTTCACGGTAAAATTTATCTTCAAGTTTGAACTCAATTCCTGATACACTACTGACTAATTATTGTGATGTTATTTATACTATTATTCCTGTAAAGCCTTCTGAATATCATAGTCGGGATGGTATTACAGTTTCCCTCACGTTTAAGAATTTTCAGAAGACAAATTTGAAAATCAACGTTATCATCATAGCCTTCCTATTGTAAAATATAGAATCAGAACAGGAGCTCAGCAAACGTAATTTTCTGTATTTTTAATATTTTCTGATCTGACAATGCCGCTTAGATCTATCTTAGATGAATTTCAAAATGATTCAAGATGATTCATATTCGCAATAAAATACTATAAATGCAACCTTTCGATTTTATAGTCAACAGCTGTTATGTATGTGGAGGAAGTTTTAATGAGCTTTTCTCAGTATGGACTGGACACTACTTGTATCTGATTGATTCTGTAACAAAAAGGGTCGGATTGCTTGAACTGTTGCGTCAGTGTTCCACTATGCAGAACTCACAGAGACTTTGACTTGACTTACCAAACGGAACATTGCTGATATCACTAAATTGACCATTTATACACCCTAGTCCCTATCTTAACAGGAGCAACTGGTGGTGAATTAATAGTAATGATGGAAGTAGTATCCATTCAACTATCCTACAAAACTAAAGAAAGTGGAAATCAAAAAGAAGATAAGCCTGGCTGCATCAGGGTTAAACTCGATTACTGCTTTTCTATTGTACATAAATAGTAAATGAATTCGTTGATATTTGACCCTCGTCGACAGTCAGTAGCTACAATAGGGTGGAACAATCCCCAATCAGCGGCAATGTATTGAGCTCGTAACAGCGAAGACCGCGCCCAGGGGAAAGGTCGTGGTGTGCACTGTGAAAACGTGCTTCTGCAGTATATGATGACGATCAGATATCCATTGTCACGAAGGAGCAGCTGATCGGCTAGCACTCAATAATTCACTATTTACTCAGACTTGTCGATATAGCTCAGTTGGCAAGACGGCCGCCCACTAATCATTCAGTCGTGATTTTAGGTCACAGGAGGGGAATGTTGATTTTATATATGTTTGGTTCAACGTGACCTGATAGACAAACAGTGAATTGTTTACTCTCCTAAATTATCTGAGGGTTTTTATTGTTGTTGTTCGGAAGATCAAAGTCAGCCCAAGCTGGGAGTTTATGAAAAACAAATTAAGGTTTAACAACAGATTGAAAACAGATCTTAAAAAAGAATTGACTCAAGTCAAATTATGAAGACCGTGAGGAAAAGAGTAATCAAAATCTGGATTCACGAAATGTGTTTGAAAAAGGTTACAATCTCTAAATCTTTCTTTTCAGTGAAACCGACGATTAAGTTATAGCTGCATTCTTACAGACATTTCGCAGAGCAGAGGCAACACACACACAAAAAAAAAACCGTCTTGAGACTGTTTTCTTCTTAATATATGAATATGAGCTAAACTGGCAGTCAAGCGGAATGGAACGCAAATTTTTATGAATCGGAAAATTTCAGTGCCTCCATATCGAGATCCTCACGGAAACGATGGAAAAGGCTGTAATGTTTAAAATAAATTGAAGCTTAAACTTTACGGAATATGTTTTATGGAACGAAAATTCTGAAGGCCAATTTCCCAGAGAACTAATATTTTATGCCATAATCATACAATATTGCGCTTAAGAAATACTTTAATTTATAATTAAGTAAATGAGCTTTGCTTAAAGAGACTGTGATGATATAACTACAATAAAAAAATAAGTAACTGCTAATATATATATATATATATATATATATATATATATATATATATATATATATATATGCACACATACAAATGTATAGTCTAGAAAACACTAAACATTAAAAAACTGTTTCATTGTTTTGTGTCACTTCAGTCACTTATTTCTCCATATCTGTCAATGCAATTTATTTGATTCTTTTCTGTGTTTTTTTCCCTATTTTACATATACTTTATTATATATATATATATATATATATATATATATATATATATATATATATATATATATATACATATATATATATATATATATATATATATATATATATATAGATATATAGATATATATATATATACACACACACACACACGCACACCCAAGAGGAATCAGTGAGTTCGCAGCCTAACACGTAAATTATCATCTGAATATTGATCTGAAATTGCCAATGAATAACGTTCGACCTATGTTATTGATATTCACTGAATAGAGTGCATTGTCAAACGAATTTACTGATTTATCTGCGTGCATTCATGTGCAAGCATGCATGTGCAAATACATATTCAGCATATATATATATATATATATATATATATATATATATATATATATATATATATATATACGTGTGTGTGTGTGTATGTTGGCATAATATTTATGACTTATACATCTATCGTGTGTATTACACATTATTTTACATATATATATGCATTCAATTATCTATTTATATACTTTGATATTTAATCTAATTATTTTGTTAGAGACAGAGAGTATGACAGAGAGAGAGAGAGAGAGAGAGAGAGAGAGAGAGACGAATATAAAACTATGTAAAAAGCGATGTCTGTGTATATATGTATATATATATATATATATATATATATATAGAGAGAGAGAGAGAGAGAGAGAGAGAGAGAGAGAACACAATAATAAAATATAAGATAAACGTGTGTACGTGTAGAAATGTATCAAGTGGATTTTAGTTAAAAATGTGCTCAATATTATCAGTAGAGCAGTTATTAAATGAGTAAAAGCTCTTTTCAATGGCTCATTATAGATCCTACATTAAAAAAGAGAATTTGAAAATCTTTACACATTATATATATATATATATATATATATATATATATATATATATATATATATATATATATATATATATACATATATATATATATATATAGAGAGAGAGAGAGATAGAGAGAGAAATAGAGAGAGAGGGAGAGAGAAAGAGAGACATATAATTTAAAAATGTATGTATGGATGAACATTGGTATATATGAGTAGCGATATGAATATACACGTAAGTGCGTCGAGATATATTTGTAATGTTCAAATGATGCTGTGTTCGATTTTCGGCAATTTCCGGCGATAGGAACAATATATTTATCATTCCTTTATATCAAGTCTGCCAGTTGGCCATTGGCTGCAAAATATTCTGATTACTAAAATTTACGACCCTTGAGAACAATCCATCATGAATTTCGTTGCAGATTTCTTCGCATCGCAGTGATTCAACACCAACTTATCGACTCTTCAAAATGATTTAACGCCATTTTATCAAGCTTTCTTACTATGGGCTCTGAAATACCAGCACTTTGCCAACATGGAAATTAAATAAAATGTCAAAACGAAAATGAGCGTCTCTTGATTTCTAATTCAGGAATAGTGCGTTAATTCGCAGACAAATATATTTTTCATAAATGATGGCGTTGAATATGTTCTGTTATTATTATTATTTTCGGCGTTTTGTTTATAAAGACCTCGTCGGTCATGGCTGAGGAAGCGTAAATATGGGATACGATGCAATTAGTGATTTGGTTTTATGGACAAGAAAATAGGAAAAATATATCTGACAAATGACTTGGTGTGAAGATGAATGTTATTTTGGGTAGAAGAGGAAGAAGAACAAAACGAAAAACGAATACAATAGCAACAACAATAATGACGACGACAATTAGAAGAAAACAATTTTTGAGCCGAAGTCAAGGCTTGAGAAATATCAAAGCATCGGGATGTTTTACCTTTTTCAAAAATTTCGCACATTTACGATTTATAGAAAACCTTTCTTATCTGAATGGTGCTGATATTACCTTTTCTAAATCATACGGATATTAGGGTCACCCTATTTTTTTTAAAGGGATTTTATGAATAAGGTTAAACGCTCCCAAGAAAAAAATACCAACACAAATACAATATATTCATATAACTTTGTACTAAGAGATGAGTGATACTGAGAAGCGATTACTGGAATCATTGCCAACATGAATATCACAATAATCCTTTTGAATGACACCCTTAAATTGGTATCTTGAATAAATTGATTTAAATTTTTCAAGTCCTCAATGAATTCCTCAAACCCAAGGTGACCGGTATTAGTAAAGGGTCAGATTTAGCTCCGATGACACCAAGTAGTTGGTATACTGTTACCTGCAAACATGTTCGACAAAACAGGGATATGGGACGAGAAAAACGGTGGAAACTTGTCCTCCAAATAACTTTTAGAAGGAATAATCAGAGAAGGGTGCAAGTTATTTTTTCAGTGATTAGAACAGGGTAATTTAGCCAATTGAAAAAGTTGTTGACACCGTGTAAACGTGTGTGAAGTTTGTTGTTTTTTTTCGTTAAAGTAAGATATTAGCCATGTTGTTTTTACTTTACTCCTTTCTTTTGAATTCAATTGTTAAAAAGTTATTCGTATTTTTTTAGCATCCAGGGGAAGAAATCTATGAATAGACATAATGAAATGACCCAAGAAATGATAAAATAACCTTAAAAAATGGACACAAATTTGACTGTTTTCATGAAATATAAGTAAGATATCTCAAACTTCATAATTCATTTAAGTATAATTGTACTACATGGTATTATCGAAAAAAAGTTGCAAAAATGATTCCATAATCAATTTTTTGTGCACTAAATCCATGAGACGTTATTTACCTGTTAGTAAAAAAAAAAATAAAAATAGGGTAACAGCAAATTTCTAAAACAATAAAATAAGACTTTCTTCCGACCGTAACGAATTTATTTTACTCAAGGAACTATTCTTAGGAATCATCGACTTATTCATACTTTGATATTCCTTTGTTCTGTGGTAAATATCCATGAATATTGTTTTCCTACTTTAGTCTTTAGTCATTGTAGTCACGAAGATATCCGATTGAATTATACGTGAAAAAGACCGGATCACATATTAATTCCTTGTTATTAGTGTTCTAAGATTTTCTCTTTCATGTACTGATTTGTAAAATAATTTCACTTTTCATGTAGACCCCAGCTCCGCCTCTGTCGTACATTTGCTCTCAAGGCTCTGTACAATTCTAAAGGTTTTGAAACTGCATCAAAGAGGTAGACACATAAAGAAAATATATATCAAATAACGAGTTATTATTTGCCCTTTGAACCGGTCTGTTTAATTTTCTCAAAATATATTAAAAATAAAAGATCAGCAACATGATTATGACCCAAAAAACTGTCCCAACCTAAAATAGACAGCAGAATGGGGACATTCTGCCCTCACGCTGCAATGGGGGCCTCTTATCTTAACATTCTATATCCTCTCCATTTAAGACACCTCCTTTAAGAAGGCTGTAGGGTACAACATCAGAAACGTAGTATTTAAAAGATGAACCAAGACGAGGATAACAGTTAATGGCTCTAATTTTTCGTGCTGTAGCGGTCAACAGTGTATTAAGCGTAATATTCTCCTTTGTGCACAATTAAATGAACAGTTACTTCTTATCAATACATAAAATATCAGATGTCATATACAGAACATTACAAAGCTAGTAGACTTTCCAACATTTTGGAGACTGGTGGAATCATATCTTAATACCCCTATTTTACCCAACATGGCTCAGAATCTCATTAAAGTACGCTTTGTAGATATCTATACAAAATATCAAAAGAAGGAAGGAATTTTTTTTAAATACTTAAAATGCCATTTTTTGAATTTTTCCGGAAAGAAAAAAAAGCATAAAATACTTCTTGAAAAAAACACCAATTAGATAACCAATTATTATGAGATTTAATTCTCTAGAGCAATGCTGTTGAAACTTTGAAAACCCAAGGAATTATTCTAACATCTAATTTTCAGATTGTAATTACGGAACTATGATAAAAAGCAAATTTTTTCCTCAAGAAAACGTGCTTAATTTAAATGGATAGCATTTATTCGAAATCTAATTCCTGAGGGAAAACTGCTGCGGACACCTGAGTACCATTCGACCGTTCCGTAATGGTCCATGGGCCCCAATTTCGAAATGTCCGAGAGGACCCATGTTCGAACTCATGTGTCGACAAATTCAATTTAATGTGAACCCTTATACAGTAAACATGCAGCATCGTTATTTGTATTATTCGGGAGGGTTAAGGCGAGTCTATTTGATATCCCCCATAATCATGTAGTTTACGTTGTTCATTTGTTTCGACCACAGTGATACAGACAGCTAATAAATTTGTACAGTCAGCACAGTAATTTGAAGTCTTTGCTTGCGCTGATCAAGCCCGGATAGAAATTGTCCTGGAAAAGGAAAGAGAATGCGTTTCAATATCTATGATGGACTCGACCTTGTAATTGAAAGATGACGATATCGGTTGCTCTTAGAAAGCACTCAGTCACAAAGATCTGTATAACACCATGAAAAGGATACACCTGTCATGTCCCTTTCAAGTAACCGACAGAAAACTATGCTATTATTCTAGAAGAAAGCACCGAGAATTAAGTGAACAGAACGATCTCATCTTCATTAACTTGTGAAACTAATTATTTGCTAGACAAAGTTATCTTCAACGAGAAGCTTTATTCGTAGGGTGACATGGGATGGGATGCAGGGTCTCTTCGGAAAGTATCCAATCATTTAATATAAACGAAAATATAGCCCTCATAGGGCAATGACATCAGGCAAATTACTCCCCTTGATACTTCACTAATTTAGAGCTTGTCACCCAGCGTCTTTAATCTTGCCCATAGCCTGTAATCTCTTTTGGAGGAGCCAGAAGTCACAGGGAGTCAGATCTGGACTACAGGGTATGACAGAACTGGGTGATCCGATATTTCGCCAGACAAATCCCCGCACGAGCTGCGAAGAACGAACGGGCTATGTTATTTTGAATGCAAAGGTTGCTCAGTACACAAACATTAAATAGCGTCCCACTACAGACTGGGTAACATTTCAAGGGTGTATATGTACATGCCTGTGCTTTAAGATCCCTTCTGGTTGCTAAGTTACATTAAGGCAATGTTACCAGTTCTTGAGATATTCAATATGGATAAATACTTTTTCAGATAGAACTCGTGCCTCTTTTGGGATAAGATACTTGAAACAGGATATCGGCTTTGTTTTTCGGCATCATTCAGAAAGCATGGATTAGGAAGTGATCTTAATAAGATCTTTTGAGACTACTTTTTTTGTTGGACTACGCTACGTTTGGAACAAAGCCTTATTCATAAAGCCCCAAGTGAGTTAAGATCACTTTATGGATGATTTGTTCAATGCATTAGATATTCTCAAACAGAGGGCAATGGGTTCCTAAAAGGGGACTAAGCCAAGGGAGGATTTGAGACGAAAGTATTACGGTGAAAAATCACAAGATGACATTTGAAATCTGTGGAAGAGTCGAGAAAAGATGGAGCGTAAAAGGTAGTAATATGACATGACTCTGAGAACGCTTATTTTTTTAGACTAAAACAGCTTTTAGCTAAAGGTCTTATACGCAGAAATGCAAATAAGGGATGATCTCAAAGGCTTGTTATACCAACCATTTGTTCGAAGGAGTCACTTTGTCTCGAATTCATACTGACGAAGCAAGAATAGTTATTTGCTCAACTATATCTACTTTGGTTGATGTCCAAGTAATCATTTTACATCGAGGGGAAACGATCTCAGCATCAATTGTTTGCACTACGACAAGAGCTCTTTGATTTAAGTCTATACATACATGTACACATTCTTGATATTTACCAAGATTAGAATAGTACCGAAAATAGCGAGGGAAGAGACAGTGGAATATTTTTGTATCTTGTTCTAAACTTTCAATTTGGCGGGGGGGGGGGTCTGTTTGTTTTGAAATCCCAGCTTTCTACCTGAAATCTAAAGACGACCACAAATGTCAGTGCAAAATACACTACCATCTCAGCCACTAAGCAGGCCGATAGGATTGGTACTGGCATAGTCTTGCACCAGGCTACACCAGTGGGGTAGACGATAAAGGTCCATTACACTGCAAATATCGTAAATTTGGTCTGCTATTCACTCTTACTTTACGCCGTTCTAACGATAAGCCACCAACGGAAACATCCTCGGTACAGATGCGTGATCAGATTCACTGAATCAATGTTGTAGATGCTAATGATGATGTTACTTATTATTTTCACACACTACCCCCTCTGAGATTTGGGGTGGCTACTGTTGGCCTTAAGTGAAACGAAGCCATCATTGTATAATTTCTTCGTTTATTTTGAATTATACACTGAATTAATAGTTCTGTAGTTTGTATATATTTTCCTTTTCCTGTTAGTTTAATTCTGTTACAAGAATGGTAAGTAATCTCAAAGCTACTATTACAATAATGCTATAATTGGTGATGGCAGTGTCAGTCTTTATGATGATGCTGTTAATGTTGCTGTTATTGTTCTCACTGTTGTTATTAAATTACATTCTCAACTTCATACGATTTACAGACAAAGGCCAAATAGTAAAATGGCCTCTTAGTGCTCCAATTTTATTTCAGTACACTGTTTTATTTGGATTGTAAATATTTACAAAACTTTGTTTAGTCTGTCAACGGGCCACAATTGTGAGGCACACAATGAGGGTTAACCTCACTATAAAAGTGAACAGCTGACCTTTGCTCTATAGCTTCTATCCTCTGTTTCATTAGTAGGACATTTCGTATTGCTTTTCTTCGCGATTTCTTTTTATTCTTGTCTGTTAAACAACGGTTATTGGTGACGACCTAGTTTTATCAGTAGCAGTGGCATCTTGAACTTGGTATTTCGAATGTGCTGTGTGCTACGGATGCTCAAAATCGTGAAGATATTTTAGTGTCTGCAAAAATCAATGGAGAGTTGGAGCCTTTTTGGCATGATGTCGGGAAGGTGGTCCCGATTGTAGAAATTAGGGAATCAATTGAAAACAGAAGTTTGATTAGATGCTATTACGAGCAGATAATAATGTCCGATCATCATTGTTTTTCTTTCATTAATTCTCTTATTTCTTTTTGGCCCTTTCGCTGTTTGTAACATCGAATAAGCGAGATCACCTTCCTTAAAGGTTTTTATTTACTAACCTTTGCTTTTTACGAACACTGAAACATTTTTGCGCTTTTATGCATCTGTAGTGTACAGCAAAACTGATATACGAAGCATCACCAGCCACTGATTTGTAATACTTGTATGAGGTTGTAAGATTACGTATTTACATTATTCCCTATTTGTTTTAATTGCACGCCTGCAATCTTTTTGTTGTTTTCAATCTTGGATCCCATCTTGAGGAGAAACCTCAAGACTTGGTAACCAGATAGACGTTGCATCGAACAATACAGCCATGTATGCAAACGGACAATGTCACTGAGTAACAAAGTATCATTTTATGAAGATATAATATCTAAAAGAAAAGGCAGTAATAAAACCCAAATGAAACGATTGAATAAAAAGGATTACGACTTGGGATTGGAGCGATCGAAGAATAACAAGGTTAGCTTGTTTTCTGGTTGCATTCATCCTATCTTGAACTGACGATGGCTGGAGCACCCAGCACGTTTTGTGGCAAAGGGAAATTAATTTTCTCACTAGTCGTAAATCAAAATAAACGACGGAGAGAAACACGTCATCAAACAACAACAACAACAATGAAGAAATAAAAACAGACATAAAATCAAAACGAAACAAAGAAATAAATCGAAAAGAGAAAATATAAAGGAAAAATCTAAGCTAAAAATAAACACACAAACAAACAAACAGATAATCAGACAAATAAACGTATGACAATATCCAGATGTATTCCATTTTGAGACCTATGTACTAACAAAAATAAACCCCCTCAAAAAGGGTTGCCTGAATCCTCCTTGCATCTCTTCCAATTTCGCCAGTTTTAAACACGCGATGTCTTTCGTTTTAATCCATATAATTTCTCTTTCCCTACTCTGATCTTCTTTCTGTCTGTCTTCCTCTTTTCTTTAATGGTTCCCGATACATCTTACTTCTTTCCTTCTTTTACCTTCTCTGACTTTGATTTTAACTCCTTCTCTTCATCTCTCATCTCTCCAACACGTTTAGTTCATCTAATTTCCTTTTTCACTTTCAACTCCCTATTTCATCCTTACGTCTTCCTCTTTTCTCTATTTTTTCAGTCTTATCTATTTCTATATTTTCTTATTATTCATTTGACTTTCATTCTCCCCATCCCAGTCGTATTTTCCTTATCCACCCAGACTCAGTTCGGCCAGACAGTCTATAAAATCAGCAATTAAAATCCTAATTCTTACCTCGACTTGAACATCGAGGCAAGCGACAAAAGTATTCACTTGGCTCAAAATAATCTGACTATGTCAAAAATATAGAGTTCTTAGTGAGGATCAGACTCACAACAGCAGTAATGGTTTAAAATAATAGATTGTTAATGACTATTCTACAATCAGGAGGCCAATGTAGACTAAATCCAAGTCCTGTCTTTACAATATCATTATATTAATTGATTAATGAAACAATTTCAACAAATTTCTCCAAGACTAATATTTTTTCATCATTCATTTTAAAACAAAATTTAGCCGATGTGTTCTTTGCAATGAGCTATTATAAAGGTAGCTTGCAGACTCTGTTTCATACAACCCACTCTCCCTCATCTTCCAGTGGTACAGATCTAAAGACTCAACCTAACATACCATCTGCAGCATTTGTTAGGGTCTCATATACTTCCCCCATGTAAATTAATGGCGACTTCTTCTTCACTTTACACTGTTCTGGCTTACAAACGTTATTTTTTTTTCAATTTTCTATTGGAATGCTCTACTTTTGTATTGCAAAGGAAACCAATATCTCATTATTAGTGACCTGTCAAGAAAGAAAGCGTCCAATTCTCTAAACAAACATAAATAGAAGTTGTGTTGTCTCGATCTTTTGTCCTGATTTTTCTATAAAGAAGCTCAGTATCAATATATTTATCGATAAAATCACATCAGTTCAGTGGTATAGTTGAGGGTAGAGGGGTACTATTTGAAAATGGTTCCTGGCCCCCACAATCGAGATGGGGGTGGGGGGATACTTTATAAGCAGTCGTTCACCAATTGCATTTCTACTGACATCATACAATGACATGGATATATTTGTACGTATACGAAAAATAATTCCCTTGGGTTATTCCTCACCGATTAAGTGATAGTATGCGTCTATTTATTGCAAAGTCTCTCTTTCCACCAAATATCATCAAGCGCTAGAAGGGGCCTCTCAAGGAGCTAAAGCTCCGGACCCTGTGCAAGACCGATGGCTGAGTGGTGGTGTGTAGGCTAGACTCGCATGACATTGTCAGAGACTTTGATCTTCATTGGGTAGCTAAAAAATGGGACCAAATGACCGATGAATCTATGTTCCCCATATTTCTTCCTTGAGGAGGCTGAGTTACTCGCTTATTTTCTGTCTTGGCTAGTGGCCATTGTTCGAGTAGTAAAAAGTAAAAATGCTGATTTTTCAAAGCTTGCATACTCTCTTTGTATGAAGCTAACCGCAACTTTAATATTCTTATTTTGCTCCATGCCAAACCTAAATTCCTATCGAAATCTCTGTTATAATGCAAGATATTTCTATAAGAATTCCTAACTATCCATTGACTCATGTTTACATGATGGATACCAACCGTAGCGTGATGATTGAGACGGTACGAAGAACAGTCCACTAGTAAAGTGAATTCGATTCTCAGTGTGTGCTATAAAATGTGACCTTGTGGCAGACAAAGCAAGTCTTGGTATTTGATCAATTACTCAATCAGTTTAGTCTTGATTTCTCCGACCAGACTGACGATACATTAGACATTGTGGGGTGTCAAATTTTCATGCAAAAACGTGATTGGAAATTTGATCCTTCTTGCAAAAGAATTGTTTGGCTAGATATAATTTATTCAACTTCCTAGGTAGCCCAGGAACCCCCACACACTTATATGTGGGTAATAGTTATATAAGTATATTAGCTGTGTCGAGAACATGACCATTTAAGGCCAAACGATCGCAGATGTAGTGTCATGTCCGATTGGGGTTTTACCTCATGAGGTGTGGTGCGGTAATAAAGTCCAAAGGGCTTGGCCACAAGGCAACAACAAACTGCTAATAAGGATATATCTCTTAACATTTGCAGGTTATACGTGACCATCTTGCAAACCCTCGTTCTACACCAGGCAAGCATGATTCTGATAGTGATCTTATAGATATATTGATCCTATTTAATTTTTTTTTATTAACAGCCAAACATCCAGTTACCGATTGCATCACCGCGGGAAAAGTCATAACTCGGTTGATTCCTAACCTGATTGAATTTTGTTACATTCCAAATCTAACCACAAGTTGAATTTATTGAAAATATTTATTTAGAGGTTCCCCTGCCCGTAGCCTTTCATTCTTGTTTGTATACACGATGGGCTGCATTAATCATGAGGCACAGATCTCTATCTTACAGACTCTGAGGGCCCCCAGGGACGCTGAGGGAGCTAGTAGGCCATGACGTAAAAGAAAAATTGCATTGATCCTTTGGCCATGAGGTGCGGTGAGACTCAATTTTAACCCCCCTCAATGTGCACATCAGCTGTAACCCAAGGCAATGAAAATCTTTTTTTTTTCAACAGATACACCAAGATTCAACACAATCATTTGAAACCGCTCTAATGACCAAACTTTAGAACCAAAATTATCGGCTTATACACCAAGCAGTGTAAATAATAGCAATCAATTTAGTCCTTTATTTTTGTCCAGCAATATATGTTTAGATTAGAGGGACCACAAGTTGACCCGTGTCTCAGTTCTCTATTTAATATGGATGCACATGTACATCTGCTTGCACGTTCTCTTCGATGTATTAGTTTTCAAGTTATTTCAATTTTTGACTTGCATTTTTTTCATCTTCTAAGTTGCTCCTCGTCACAACCCCACTGACTGTCAGAAACGGCGGGGGGAGAAAAAAGAAAACAAAGTGCATCAAGGCAATGGACAACTGCTTCAAAAAAAGTGGGGAGAATTGAATAGATCACTGGAACTATGGATCTCCATGAAATACTTCTTGGAGGAACAGGAATCAAACGAAGAATCAAGTTCATTCTCCAAGAATAAGGTTCAAAAAGAGAGGCCTAAAACCAATACGTCTTTCTGATACTCATCTATGCAACTGAAACGTGGAACCTGACCAAAAGATCGGCTCACGAAAACTATGAAACACATAACAGGGTTATGCTTAATATCTCATTGAGAGACTATAAGACAGCGCGTTATATCAGAGAAGAAGCATGTGTCAGATATATCACGCACAGAAAAATCACTAGAAACATTCAAATGATAATGAGCAGGCAACCACTGGACATAACGTCTCACAACATGGATCCCTAGAGATCATATACAAAATTGTGGTCAGCAAAAAATAAGAAGGAAGGAATATTTAGAAACGCGGACGATAGAGAGGTCTGATGAATCTCGGGGAAGGTCTGTGTTCAACGACGGACGTTAAATCATTGATGATGATGATGATGATGATGATGATGATGATGATGATGATGATGATGGTGATGGTGGTGGTGGTGGTGGTGGTGGTGGTGGTGGCGGTGGTGGTGGTGGTGGCGGTGGTGGTGGATAAGAATTAAAACCAAATGAATTAAACAGAAATGTGAATGGAGGAATGTAGATATTTAAAAAAAAGGCAGAAAAGAAAGAAAATGACGAAATAAGTAAATGAAAGAAAAAGAATTAAACAAAAACTGACTTCTGACAAAAACTATGGAAAAAAAAGGAAATTGAATGTGTGAGAAAAAACAATGATAGAAAAATGAAAAAGAATGAAAGAAAGATGAACTTTGAAAAATGAAGAGCACTGGGTAATGCCGAAAAAGCACGGAAACACGAAATGCTTAAATTGAAATAAACAAAATGAGAAAAATGATGTACTCAAAGGATAAGAATTACTAACGGGAATATAGACAAAGAGAGAGAAAAGACAGGGATAAAGAAAGAAAAGAGAGGAAAAAAGCAAGAATCAAAGTGAAAGAAGGAAGGTGTGAGAGAGAGAGAGAGAGAGAGAGAGTGAGAGAGAGAGAGAGAGAGCAAAGAAAAAAAAACGAATAAGGGAAAGGAAGGAAGACGGAAAGAATCGATGTCACGATAAAAAAAAAGTAATTGAATTAAAGAAGAAAAAAAAAGGAAAAGAAAATATGGGAAGAAAGCAAGAAAAGAGAAAGAAAGAAAGAAAGAAAGAAAGAAAGAAAGAAAGAAAGAAAGAAAGAAAGAAAGGAAGAAAGAAAGAAAGACGGCAAGGAAAAGAGAGGGACGGGGGGATGAGAAGTAAAGAAGGAAGAAACGAACGAACGGGGTGAAAAGAGAGTTAATCAGTAATAAAGAAATATTTGAATGAGGAAAGAATGTAAGAATGATGAAAAATGAGGGGGGTTGGAGACTCCGTACGACTGAAAAGTGAGAAAGAAAAAAATAGAGACAGAAGTGAAAAAAAAAAGAAGACAGACAGCTACGAAAACAAAGCCAAAGAAGAAGAAAGAAAAAGGAAGAAAGAAAGAACGAAACAAAGAAAAAAAGGAAGGAAGGGAATGATAGAAAGTCAATCATTGATAAATGACTATCTAAATAAGGAAAGTACGTTGAAGGAACGGAAAGCGTTGATGTAAAAATGAAAGTAAAGAAAGGGTAAGGGAAGAGCGAAAGAAAGTGAGAAAAGTCCTTCCCCCAAAAGGGAAAATATTGAAAAAAGGAAATAGATAAAAACGTAAAAAGAAAGAACGAATGAAAGACAAAAAGAAAGAAAGAAAGAAAGAAAGATAGAAAGAAAAAAAAGAAAGAAAGAACAGGAATGAAAAGAAAAAAAAATGAAATATTGGAACAACCATGCGCGTTGAAAAAGGAATAACAAAAATAGGTATACGCCCCCACCCAAAACAACAAAAAAAAAAAAAGATTCAAAAAGAGACAAAGTAAGACGAAAACTTGCCATCACCAAGACCAAAAGAGAACAAATAAATAAAAAAAAAAAGCCACGAAGAATCAAATGAATTATTGGGAAGTTTAGCTCGTAGCTGCTCGCAACCATTAATCAACGAATCTATGGCCACGACCCGCACACGTCTACCATCGCAACCACCACCATAACCTCCTCCACCATCACCACCAAGACAAAAACAGACACCACCGAAGCAACCAACGATCTCACCATCGACAACAAGGCAACCAAGAAGATGCTTAGAATCCGTTGGCATCCCTCCTTACGTTTGACTTTTCAGCTAGGGCTACCACTAAGACTAGAGCGATAATTTTTCGAAGGCCAAACGCTATTTTTTCAGTATTATTTTATTTACATGCGTTATTTTATTTTCTCCTTTATTTAATTCATTTAGTTTTTGAGGCAGGGGTACGGAGCTAGGTGTTTAATAAAATGGAAGACGAAAAAACTTTGATTCTCTTTGCTGATATATATATATATATATATATATATATATATATATATATATATATATATATATATATGTGTGTGTGTGTGTGTGTGTCTGTGTGTGTGTGTGTGTGTATATATATGTACATATGTATATATATGTGTGTGTGCACATGTGTGTAAGTGAGAGTGTGTGTGTGAGAGAGAGTACGTTCGTGTAAGTACAAATGTATCTGTGTTTATACACGAATGTAGTTCAAATAATCAACGCTGTGCACATGGATTTGTATATATACGTTTATAGATATGTACACGCATGAACGCAAATACATATGTATGTATGTGTATGCATGTGTGTGTGTGTGTGAGAGAGAGAGAGAGAGAATGAGAGAGAATTTAATTGCATGCTCGGTGTTTACGTGCAGAGGGCGGGGCTTTCAGAATTGGAACGGATGTCTTGAGATTTTCAAAATGAACGAAAATAAAAATGTACGTGTGACGAATGATTGGCGTAAATAGCTACATATATTTTTTGCACGCGTCCCCCTCGTGTGTGTGTGTGTGTGTGTGTGTGTGTGTATGTGTGTGTGTGTGTGTGTGTGTGTGTGTGTGTGTGTGTGCTTGTGTAGGCCAATATCTACCTTCATGTGCGAATGCTATAATGTGTACACGTGTCATTTGCTATCAGCAAAATATGTCAGTAAATATAATTGTAAACATGTCCGCGGGTTATACGAAGCACACACACAAGCACGCAACAATGCACTCGCTCATTCACTCAGAGAGAGACAGAGACAGACAGACAGAGAGACAGACTGACAGGCACATATATATATTTAAAAAATTTTT
Source organism: Thysanoteuthis rhombus (assembly GCA_963457665.1). NCBI lineage: Eukaryota > Metazoa > Mollusca > Cephalopoda > Oegopsida > Thysanoteuthidae > Thysanoteuthis > Thysanoteuthis major. Next base: position 18,892,212 of record OY735205.1, on the reverse strand, counting down.
GGATTTAGAGAAATTGTTTTCATGCTGAAAATGATTGTATTTTGTCACATTTTACACCAATCGTCTCAATGCCTGGTGTACGTATAACGATATTCAAGTGTCCGGCTATCTTTAGCTTAATGAAAGTGTGCTTATCTCTCTTGTACGTATCTGTATTCAAACATATGAGTGTATGTGCGTGTGCGTTTGTGATCTTGGGCGTCTGTTTCCATGAAAACTCTGAATAAATCTCATTTATTTCGCCTGAAATCATTCCTACCAGCAAAGTTATAGTTTCTTCTCCTGGAAATGTTCGTCTTTGTGTTGACGCAGGAAGAGAATGAAAAGAAAAACCAAAACAAAAAGCCACATCATTCTCCCCATATCTAAACACCTCGATTTTCATACTATAGGCATCAGTTTTCACAGGCTGGTAGTTACATGCAACAGTCAGTCAGTACACTGAAGAGTTTTTTCATTTAGTAAAAGATTTTTTTTAGCTTTAAAAATCAGTAGCATTCGATAGCATTCGACAAATGCCGATCATTTACAAATACATGATACACAGAAGAAAGGATAATTCGTATTGATTCTACCAATCACTAAATATACGGTGTTCCCCAAAATATTAACATAATCTTAACATTAACTTTACAAGTGTTCAACTACAAATTTACACGTTTAACAGCTGGTGTTTTCAATGGAGTAAACCCTGACATACGGAAAGTATTTTTTGGTATAACTTTTTATTAACAGCTAAAAGCAGTAAACATGCAGAACCTGAAAGATCCATTTGTGCTGTCGTATATAAAACAAACCTATCATCTGAATTTTCATATCAAAGAAAAAAAAATTCTTTAAGATTTTAGACTAGTTATAGTCACATTTTCGTCGTTGTACACTCCAGGCGTCTTCAGTCGAAGGTCGTACTGGGTAACCTTCTGAGAGTTTCGGACTGAACCCGTTATTCAACCCACGATGATAGATTATTCTCATGATTCCCAGAAAAAGGGGTTCGCCTTGTTGTGGTATAATAGAAAACTAGACTCTCAGTTTGATCCTACTTGTTGTCCCAGGACTGTGACCATATGCCAAAACTAAGCTAAGCAGAGTAAATAACGTACTCCTAGAAAACGATTGTAAACAGGAAATCTGCAACGTTCATATCAACGCTTGTAATATCATATTCTCTTTTCAGTCCTACGTGCGATAAAGCTTATTCCTTAATCATGGTACAAGCTGCATTGCCACTGTTTTATGTCTTACACTACGAAAAAAGAAAGAAACCCTCTCCTTCCGAACGGATAGTACACCTGAAGAGGCCGTAAAATGAATCAGCTGAAACCTTGTGGGAATAACATAAACAACAATGAAGTCAAGTGTCTGAATATCTAATGAAATGATGATGACACGTCTAAAATTCATGGACAAGAGTCCAACAGTTGTTTTGATATTACATTTTATTGTTGCTGTATTATATTATGTTTAGTATTCTGATCTTACGTGCAGGTAACTCTGTTTTATTATATATAAAGGGGTTTTTATATCAGAAAATGTGTACCAATGCTATATTCACAGATATACTAACATCCTAAACTTATGGAGTATTTTTTTTAGGTGCAACTTCTTCCCTGTTACGGGACATTTGTAATTTCATTCCATTCTGTTAGAAGTTGAAATTGCACTATATCTCGTCAGACTTCGGTAATGCTTTATGAGCATTTGGCTGCACTCAGCAATACACAAAAACAGATTGATAAATAATAATGGAACATAGTGACATTATTTGTGCTCATTGTTTGGTGAGGATTTACAATTAAATCCCAGGCAATTGATGGACAAACCACACAACCGTCTTCTGTGCCAGGAAAACGAACCTGATAATTAAGAAAAAGAACCTGTATTTCTTCTTCATAATCGATTTTCTGATCATAATCTCAAAATCTTTCCTCTCAATCAGGGTAACGTGTAATGTTTACAATGTAATTTGAGTTTTGCAAAATCTATAAACGCTTTCAGAATATAAATATCGTGATATAAGAACATAATAATTATCAATAGCGTGCCAACTGAAAATGAATAAATAAAAAAAAAACAACAAATGTTTAGAGACAATCTTTGCTCTGAGAACTGAAATTTGGCTCTTTGGACTATCAACCACTAATGCTGCAATGGCTATCAAGCAAGTTGGGGAATATTTCTGAAATTTCCAGCACTCTACGAGGTGTTTTCAATAGCTTCAAAACTAACTCTCTCTCTCTCTCTCTCTCTCTCTCTCTCTCTCTCTCTCTATATATATATATATATATATATATATATATATATATATATATATATATATATATATATATGTGGTACGGATCAGGCTTGCAGTATAACATAATATAATAATATATTAATTGTATAGAGCCACTTCTGATATGTAATGGATTTATTTCATAGAGTGCTCGATACATACAACTTTTTACTATTGAAGATTCACCTGATGAGGCCCAGCGAGGGCAGAAACATAAGCTAGTTTTTGTAGAGAATCCACATTCTACTATTTATAAATACATATATACATATATACATATATATATATATATATATATATATATATATATATATATATATATATATATATATATATATATATATATATATATATATATATATATATATATGTATGTATGTATATAATTATTTTCGCCTCAGACTATTTGGAAGTTACTGCTTAAAGCAAAGCAGAACCATCAAAACTTTTCAGAGCACATTTTATGAAGGTGCCTCTTGTATTTTCTTGGTCATTTTTACGTTTTTCAACATACAGTATTTTAGTCATACGTTGAGGTATTTCTGATTTGTTCAAAATAGCCAAACGAAGAAAGGTCAACGAGCTGTCTCTACGCTCGACAGTTAATCAGTTCATTAAGGAGGACATGTCCTTAATTTACCCATGATATTCCTTGCTTAAGACTCACATTTATTCGTTTAGGGATATGCTTCCAATTTTAACGCTCAAGTATACGAGGAAATTATAGCGTTCCCTTCGTCTGAGTTTCATATTTTAAATATATCTGAAATGTACGTGCATGCAAATATATTAAACTGCTTTTAGTCTACTTATCACCGACTGTATGCCATGTTTTGGGATCGTTTAACGTCCATGAATGTTTGTTAAATGTGAGGCCTTTATGATAGTTATAAATGCCAAATCAGAAAGCTATGTGCCTGTATAAGATCAAAAATGCCTCAAGCAAAACAGCATCTTTACACAGCAATTCACTTGAGTGCATACACGTGGATGAAATGACATGATATCATCTTATTAGCAAATAAACACTCGTTTATACGAAAACAAGTGCCTAACTGCGCATGTGTGGTCTGAAATCGCTGTCTGTGGATGCATATGTATGCACATGTATGCATTTATGTTTATGTATGTGTGTGCGAATTCGTGGAGCAAGAGGAAAGAAAGGAGAGTGAAGGAAAGAGGAATAGAAAAGTTTTTAGAGGGAGAAGAAAGAAAGGAAGAATAGAAAGGGATAGAGAGAGACAAAGACAGAGAGATAGAGAGACAGAAACAGAGACAGGGCGGGGTGAAGATTTCAATTGCTTACAAAAAACAGATGTCGCTTCCAATGAGGCCCGGAACAGATATGGACCAACTACTACGCCTCATTGGTTTTAGAGACAATTTCAGATAGTCTCAACAGATTCAGAATATGAATATAAAAATATAAGGATAGTGAATAGGCGGTGGCAGAAGCAACGGGTGAAAGGATGAATAGATTAGAGAGAGAGAGAGAGAGAGAGAGATAGTTGAGTGACTGAGAGGGTGTTGGGAGATAAAAGAAAAAAACATGGAGGTTATCTATGTGAGAGAGATTTTGAGAAAGAGAGTTAGAAGGACGGAGTAGAGGTGGAGTCTGGGGGAAGTAAATGGCAAGGAGAAAGGTCGTGAGAAGTGGAATACATTTCAAATGGAATATATATATATATATATATATATATATATATATATATATATATATATATATATATATACATATATATATATATACATATATATATATATATATATATATATATGGTATGAAGAGAATGAGGTCAAAAAGAGTTAATTACGGAAAAATGATGCAAAGAAGAAGAAGAAGAAGAAGAAGAAGAAGAAGAAGAAGAAGAAGAAGAAGAAGAAGAAGAAGAAGAAGAAGAAGGTGATGGTGGTGGTGGTGGTGGTGAAAATGACAGAGGATGAAAAATAAGATGAAAGTTGAAGATTGGCCGAGAGCAAGAAGGAGAAAGAGAACCACAATATGGAATGGAATAAGAAAGAGCTGTGGGAAGAAGAAGAAGAAGAAGAAGAAGAAGAAGAAGAAGAAG
>OY735205.1:18835368-18875368 GCA_963457665.1 Thysanoteuthis rhombus | reverse complement strand
ATATATATATTTATATTGCAAAATATTGTTATAAAAACTGGAGAATGTTTAATAAACATGAGGGAATTTCTAAAGAAAAGTTATTGGACTAAATATCGATTTTCAGATGTCTATTGTATTCGCTGAACAAAAATCAGACGGACACACTAGCATACATGAAAACAGAAATATACCGGCATGCTGCACAGTCGGATTGAAAATAGACCTACCTGGCATATTGGGGTATATAAAAAGGATGGGTGAAATTTCCATTTGCACTAGCGCTCCTATGCTAGAGGTAAGTTTTCGAGTCCAGGTAAAAACAAAACAAAACAGTACTATGAATGCTGATTTTACGAGATATACACAGAGAGTTTCTCTTTGCTGGGGATTATAGGGTAATACGATTCAATTCCCCATTCCGTACCGGTCTTGTGGCGTGCGAAGCTGAATGTACATTGTGAGCAATTTAGATTGCAAGAAAGGACACCCTCCGTGAGTTCGTTCTAAGAGAAGAAATTATTGACTGCTGAAAGTAAACCATGAATTAAATAACAGAGGTAAGTAATTGTATGAATCAAAATAAGAAAAACATGAACAGCTACTGAAAGCACCCACAGAGCTGCTAAGACCAATGTCATGAAAACTGTTAATACATAGCTATGATGCAGGGGGTAAGTATGGAAAAAGAAATCTTGTTGCAACCTAAAATCTAACCGATTTGTCAACGGCCAAACATTGCACAGAATTCCCTTGAAATCCATTGAGCACGTCGTAAAATATTGTACGGCAAAGGGAAAAAATGAGAAAGATAGCTCTCAATCAAAAAAGATTACTGGACCTACTCAAAAGTTGAACAAAGCCTCCCTTACTCTATCCCTATATTTCCACTTTCATTGATATCCATTGAGAGCACTTGGGGATATTGCAAGGGTATATACCTACCATGAAGAGATGTGAGTCGTAAAATTCCTGGATCCGCCTTAAAATTCAATTACTTCTTCCCATACCACAAAATTTCATTGAAAGCCTCTTCGAGATATCGCGAGGAAAGACGCAGAGATATACAGACAGATGGATTGACACGGAAACTAATAGGAGTGTTTATATACTTCTTCTAAATTTATTGACTGAGATACAGAAGAAAAACAAAGAAAAGAGAAGGTAGAAGAGACATTTGAAGAATAAATAATTAGAAGAATGAAAATTCAAAAATCAACAATAAGCAACAAAACATAAGGGATAACATAAGAGAGTGCGTGAATATAAAAGTAAAAGAAATGAATGAATGAGTATCATAAAAGGGGAAAGAATACAAACAAAACTGCATTAATAATGATAATTCACTTGTATGAACCGCAATGTGTATCCATATTCGCGTGCATGTAACACTTTTCAATGAGCATATATATATATATATATAGTAATATTATATTAATATATATATAGTAATATTATAGTATTAGAAAGAAAACCTTAGCTACAAAGAAGACCAGGTACTAATCCCAACGGAACATAATTTGAAGATGAAAATTAAAGATATTTTTCTTCCCACACGAATGATTGAGTTTTTCGTAAATTTGAATCCAGCCTACTTTTCACTCGATAAACTCTCATTGCACTGTCTGTCCCTATAATTATTTTCCCCTGAAAATGAATTGACCTGATTTCGTCTAATACCACCATTTTCTATAAACCAATTAGCTTTTCCAATTCAAATTCCCCGTTTGATATAGACAAGGGTACTGTGATTTATTTATGCTTTTCATTGTCACGTTTTCATCCCAAACCAATAAACTTTCATAATTCTGCCAAAGAATAATTTTCAAAACTGATAATTACACAAGTCATTTTTCATATTAAATATATGTATGCTTGGTTTGGTTAATTTAACTTTAAAAGATAATAGAAAAAAATGGTAGCACTTTGCAAAATTCAGCATCCGGTGTGTGTCTAGGATCTATATATACATCATCTGCGAGATTGCAGCGGGTATTGGGTTACGGAAAGCGTTAAATCAATGCTAACGAGATGACCAACCTACTGACCATTGATATTTCTAGTATCCCCCGCTCTTTCATTTGTCTATGCTTTTTTACCGAGTTCATTCACCCCTTCTTCCCATCGCTCAAGCAGGTCATGAAACCCGGGAACTGAAAAAGCTCTGGAACTATTGTACTTAAAAGCAATGGCACGGAATACTGAAGTAGAGATTCATTTCCAAGCTTCGCCAGACTTCTCGATCGTGGGCTTCGCAGAGCCAATAGATTCTCAAATTGTCTATATTGTCGCGCCATCTTATTTTTTTTCGTTCGCAGTATGATCTCTGGGGATACATCTTAGCAGTCATGGTGTCCAGTAGTTGTCTGACATTCTCATTGCCATTTGAGTTTTCTATTGTTATTTTTTTTAATGATATTTTGACCCATTTTGTTTTCTAATATACTATGCTGCCTTGTGATTTCTTCAAGTGATATTAAGTATGATTTTCTCCCGTGCACATTACATGGTTATAAACTTGAGGACCAATATTTTGGTCAGGTTCCATCTTTCAGCTCTATAGCTAACTATTGCCTGTACATTCGGGATAGGCTTGAGGCTGTCCAGGGCATGGCAGTTCTTGGATCGGCAAGGATACAGAGGAGAGTTCTAAGCAAAAGCCATCAGACAAGTGAAGGGGTCATACAAATGCATGAATATAATTACACAAGACAGAATTTGGGGGGGGGGCGAGATTGATCGCAGAAACCAGGTACTGCAAAAGAACTAACAAAGGAATTACAATAGAACCAGGAAACACGAACATATGAATACAAAAAGGGTTAACAAAAACTCTACCGACATTTCAAATGGCACACTCGTGAAATTGAAGACCAACGGACGTGGACATGATATGGCCGAGGAAACCTCAAAAGAGGAACGTTGTTGCTAAAGTCTCTGCAATAGATTGTAAAGGACAGAGATAAAATAATAATAATAATAATAATAATAATAATAATAATAATAATAATAATAATAATAATAATAATAATAAAGTTTTGAAATTTTCGGGCTTTGTTCGTTTTAATAGTTTATATCGAGCTTTCTTGTTTAATATTATTTCGTTTGGAAACCTTCACTAAACTGCTGTGTTCAAGTCATATCTCTGGTAACTATCTTAAGAAATTTCTATAAAAACTCCTCCTTCCACGCTAAATGAATATAGGTGTTATCTTAGTCTTTGCTTTTGGAAAAGTATCAGTGAATATCCCTTTTTTTTTTCTTCACCGAACTACTAAGATAATAACTCACAAGCAATATATTTTTGCTAATTCAAGAAGCTGTCTCCGAAATGATATTTTCCTCAATCAATCAATAAATCAATCAATTCAATTCTTTTAGTTCTTCAATTCAAAGTTCTATGCTGAATGGTACCTATAAAAATTTTGAAAATGTTTACTTTTTCTCTGATAAACTTTTCGATTTATACTTTATACGACGCTTCCTTGTTTAACCTTTTCAGTAACTTTTACTAGACTACTCTGTTCAAGACACTGCTCTGATCTCTTCCAGAAATTTTCCTAAGACTTCCTCTTTCCAGTTTATGAATATAAGCGTTAATATTAGAAAATATCTTCAAGTCTTTACTTTTGGAAGAGTATCGGTAAATAAGTGTTATTCTTTTTAAAGTGGTACAATGAGTTAGAGTAAATCAAACAACACAGGAACACTCCTAAACTTGATTCTAGGGAAAGAGGTATGACCCACTAGACTTGTTGTGTACAGTATGCGTTATGGTATGGATGTTCTATTACGCCCACAAACCAGCTCCTTGTATGGACAAATACGAGATACATGATGATGCTAAAACTTAGTACATGTTCACATAGCATTGGTCATCATTCTGTGTCAAAAACAACTGCAATCCCCCGTGAGGAACCAGATTGGACCTAAAAGTTTACAACTGGAACAAACTGTATCTGACAAGCACAAGAGGAACATTATGCCGGGTACACTCTTCACAATGGCCACAATATCTCTGGGGTACAGTAAGTAGGAGTCATGGTAGTGTTCTAAACTGCTTCACTAAACCCAATGAGAACTTTAACGTCTAAAGCGGCCGAGAACATTTGGCGAGAAAGACACCATGTGGACAGACTGAATGTAGATGACAGCAAACTTTCCAATGGCAGGGATGTCTTCATCAAAAATAAGAGACTAACGAACCTGAAACTCTAAGATATTCGAGAAAACATCAGGATGAACAGTCCGATACCATCACAGATGAGCTAATCAAAGGCCCAGACGGCACATCAACTACCGATGAAGAACAACAGCCAGAAAATACCGTCAGACCCTCCAGAAACACAACTAAAAGCAGGGACTGTCGAGGAGGACCTAACATTGAGAAAATTCAAGTAATGAAAGCAAGCATTCGGCCAAGATAGGAAACCCAAATGGAAACGTTTTTTGAAGAGCGACCATCAATCCCAGAAGTCAAGAAGGATGTCCAAACCAGAGAAACGATTAAAATTGCCAATGCAGCAGTCCCCCCCCCCCAAAAAAAAAAACAAGGAATGGGAAAACCGATGTGCTTGGTGGAAATCAGCCAACTCATATACGCTGCTGTGTAAGCCATCATAGATACAGGATAGGTAAGTAAAATGACGGAAGTAAAATAGAAAACTATCAACTCTGGAAAAAACGAAAATGAAATAAGAAAACTACAGGGTTAATCATCACTCCCAAATGATGTAAAAAAAGTTATCAGGAAAAAATGGAAGTTGCTAGAACGACAAGAAAACATAGGTCAGGAAGGGGATGTGCCAACAGCTAAAACAACAAATCCAAACAAAAGCGCAGAGACTCAGAGAAGCAAGTTCTTTTGGCAAAACAAGATCTTCAAAGAGAATACCAGGAAATTCTGCCGAGAGCTGGGAAAAAAGATAGAGGTCTACATAACACCTACAACCAAAGAGTTTGAGAGCTTTCTGAATAAAATCTGAATAAAAACAGACAGAGACATAAAGAAAGGGCTACGTGAATCCAACAACAAAAGGATCTTTACATATAGACAGAAACGCAAGAACGGTCGGGCATCTACATCGCTTCTGCTATTAATAAGACCAAACATTGGAAACGCCAGGGGTAGATGAAAGTGCTAATATCTCACATACCTGCTCCCAAATAGTAGAAACGGAATCCGGAGAACTATTGGTCCATCACCTGCCTACGTACAAAATCCTCACCATCAACATCACGTAGAGGACATAGCTTCCCCAGAGAAAACAATCTGATCCCAGCAAAACAGAAAGGTGTGACAGAGGAAGCTCTTAGTACTACGGCCAGCTACTCATAAACAATGCATGCGATATTGAAAGTCAAGTCGAGGAAAAAAAAGCATGGATCGACTATAAGCAAGCATTTGACAGCTTGTCGCACTTTTAGATTCAGGAAAGCCGCAAGATCTACATAGTATGTCCCAAAAAGATCGAATTCATCACTGAGAGCATTAAAACTTAGAAGATAAAAAAATCTCAACCATACACCGAGACCGATCAACACCAGAAGGGTATTCATTATCACCTCTGCTTTTTTACGTGGCACTAATACTACTACACAACCAATGGAACTTCAGCAGTTACTGATACACCTCTCTAAATAGCAAAATGAACCACTTGTTCGACGTAGACGAACTGAAAATGTTTGCCAGGGACAATAAACAAAAGGATATACTCACCAAGACTTTCTGCGACGAGTTCGAGATCAAAAGGTGTGCCAAACCCAAGGAAAGGACCCAAAACTGTGCACCCTGACATCAATACCACGACCAAGAAACTACTGATGGCACTTACTAATACCTAAGCGTGAACGGGGGAGATCGCATCCAGCACTCAGCTACGAAGGAGAAAATTTGGAAAGAGGACTCCCGAAGATTGAGTATAGTACTCAAGAGAGCTCAATGCAGCCAATAGGAAGCTATAAACACCCTTAGTAGCATACAGCTTCAACGTTATCGAATAGAAGATGAATGATATCAAGAAACTGGACATTAAGGTAAGAATGTTGCTTACCTATGTGAAAATACACTACTAGAAAGCAGATGTCGACAGGTTGTCCATGTGTTGAATTTGGGTTCAAGACCATTACCATTACGTTTGGTGCATACATTTCAAAAACAGATTACCCAATCTTCCAAATGATAAGACATCAAATCCTCTCGACTAAGAAAGCGGTTGCTCTTTACAAGAAATAGCCTGATGTCTGTGAAACCCCAACTACAGAAAAAGAGGCGACCGCTATTCTCGCCGTGCTAGTGAAACAAAAGGTTTAACAACAAGGCAAGCAACAACCGCAGAAAATCTTGGAGGACAAGATGATGCATGGGAAATATCACAAAATAGAAACAGAAGCATAAGTGGGCCAACAAAAGACGCATCACTGTCTGAGGAATATCGGACCGAAAGCAGAGACGTTGGGCCTGATAATCGCTGTACAAGATCAAAGGCTCACAAGAAGATCCTATCACCATCATATAATCAAATATTGAAAAGACACACATGATACGTGAAAAGTGCGAAGAAATGGTCCACCACGTACTCAAGCTGTCTAGAACCAGCATTGACTGAGTAGATACCAATTCAGCGCCACAAATGCACAAGATCTCCAGGAAATGCAAAATCAAAAATTCTGAAAGATGCTAAGAGAACTAACCGATCACCGTCATTGTAAACAGCAATGGCATCATTTTCTGGGATATGTCCGTCTATAATGACAGGGAAATAAAAGCAAGCAAAGCTGGCATCGTTATCAGAAACTCGAAAGAAGAGAGATGCATCTTTTTGTCTGGCACGAGTTCAGATGGAGAGAAAGAAGGTCGTATTGCACCAGTCTTCCAAGTGAAAGAAAAAAATAACTTTCTGCCTTGAAAATCAGCATACGCTTATTTACAACCCAATATTGCAATGCTTCCACCGGTACACCTATTTTGTGAAATGGTGGCGGTGAGAACACATATGGTGCTAAAATTGGATAGTTTCTTGTCTTTACAAATTTCTTGAGACTGATCCCAGTACAGGTCGATATCGGTTGAAATTCAGCCTCGTGCGAAGCTCCAACATGTCCATCTAACTCATTTTCAAGTGCATCGCTTGTCTTTGGCCTCTCAATTTCATCGTGTTTTTATAAAGATAGAAATATCTGGGGGTAGGTAGATTGCTGTTTTTTTTACTTGAAATCATTTTGATATTTCAAAAGCATCAAAAAGGTCATTCGATCATCGTACTGAATGTGTCTCAGCCAATACGTCTAACTATTCATTTATAGATAAGGATTTAATTCTGAGTTTACATCTGGTGTCCTGATTTGCAGTCTTTTTTTTTTATTGTACATCTATGTAATAGGGCATTTGTTTTGATACATTTATTCGATATAAAAGAACACACTGAAATTATCACAGTTACGAACGCACGCAAATATGTGCACACTCCTATCTATGTTTGAACAGAGGAAGATAAACATACGTATACGTAAACACATTCAAGCACGTGTATTAATGATGTCACTGTCTTTCTCTCCCTTTCCCTCTCTCTTTCTCTCTATATATAGTGTCACTGTCTTTCTTCCCCCCTCTCTCTCTCTCCATATATATACATATATATATATATATATAGAGAGAGGAAGATAGTGACATCATTAACACAGGGATTGAGGGATAGAATAAACGAAAGAGAAATAGAGGGATGTATTAGTAAACATGTCTCTATGAAGAGACATACACACACACAAACATATACATTCGTCGGTATGTACGACTAGTATATTGATGCGAATTATGAATTATTGGACAATATTTGAGTGAAAAGACAATTCAAATGACCTTGTTGTGTACAAATAAGATTTCTTTGTTTATTTGACGCTTCGCCAGTTCATCCTGGCATCTTCAAAAGAAGTGATGGATATATGAGAAAATGTTTGTTATATACAATCCATGTCTGTTTGTGGACGAACTTGGTGATTAGCAATTAAATTTATTGGATATTGGATATTCTAAATAATGAAAAAAAATCAAGTATATATGTACGTCTGCTTCATTTTAACTCTCTCTCTTCCTCTCTGTGTAGATTTTGAAAGAAACAGCATCTTCGCTATGAGGTATAATCAATCCGTTTCCATATATAAAGATTTAAAAAATTTCGGAAATATATTTCAAATGTGACAAATATGAGGAAGGTCTTTAAACTATTATATCTACGGCTGTTATGTTTATTTTCACTCCATATGAATCGTACAGCGAAGAAAACCGTAGAATGGTTCGATCGAAACTCAGATTATCAATGATAGAGCAAATACTGTGAACTTCCAGATAGATATAAAACAAAAATCATATTTGGTTCACCCGATAACACCAATAAAAGGTCAATGTTATCATATTGGGCAATTACTAATCAAAAACCATGACTTGTAACTATTTTATACTATTATAATAATTGTACTGAAGAGGATATCGTTATTAATCGTTCTTTTTATATTTGACGTATTTTAGTAAACGAAATTTCTCTCCTTAAATGCCTTAATTTTGTTTTCCTTTGCCCGGTTTCAAAATTAACCAAAAAACTTATTGTTCATTTCTTTTATTTTCTTAGAGGAAACATGACTATAGTAATTATCTATTGATGAATTCTTCATTGGGTCATTTTTTCAAAAAAACAAATAAACAAAAGAAACAACGATCTTTTGCTTATCTGTCTTTCTGGCATAATTGAAATGGCTGCGGAACCTAAGATACAATCAGTTTAACCAAAACAGATTGGCAGAGAGGTCGATCGAATTAAAAGTTATCAAAAACAAAAGCCTACTCGAAAGAAGCTGAGGGTTTTGTCCGGACGAGAATTTATTGCCTACATGGCCTTCCATAGCTTCTTCGAGATTCTCTCTCCAGATATTCGTCGTCGTCGTCGTCGTCGTCTTCTTCTTCTTCTTCTTCTTCTTCTTCTTCTTCTTCTTCTTCTTCTTCTTCTTCTTCTTCTTCTTCTTCTTCTTCTTCTTCTTCATTATTATTATTATTATTATTATTATTATTATTATTATTATTATTATTATTATCATTATTATTATTATTATTATCATCATCATCATCAAAACTCGTTGTGTTTTACAACGTCTTACAATACGACTTGGGCGATCGCCTGGATAGTCTTTCAAAATGTTATTCAGACTGCTTCCAGGGCACTGATCACAATTGTTACTATTGTCATCCCCATGTCCCATAATGTTATCAGTCCCTTGGTAAGGTAAACATGCTTATTTAGCTTTTGTCTTTCTTCCAGCTTCACTCTTTGGTCATTCGGACCTGCTAAATTTACAATCTGACACGTTCTCTTTTTCTCGTTCACTACAACTAGATCTTGTCTACTGGTCTGGATACGGTTATCCGTTTGAATCTCAAAGATTTCATCTATGTTGTTCTCCAGAACAGATTATGGCCTATACATATAATATTGGTTTGTTTTTTGATATTGTTCTCAAACAGGTAAATGATCAGATGATTTTAAGAAAACTTTTAAAACAAACATACACAGGTTAACCTGCATAACTTATCCACCTACTGATACGTTCCACTATCGGCATAGGACACACACACACACACACACACACACACACACACACACACACACACACATATAGATAGATAGATAGATAGATAGATAGATAGATAGATAAATGCAATCGTAAAATAGACACGTGAGTGATATTTGCGCACTTCGGGAATTCTGCCTTACCATCGGTAGCTTTGTTGGTGAAAGAAGAGCTGCGTATTGGCTGCTGGAGGACACAGGTTGTCTCCCTGCACGATAATCATATCAATGTTCATTCTTGTAGCTATATAAGCCAAGTAGTCCCATGGCCTTGAGAAATGTCATGAAAGATCCAGCATGCTACCTCAACGATCTATAAGATCATGAGGTTTATCTCAATAATAATAGAAGAAGGAAACAAAAAATGAACCCTGGATGAAACAAAAATCGCCCTCATTGTTTTATCTACTCGTGGAACAAGCTGGTGAAAAGGGTCAAGTACATCAGAATATTGGCCTCGTCGTTTCAACCACTGGTATCCGTCGTATCTGGTGACCTTCAGTGACTGTAAAACGCACATGCTTTGTTTGGTCCACAGGAAATATCTTTACAACAACGTTTATCTCATTTCCCGGAATTTGTGAATTCAGTCCCTGAGAGCAATAGCAAGAAGAAAACACATACTAAATCACCGGGAATTTGAATTAGTTTCGCCAATTACCCTTTCCGTTGTGTTAACTGATAGACGAACTAGGCATTTTCGCATTGATAGATTCAAACTCAGCGTCGTACTATAAAGTCCATCTATTTTCGTTCGTAGGACAAACTTCTATTGACCAGTGTAAGTGATCAGGGTAGTTGCAGTATTTGCTTCATTTGCTAAATCAAGATGGCGTACGTAGGAGTAAGACCCCGTGGTCGTAGGTTTGAAATCGGTTCCTCCCTCCTGGCCGATGCCAGAGGTTGCTAGGCGAGGTTTGCCATCACTTTAAGGGAGTATTCCGATAGTAACAACGGACTGATCGGATTGTTGATTGAGACCAAGAATTCTACAAATATGTCTATTACTCTAAGCAAGGGTCACATAACAAAGAACATGATGTATACGACAAGAACCACCAGTTCGAAGATTTCTAAAAAGTTATCCTGTGGAAAGTAAAGCTAGCCATCAAGCAGTCAAAAAAAAGTGAATGGCATGCGAACGAGTTAACATCACCATCGAACCATTCAAAAAAGCGTGTAATTTCTTGGAAACTAGCCCTACAATTCAACGGATGCCTTTAAAAGATGTGTGGTCCCAAAATATTCGAACACCGTAATCATCATGCTACTTATACATAAAAAAAGTACACATGAGCTCTAGATAACTACAGATGAATCAGCCAACTCAGTTCAATGCAAGCTTTTTACTGCATTGCAAAAATGTCACTTAGATCATATTGAAAAAAAATATACTTTAATTTGTTACTTTAGTTTGTCTTGAAGTATATTTGCTCATCACAAACCGAGTAACCAATGAGCTAGACGAGAACCAACCACAGGAACAGGCTGGTTCCAGAAGAGGTTATTCGACCATTTACCATCCCCATTCTCTGAATCAACTAAAAGTGAAAGAATACAGAATACAAACTGCCACTCGCAGCAGCATTTGGTGACTTAAAGGAGGCCTTCGACCTCAAAATCCCCCAAGTTATCGATGCAATCATACCAGTCGAACCCGTACATGTCAGAGTTCTGCAATATATCTACCGAAGATGCTCCTTAATCAGACAACATACATACATGAGCCCCTTCCAGCTCGAAAAAGGAGAAAGACAAGGCAACGCCAGCTCACCAAAACTCTTCACAACTTGTCTCGATATGGTTTTGGGACTTCAAACTGGACAAATAAAGGATTCAGGATTAGTAGTGAATGCCTAAGCAAAGTGACATTAGCTGATAACATTGTTCCCATTGCAAATATGCTTCACGATAATGTTAGACGAAGTGAAGGTCCTCACATGAGCTTCAGTGAAACCAATGTCATGTGTTACGAATATGTTGGGAGCAAAGGCACAAAGATCAATATCGAAAGCGCAGAGATAAAGAAAGTTGAACACTGCATTTACCCAGGACAAAGAATCTCCATGAAATCCTCATAAGTAGAAACCAGGGGCTGTCGTGAATCCTTAAAAATCATTTTCCGTTCTTTGTTCTCGAGAAAAATGATTCAATATACGTTGAAAATATAGTTATAGGAAAATTCATTGAAACTGCAAATAGAAAAATATTGAATATGAAGGTTGGAAATTGCAAGACAACATTTAGGTAAATATATCTATGTAGAGGAAGGAAAAAAGAAACATAAAAAGGAGTAAAAATAATTTCCGAGGATGAAATGAACATCTACCGTGATTAACATTAGAATAATTCAAGATAAAACAAAAACAAAAAAAACAAAAACAAAGAAAACCAAAAAACAAAACCAAAAAACACTCGAGCATCACAGGCAAGAAGAGCGATCCGATTGAAAAGGAGTAAACTAAATATAACCCTAGTCCTGATCGAACAGGATGTCGGAACAAAGCAGTCGCCGGATTGAGCAAGTTGCCAGATTAAAGGGGTTACCGGATTGAAGAGTTTGCCAAATTATAGAGTTTACCAGATCATGGATTTGCCGGATTAAAGAGCTTGCAGGATTAAAGTGGTTGGTGGATTAAAGTTGTTACCGGATTAAAGGAGAAGTCAGTTTAAGAATGCTGGATTAACTAGAGTTAATGCCTGTAGTACTACGATTGTCAGTTGGCGTAAATCAACCTGGCGTAAAAACGAAAAAAAAAAACAACAAAAAATCAAACAAACTGTGGGACAGGATTCTGTTTAAAGAGTAAGACAAGGTGATAGCAGCTCACCTAAACACTTTGCAGTCTGTCCCGCGATGATCTTCCGAAACTTACGCAGATTTCCGTCATTGAGAAAAAGGCAGAGAGAGAAACTGAAACCTCAGCAGACTGAACTACAGCAAAACTTCTGCAGCCTATCACCGTCACATTTTCAAAACATAAATACGAGTTAAATGAGTTATTTTATTGTGGGAAACATGTGCCATTCGTAAGACTAAAGAATAATGAAATTCTTGTAATGTTGTTTTGAACCGAAAATTGGTTAGAGGATGACCTCTAATTTCATGTTTCTGCCCTCTTTGGGCCTCTTCAGGCGAAGGTGAATTCGCCTGAAGAAGCCCCAATAGTGTCATTCTCCAAGTATATATATATATATATATATATATATATATATATATATACCAGGATAAGGACACATTTCAAACCTACGACCTAAGGGGACTGTTCCTGTTCGTGCCTTCTCGATGAACAATAGACCTTGAAATTTCACTGATTGGGTTTGATCTGCACACAGGCACAACCGACAACGATCCAACTGCAGTGGAAAACCCTTCTCCAAATATTTGTTTTCGGAGCCAACCCATTTATCCATTCATTCATCCATTCAAAGAAAGATATACATAACTGGTTCTTCGGTATACGAAGATTTATGATTACTTACTTGGTCCGTTTCACTGCACCGCTCGGTTTGCACACGTGTTTGGCAAATGTACAGAGGAATCAAATCCATTTCTAATTGATTTCATATTCTGCAGATTGCCCAGTTGTGTATTTCATTTAGCTAAATCCATTAGCAAATACATTACAAATTTATTACGATCGTTAGCAATAACCATAAACCCGATGCATATGCTACGATATGGCATGAATTTATCGTTCCAGTAACGGCGTTGATTAGCGTAGCCTTTGCATGGGAATATATTTCGTCAACAAATTCATTCGGCTTTGATCGGATGATAATAAGTTCCTTGTTATGTTGTGCCATTTATTTTGAATTATTTTTCTCGGATTATATGTACTGGGTGTCGGCAAAGTTCTTGCGCAATTTAAAGTTTCCATAACTTTTCTGTAAGTTAGACGTAGCTCACAATATCCGGTGAAATTTATCTAAAATACAGCTTACTAAGCAATGTATACGTTAACTGTAATATCACCCAACATCTTTTCGACTTCAAAGGTTAATGTGTTTTTAATTTCGCTAAATATTTTCGGGTAGTGTTTTTATTGAGTTTTAAGAATGACACATTTATTACTCAAATAAGAAGATACTGGATTGTGCGTAGATCCGATTGAAAGTAATATTGTCTTTCGGCCACTTCAGTTGAGCAACTATGAGCTTAATCGTTATTTAAATGTTGACTCAAAGAATTGTACGTCTTTCCTGAGCCAGGGTACCTTGATGATAAGTAATGATTTGAAACTCAGTTCTGTAGATCCTTACTATCATAGCAACACCAATCTGTATGGGATCTCCAACGTTTGCTGCTTTGAGCCGTGTTAGATAAGACCCAGTTGATAGCAAACTTCTTATTTTGCAGAGAAAATTTCATCATCCTCAGCTTCTAACGTATCCAGGACTCACCCTACCCCTCGATTATGGGTGTCGCAGCGCCAGATATCTAAATAAATTGTCCAATTCGTCACAAAATCTTTTCTTCTTCTAATCATTATTTCGCACATGAT
Source organism: Thysanoteuthis rhombus (assembly GCA_963457665.1). Taxonomy (NCBI): domain Eukaryota; kingdom Metazoa; phylum Mollusca; class Cephalopoda; order Oegopsida; family Thysanoteuthidae; genus Thysanoteuthis; species Thysanoteuthis major. The sequence goes on along the minus strand of OY735205.1, from coordinate 18,861,267 downwards.
CTCTTGGGATCCACGTTGTGCGTCGTGATGTCCAACAGTTTTTCTGGCATTCTTGCAACATGGTTAGTCTGTTATCATCTGAGTTTCCTAATGTTTTTTCGATGACTCGTTTTTCTCTCATGTACTGTGCTGTCTTGTGGTCTTTCCATGTGATTTCAAGTATGATCCTCCACTGTGCACGTTGCATGGTTCTCAATTTGAGAGCCAATCTTTTGGTTAGGCTCAATGTTTCATCACCGTAGGTGATTATCAAGAGGACACATTGGTTGAAAAACTTTCTTTTCAGTCTCTTTATTTTTGATTCTGCATTATGTCTATTTCTTTATGGAGGGGAAGTTATTAACAATCTGCTCAAACATTTATGGACCCTGGATGAAACTCGTTTAAATATTAGCATCAATGAATACCAAATGATTACATTAACATACTTATGAATAAATGAGAATGAAAATTATTAGTTGTCTACTTAGCTTAGACGGTATGAGTGGAGTCAAGCAGAGAATTATTTCTGTAGGACACAGGTTCGATTCCTGCTGCAGCCCCTTTCTTTAAATTTTTGTTCTATTTACGCTGACTAGCTTGACTAATAAGACCAGAATATCTGTTCCAATCGAGATTCAAAGCAAAATTATATATATATATATATTCTACTAGGCCAGAGATTAGACCCGACCACTTTGCGGAAGGAATAAAAATAATTACCGCTGACAGCTTTACCAGATGAGCCACTATAATCCCCCTCCGTCCATTTCGTTCTCCTAAATGCACTTTAGCACAAGAGAATGGGATTATAACAACCGATAGGACGGTACAGAAATCGGATTACATGCTCTCATCGATAACACCGACCAGCGCCCATCAGTTGTCCCTGAAAACCGTCGGACAAGAAGAGAACAAGACACGGACAGAGAAAGGGAAATCAAGAGGGGCGGGTGGGTGGCAAACAGCAAGGAAAAAAGTGAAAAAAAAGTTGGGGGGGGGAGAGATTTATGGGTGTTGCGCAGACGAAAGTTTTGGGAAACAGGACATAGGCCAGTCATGGCGGAAGTGGAGTGGTGACTTCGAAGCCGGAAGTGAGTCAAATTACGAGGTAAGATAGCGCTGAAAGAGATGTTGCAAGAGGAAGAAGAACGGTTTTCTATCTGTCTATGCTTTTTGTCAGTGACTGGCAATGCTGTCTTTTAATTCTCTCAACACGTTGGAGAGTTCTTCTGCTCCGATCTCCTCTTTTTTCCCCCTTTTTTCTCCCTCTTTCTATTCTTCTTTTTTTTTCTTCATGTCCTCTCACTTTCTCATCCTTTTATTCTTATAAAGTTTACCACAACTTCTTCTTAAATTCAATCTACCACAGTTTCTTTCTTTCTTTCTTTCATTACATTTTTTTTGTCTTTTTCCTTTCCTCTCCTGTTCATTTTTTTTTAATAAACTTCTCCGTGTTTTTCTTCTCTGTTCGAATCGGTTTTCCTTTCTCTATTTAGAATTTAATTTTATTTTCTTTCTTTTTTTAATTCCTTTCTCTCTACTGACCGTTCTTTTAGTGTCTCTCTATGTCCAACTCTTCACTCGATTCTGTCCCTCTAAAATATCTCGTGCAAAAGTCATATCAGTCACTGCACTTTTTCTATTTGCGCTGGTCCCTTTCTCTTTCCACTTCTCTGTTTCACGCTCTCTCCTTCTTCCACCCCCTCTCCCTTTATGTACACACTCACACACACACAAACATACACACACAAACATACACATACACACACATATATATATGTATATATATATATATATATATACACATACATATATATATAAACATACACACGCAAACATAAACACACACACACACACACACACACACACATATATATATATATATATATATATATATATATATATATATCAGTAAATTAATACACGTTTGCCTGTTTCAATTCCTATCTATCTTCAGAATTGGCACACGCAAGCACCCTGTATTGGTGATTGCAATACCGGATATTCCCCACCAAATCAACGCAAAGATGTGAAACATGATCTTCTACATCTTGTCAAAGACAGGCCATTTTGCATCACAACACCCCTTTTCTTAACGGCTCTTTTTTCCCATGCTTTTTGGCCATAAAAAATAATCTGGCGACCATTCTATGATTTTGAAGCCATTGACACATCTAATCTGTCTTGTGAAATAACGTCCGGATTTCGCTACGTTTCTTTTTCTGGTAGTTTCATTCAACCGAAGAAAATCAAAAAGTTTCAAGTAGAAAAATATGCAAAAATAATGATTTCAAAGTGTACTATTTATTCCCAGAATAAATAAAATGGCAGCTACTATCGAATATATATATATATATATATATATATATATGTATATATATATATATGAACACTCTGTAAGTGAGGTAACTCGTTCATTGTGAGCTTATGCAATACTCTACCATACGAATGGGGCACTCTGGTGGATGGGGAATATATGCGTAAAATAAATTCATCGCTTAAATTCAACCTTACTGATCGTCTAGTTACGTGGAACAGAGGTAGGACACCGGCCTCCGTGTCTAAAGCGAAAGCTTCAATCATACTGGATGGGATAATGGATATTATAGCCATACTGAAGAGCTGTAATACAACGGAACAGCTGTCTGTGGATGAAATGATATGTATATATATATGTATATGCATATATATATATATATATATATATATATATATATATATATATATATATATATATATATATATATATATATATTCCATATTAGCACAGTTTGGTGCATTCTTCTTTGGAAATACCATTTACATTGATGAAAAAGACGAAGTGTTTTCAATGGTATTTGGAGGATTACCACTTGCTGCAACAAATTGTAGCTTCATAACTGTCCCTATCGAGTCTCGGTAGACAGCCCTCTATTCATAGTACCAGTGCATTGAACACCGTACGACATTTGCATAGTGTTTTAGAATCGAATATCAGACATATATTCAGGCATATACCGAATTTTTTTCATAGAAAAAAATAACAGAAAAAACTGCATCGTAAAAATAAGACATCTTTATTTCAAGTATAATGCTATGCATTCACTAAATCAGGAAATCAGTTTTCAAATTTATTCTTTTCCCGATTAATCGAAGATCTCATATTATTGACTTAGTGTTGTCCGCCACATAGAGACGGTTCTCTGGTCTGTCTTTAGATTAGTAAATTCTGTCCTCAGTAGTCATGTAACTAATTATGATTAGTAAATATGAAGTAATTATCCGAGCCTACTATGTTACTATCATGGTTTCTCTTTATCTAATCAGCAATGAATCTGTAAGGCGTTTCTCGAAAAGCAGGTATAAGGATTTTCCTGTTTTCAGGAATTAACATTAACACTACTGACAAAATAAAGAAATTATATTTAAAATATTTGTAGTAATCTCAGGGGTCCGCATAATTGCTGATGAAACATTTTGCTTGTATCATCAAAGATTCCAACTTGTTGCAAGACCTTGCTTTGATTTAAAGGAAACTGGTTACTGTTATCCAACGCCATAAACTGACTCTGAATTGTTTAAGAGCAGGAAATATGAGCAACCTAAAGTATTAATGTACCTCTTTTTTCTCTGATCATATATTGAGTTGTTTACGAAAATATTTGTGATTCGTATACAACTGAGTACGATCTAAAGAAACTATATAATTTTTTTTTTCTGTAATGCTAGCATTTTTCTTTTGGTATTCGAGATCGCTTTCTTCCGATATTCTTGAAATTATTCTGACTCAGATCCTTGTTAACCTCCCATTTGTTTGTGAAATGTCTTTCATGCCAGCAACGATTCCTCGTTCGCCCACGGTAAACAATGTTTTGTTATTGCTGTCATCAACTTTCCGGCACGTCCACAAACTTAACGCAATGTTATGGACAGTACTCTTCTCCACTGTTTCTGTGGTCTATAAACAATTTTTTTTCACAATATCTAGGGGCTAAGAGTTGGTGCAGGGGAAACGAATACTTACAGCTGGTTCTATTATGAACCAGCACCAAATGGCCCGTCCGTATTGATAGAACATCAGTTTGTAAATTCTATTTTCTCTGCGTTAACAAATAGATTACGTTGAGGCAAATATATGTAAGGGGAAGTTAAAGAAAAAAAAAAATAAAGAAGGAAAGGAACAACTAAAACAATGGAAAAAAAGATAATCATTCGAGGTCTTTCTGGAAAGTATCCAGTCACTTAGTATCAACGAAAAGTATCCCTCGTGATACTCCTATTGGGACTTTATACAATTATCCCATTTTTCCTTACGGTCTGCCGAGTCGCATTCTCTTTAATCACGTTCATGATCTGAAATATTCTTTTCAATTTTAGATTGGATGGGGTGGGGCAGAAGTGTGGAATCTGGACTGTAGTGTGCTAACAGACCTCGTTGATGCAATGTTCTATCAACAAACCCTGCGCATGGAGAATGAGTAAACGCAGTCATTGTGAATGCAATGGTCATTCAGTACACAAGCTTACGCAATGGCGCCTCACTGCCGACTGAGTGACCCTACCGGAGAGTGTACGATTATTTATGCACTATAACGTTCTCTTTGATTATTTGCCAAGTTGCATCAAGGTTGCATAATCAGTTCTCGAGATATTCAAAATGGTTGAGCCATTCCCAGGCAGACCTCTTATACGTGATGGCCTCTGTCAGTAACTTTTGTTCAGATTCCTTATCAGGTGTCAACTTATTTTCCCTCATTGTCAATATAGAACATAGATTGAACACCAAAAGAAATATCAGATTGAAAATTGCAAAATTTGGTGGCATCGGTAGGATATCACTTATTTATTCAGTTGACCATAGTTTAACATAGAATTGTGCAGATTGAACTCACTAGGCTTGAAATACTAATCAATGAGCCATTGACCACGTCAGAGACGCCATTTATTCGATAATTCAGTGTTGTTGTTTTTTTCAAACAGGCAATCATTCTTACTAAAAAATAAAAAATGATATACTGTATTTGCAGTTTTATAAAACGGACAATGCACTGGTATTAGGACTATGGGGACTGACTACCAAAGACTTGTTATGAACTGTTATAAGTCTTGGATAGGTAGTAAATATAATCCACCATGTACGGTGATTGAAAAGGAGTTTACTCCAATATACGCTATAGTGAGATTTAATGTCAACATAAGGCAATAATTGCTACATATAAGTGATGTTTTCTAATTTCCAATAGTATATTTCCTGGGCTCTTCTTTGATATAACCTTAATTACTGGAGTTTCAGGTACCTTTAAAAACTTGAAAATATGATTATAGATATAAGTAAAAAATCTGAAAGAATAAAATCCAAATAATACAACGGCTCTATCCAATGAATTATTCGAACTATAGATTCCATTTTTTTCTGTCTGAATTCGTCTGAAGACGGCCAGTGGGTGCAAAGGCTGAAACGTTGTTTTCAAAAAAGGATCCAATATGAGAACAAAAGTCCACAAATACTTATTCCATTTTTGTTGTTATTGAAACAATTCTTTAGTTGATATATTCTTTACTTTCAATCCAGCGTATGTTGTTATGTTTGTTTGTTTTGTTTTTTGGGTTTTTTTTTTTCTAATTGCCGAGTACTAAAAACGAAATCGTTTGTGGAAGACGGAGAGTGTATCTTCTGGAACCACGTAAAACAATAAAGACGTATTCCTATTAATAAATGGAATTGTGAAAACTCTTCATTGCAGAACGCCAGGAAAACTTTTCAAGCCCGTACTCTTAAGAAAAAAAATGTGCCCTTGCTGTCCTTCCTAGTATTTCTTGGGTACAGAGGTTATTTAGCTTTTTTTTCCAAGCAACTCTCCGCAGAGCTTGAGACTATTTCTCGGATATATGTAACCAGTAGCAAGAATCCCGATCTGACAGGAATATTTATGATACCGTAAGAACAATTAATCTCTTTAGTTATTAAGCCTTAAAAAAAGTTCAAGGAATTAAATGACTACCCAAAATATCCAAAATATTTTGAGTGGAATGTATTCTGGGCTATCAAGTATAGAAATAATCAGATTTCTTTTCGGGAGAAACGCGTTTCTTTCCATTTCGAGCCTGTAGGCCTTGGCATATCTTTTCTACTGACAGAACATTCGCTGTTTTATCATATCAGTGATTTAGTGATATCAGTTCGTAAATTTAAGACAAACCCACGCGTTCAGAAAGGGAGGCACTCAAAGATCCGAATGATCATAGGGTAGGTAGGAGGTATGTGTGTGTGCACACGTCTGTGTGTGTGTATGCAAGGGTCTGTGTACGCGCATGTGCGTTTGTCATCTGTGTGTGGACATTCTCATAATATTTAAGAACAAGGGTAATCTCATCGAGTGCAAATATTCCACGGATACAGCCAGATATGTTTGGGCTATTCATATATATTGAATAACGTAGAGAGTTTATTCATTTTATTGAGTAAAAATTTGAAAAAAAATTCTGTTAAGATTTTGAATGCATATAAATACCATTTATCTTTTGATAACCTTAAGATAACCTAATCATTCAATTTTCACAGTACTTGTTTTATCTTTCTCAGCTAAAAAAAAATCGCTATATATCGAGTGATTTTGTAGGAAATTGTTGGTTTAGGGAAGAAACATATGGTCTAGCTTTATCCTGATGGAATATCAAGCCTATCATGTTAACGCTTTTCTTCCATTGCTGCTTTCAATTGTTCCGATTGGGAGCACCACTTGTTTGAATCAATCATAAGAGAGGATTCTTTTCAAATCATATTCTCTAGCCAGCTGTACATTATTCGTACAAAGAGCAGCCTTCTGTATGGTTAGTTGTGACTTATTTCACTTACTCTACGATCTATTGCATTCTGTGTTATGGTAAATTATCGGCTTTTCATCGTTCCTAAAAAAATTGCTAAAAAAATAGGACGTGTGAATGAGTAAAATCCACTAAATTTATTTTTGCTATATGGAAGTAACATATCAAAGCGACTAATATAACCAAGGACGTGCAAATAATTTTCCATGTTTGATTAGGCTATTTTCAGTTCGTTGTTTATCTCTCATGCTATATAACGTCGATAATTCTCAAGTGATCCTTCAAATTGATCGGTATCAACTTTAACTGCTCTATCCAACAGTGAAGCAACCATGAAGCATCGTTCAGTGATAAATATCTAGCATGAAACCTCACAAACCGATTTTAATAGGTTTGATCATTCAGGGTTCTTTCTCCATAAACTGAACAAAACTTTTTTTTGCGTTTGAGAAGCATTTTCAATTTTCTTTCTTAAAATCAAAAAAAAAAAAAAAATGCATAATATGCTAAAACTGTTGAATTTTTTCTTCTATCATCAATGATGATAACCCAAAATACTAAAAATTTAATATTTCTAAACACATGCTGACATCTACCACAATACAATCAAAAGAGAATTAAAACAGTCAAAATTAAACGTTCCTTATGCCATGAAAAGACGGAAAAAAGAACTAAAACTCATATCCCAGGATTTATAAAACGAAAATGTCAAACTTTCTACGCACTCCGATGATCACTCATATTGTGGAATAACAAATCATTGAGATAGAAGAAGAATTGTATTTTAGCGCTGAGAGGATTTGAAATCAGTTTTGTCTTTAGTTATTGCTTACCACCGCTTCACCACTATTCCACCGTTCTATAGCTCAGCATCAGTCATGTAATGCTCTGAACAAACTACATCTGTTTGGCTACAAGTGAATAAAATTTTGATTAATCACCAAATTTTGAATTTTTTTTTCGTTTTGAAAATCAGAAGAAAACTATGATTGTCAGTAATTTGGAATTACCAAATTCTTACTGAAATTATCGGTTTATTACATGAATAATGTAAATACATCGGTAATGATTAACTATAAAAATGCATTATGAATTCTTTTACCCAGAAAAATACCTCGAAAATCAGGAAAATGGACGTTGATTAGGAATTGATGTAATCGTTAGTGATTGGGATATATTATGAAATATGAATCCATTGCTAATGATATAATTTTAAAAATACCATGCAAGTAATTTTATAATAGAACTATACTTAAAAAAATTTGGAAATTCATCGTAAATTGGGAAGTAAGGCGTTGTTTGAGGTCAGGGATTAAGGCAAGCGTTAATGGCTGGATAGGGCTGTTACATCCATAATGATCTCAGTATAGTAAACTTTGCGAATAATTTTAGTATAGAAATACGTAGTATATGATAATACTAAAGAAAGGCTAAAATGAGGAAAAGTGGTCAGAAACGTACACAATTATTACAAAGAGAATCGGTTTATTACACGTGTAACACACATCTAAGGATTCCGTTTGCACAGGGAAATCTCGCGTGAACGAATAATCTATAATCTCATGATTTAAACATAAGCTTGAAAAGAACGATTTACAACAAAATGCTGAGCGATATAATGTTTTTGAAATCTTCTTGTAAAAAGTGAAATACAGTTGAAAATTTATTTAAATAATGTAATTTCTGACAGCATAAATAAAGTAGCAACAAATAGAGCACCATTGAATGATTGGTTGTAAAGAGTCATTCTATTGGCTTGTACTTGAGAGAGACGACATGAAGAGAAATTTTGCACTGACTGACGTCACAGCAATAAGATTTCATTCTACAATTTGTGTTGGCAGGAGTGGAGTGAAAGAAGGTTAGAGGAGGGGTTTCCTGGAAGTGGATAAGACCGGAATGGTGAGGGGATGTTTCCATGGCAATATCGGCCATGTTGGTGCTGACCCTTTCTCTAATCTTATTTGTTAGGAAAATTAATTAAAGTTTTCGGATATCAGTGCGTACAAACTTAATCACAATCCATCATCGCCGTGGTCCTCAACAAAGCTCCAACAGTAAACGATGATATTTAAACAGGCATTTAGATAGATATACGAGTCTGTGTTTGTATGAGTGTGTGCGCATGAGTGTAGAGATATACATATCTGCACTGTACTTTGTCGGCAAAAGTAATGTATACGTATGCATATATGAATGTATGTAAGTATGTACATATTGAAATAAAGGACAGGGTGGACAAAGATTCATACGTGTGTGCACGCACGTGTGTGATTAAAGGTTGACCAAAAACTAATTTATGTATGTCTTTCTCTATTTATCTCTTTCCGATGTAATGTTTCCATGTACACAATATATGTGTGTGTGCATATATGTAAGAATATATATATATATATATATATATATATATATATATATATATATATATATATATATATACTTCTACTTTTACATACAAAAACCCTCACTTTTATATACGTATAAGCCAATTTTGATACACGCACATTCATACTCACATACACACTTATATATATATATATATATATATGTGTGTATATATATATATATATATATATATATATATATATATATATATATATATATATATATATATATATACGTGTGTGTGTGTGTGTTTGTGCATGTGTGTGTGCATAGACATACTTAACTGAGTTTAGTACGGAATAAGGCTCAGTGGAAGAAATAGCTGGTGTTAATATTGTTTTGTGCTAGGCTTCCATGTGCTAAATGACCTGTTTATTTTGTGAATTCACATTTGAAATCTCGGTTTAACTATGCTTGAATACAGAGCACTACTTCTGGCGGGTGCATTCAATATATATGTTCACGTTTCTAATTCTTAAAACTCAGCCATACATGCACAATTTCTGTTGATTCCCCTGCTTATATGTAACACTGAATATGTAATTATCTTATATATAATTATCTATACTTGATTCTTTTCGAAAAGAGAAACTTTGCCACGTTGGGAGTGACAGTCGCAGATTTCACGACTCCTCGAAAATCTTGATCAATAGATAAGTATTAGGTATTCTATCGATTTTTTGCACCTGGAGAAAATCACTGAAAGTATTGTTTCTATCTGAGTAAATTGTCCTCTAATCTTATTGCAATCAGGGCTGGATTACGGTAGTGCGATTACCGTAGCATATGTTACAAAGCGGTCCTGAATTTTAGAGAAAATACACAAAAATATGAAAACAAATAAATCATTCACATACATATTATAGCAATCAATGCGTTTCTCATTTGCTATGGAGCAAGATAATCCTACAAATGTGTCTAACATTTCAGCAATAGTATTACTTACATGTAGGTAGCAATTTCAGAAGTCATTGATAAAAAACTACAATTTAACAGGATAGGAACTTGAAAGAATCGTGCACTTGATGATACACTTAAAAAATAGTATGCTGTTAGGGTTGGTCAAAGCACCAGCAACAAGTAACCACACCCTCCCGATGGCCCGAGGATGCAAAATCCAAAATGGCTGACAACAGATATCAAGTAGACAATATCTTGGCATCTACTGATTATATCTCCAAGTATAATTTAATTTTCTTCATGTTTTTTGAATGTAGGGAATCCATTACTGGAGAGTATTTTTGGTTTTAAGGTCAACTCTAAGATCATATCGGTCATATCAATGTTGGTTTATATTATATGTAGTCTAGGCAAACAATGGTTCAAACTAGGAAAAAACATAATTTTTCTCTCCGCAATCCATTACTAGTAACATACGATTGGTCCCCAAAAAGCCCTGTTGAAAATCCAAGATGGCAGCCATTTTAACAAGATGGCTGCCAAATTTACCTCAGTATGTTGTTAGAGGTCAGGGAACCCAATGTTGTACACATGGCAGTATGTCATTGGAGAGAGCGTTTTGTCAGCTTTCCACCGTTGTATCGTAATTTGTATCCGGTGGGTAAAAGAAGTTATAAGCAAAAACGTGAAGGTAGGCATTCCAGCACACGTCCGATGAAATTCTCTTTCAAATATGTTTATATGTATATATAAACAGAATCCAGCGTTGGTACGGAACGCATGATGTATGGTAGAAAAAAGGATTTCGTCGGCTTTCCAAGTGTGCGTCTTTTGTGCAAAATAAGTTATTGCCAAGATCTTGAACGTAGGTAATCCAGCACACTATTAGTTATATCGAAAAGATCATGGAGGCGGGGGGGGGTACAATTTTGGTAACCTGGTTAAATAATATCTAAACACCATTCAGATTAAGAGAAAATGTCGCCATTTTTTCCATGATCTTTTGGGCAGCTATTTTGAATTTCCAGACACACGACGTTGGATCTATATTTCTTCCGATTATAACTAAGCTATAATCCATGGATCCATCCCCAAAAATGATCCATTGTTCCGTAACCTATTGGCCACCCTTACAGTTTCATCGTAATTGATCGGGAACTTTTAGAGATATCGAGTGGACAGGTTGGAGCGAATCCAGAAATGTACGGGGAAAAAATGCAAAAATGTATCTCAATCAACTACAGATTCCTGGAACTTCCCCGCCGAATTTGATCACTTCTTTCTAATAACGTGGCTCGCCCTACCACCATTTTTTTTTCAATTGAAATTCAACGAGATCTCTTGGGGATATTGTATACAGTCACCCCTAACACTATGGCAATTTTATTTTTCTAATGTACAAGGGCACAACTCACGTATTTTTGACAAATTCCTGTCCCACTGAATTTGAAAGTTACATTTCCTTGATTTGACATGAGAATATGAACTGATGATGATGAAAATGTGTAATGGTTTATGCCACTGTAATCATCCAACTGACGATTTCATTAACGTTCCTTTCTGGGTTGTTGTTGATAATCATCACCATCAGCTAGATTCTTGGCTTTTTACTCAACAACAGAAACAGTAGACCGCATAACATGAATATATACATGCAATGATTAACAGATTGTAGAGGTTGTCTTAAATACTTGACCAGAAGATTTAAAATAAGCGCTGGTCATTTGAAAACGATGTTATACTTGATCCCATAAAATGGATATCATTTCCGTTTAAATCTTCATCGTCGTTAAAAGTAATGCAAGAGCCTATTGTCGGTTGTCTGCGCTGTGACCCTTGTTATTTGCAAGGTCATCCAAGATTTGTTTGGTTGCAGAAAAGCCGAGTGAAAAATTTTTTCTTTTGCATCTAGGCGAGCTCGTGTCTGGCATTGTCTTTACAATGGGCAAATAAGCACCATCTACAGGTAATGTAACAGGAATTAAATACTTCTGAATGGTAGAAGCAGAAAAAATATGTGCAAGCCTCCTACAAATCAAGATTTAGAAAAATTTAGTGAATAAGCAAAAAATAGAGTGTAATCACCAAACTCATTCAGTTCTTTAATTAGTGTTTGTAAACCGCTAAGCCTGACAATCATGTTGCTAGCATTGTCATAGTTTTGATCACAACATCCTTTTAAATAAATGCCAATTCCTTTTAAAAGGTCAAGTAATCATTGAGCGAGCTATTCAGTGCTATGACCACCCAAATGCAAAAGCTTCACAAACTGGTCCTGACGGCAAAAGCTACCTCTCAGTCTAAGTAAGCTGGTTCCAATTTGATATATTGGGAGAAGAATTCAACGGAACAGAAGACTTGTATGTTTCACTTCACAGATAATGTGATCCAGGATCCTGGATTCAATCAGATTGAATAATTTCACACGTTGTTTCAGATAGGTATGATTTATATCCCCTTCTTATATTTGCATGAGTATTTATATGCTCGGCCAGGAAAGGGTCAAACTTGGCCTGTAATTCTAAGAACCTCCGAGTAATCTCAAATATAAGGAGAACGAACAGTTTCATCTCTAAAAGGAAATAAAAGGATCGTCCAGTTAAAATCTTTACAACTTCAATTATTCATCTTGTAAGTATGAGTCAGTACTTATGTTCAGTCCCCATTCGTTTCACAAGTTGAGAAGTGACGTATCAACTTCTGTTTTCGCGCATCAACAATGAAAAATAGTTTGTCTATATCAGGAACCTTCTTCATGTTGACCTGATAGATTGCTTACATTTTTCCAGTCATTAAACCTCTTTCCAGTTAAGTTTGATGAACATTCCGAAGTCTTAACCTTGCATGGAAATTATAATAGGTTCCCTCTTCTTTCTGAAAAGCATAACCAATTTCTTGCACGTTGCTTACTCGTAGGTTGATGAATATGTGTGAAATGAAACGTCTGAAGGTGCCAAGGTTTCTTTTCACTGCTATACAATCGTGTGGATAAAGAGAACTCACTATTAGCATGTTGACATCCGTCACTTTCATTGGCTCTCCCATATCCATGATGATAATCATCTAGATTGTTTAGCCATTCATCAATACCGTTGGATAACTTGTTCTTTCCTATTCAGTGGATGCTGACTGTTGCAGTATGCCTCCAGCTGTACTACAATCAGCTGTTTGTATATTTCTAGCTTCAGACATTCTTGCACGATGACGGTGAACATCGATACCTGTTTCGTATCATGAGTTGGTCTCTTCTTTCCTTTTTTTCCTCTTTGCTTTACGTCTTGCGTATCTAAAAGCATAATTTTATCAAATATCTCCATCCATACAACTCATTGCTTTCACGTAGACACCATGCTGCCATTAATTACCATGTTGAAATAAAAACCCTAATTGAAAAGAGATAATTGACTGGATTCGTTAACATTATACACCCGGCCGTTCATAAAAATTTGAGTCGGTATAATATCATAGTCATAAAACAAGTGCAGAATCACTGAATCAGAATTGATAGACTTTTGATTCTTCCCTCTTCGTTTATTCCTGTCTGTGTCTGTCTGTTGTATGTTTGTCTGTCTGTCTCTGTCCGTTGTATGTTTGTCTGTCTGTCGGTCGGGCACTCCTGATCACATGATTCATGAGATATCTATAGTCATTTTGGCCAAACAGTGTCCTAATCTTGCGCTGGCATTTTTTCCTGATAATTCTAGGTAAAAGAATTATCATTCTAAATAATGAGTTCTAGTACACGCGTGGGCTACCATGATTCATTCATGCATGTTATAGATTTCTAATTCTAATCTCCAAGACCAATAAACGAATCTAAACCCACTCGTGGTAGGATTTCTCATCCCCAAAATCTGTTTTTATAATAATAATATTTCCATGGGCTTCTCTCGACATGAATACAAGTACGAATCAAAGTAAAAAACATGATTTTGAATGCTGATTTTCAAAGCAGAGAGGCGCTCACACTTAAAAGGTTGATGTAACACAATTCTCATATCCCATTACCCCCAACCTTTCCCTGTACCTAACTAAACTAAACGTAACAAATATCCACATCATTCAAATGGGCCTGTCTCGTGGCTGAATGTATCACTTATTCCCAATCAGTATGAATGTCGGTGTTCGATCGCCAGATTGGTTTTCGAATGCTGATTTTGAAAGCTCCCCGAACAGTCTACTTAATCCATATTACCTCATTTGACCTTGTGTTGAACTAAACAAAGTTTATTACATCTCAATCGTTTATTCATATCTTTAATCATAGTATTATGATTTGGAAAAACAGACCAGTTTTCTTTTTAATGCATATTCAGAAGAAGCTGTTATTTATCATCACGTATAATGTAATCAGGCAGTCGTGGTTATCAAAATTAATCGGTCCCCAAAATTTTGTTTAAATTTATCACAGAGCTTCCTCTACAGCATTAGCTCAAAGTTATCAACCGGCTATTGTTTCTAGAAGACCCTGTCCCAAAATGAATATAACTGTCTTCCTGTGTGCGTGTGTATGCATGTATGAATGTATTATCGTGATTTCGAGTCTTATTTTAACGAAATACATCTAGGCAAATAGTTAGCAGGAAGAAGCAATATGAAATACGCACAGCGAATGTCATATTGGACACTATCTGTTTGTTTGTTTTTTTTCAGATGACTATTCCTTAAAGAATATGCTACGTGATCGTACGAGCGAGATTCTTGCTGAGGCTTTCAGTGGGATCTTTGGCCCCTGTAGGATATTGAAATTGTTTTTAGGATTACTATAATTCAATGCCCGTGGCTAAAGTGGGCCTTTCGAAAACACACAGTTAAACAGAATTAGTCTTTTAGTATTATAGTATAGATAGATAGAGGGAAATCAAATCATAATCACTATGGTGAACGCTGATGCAGACTCTGCACATTTACCATCAATTCTCAAAAAATAACTTGCTTAAAACAGTAAAAAAAAAAACACAAAAATAAACAAGAACATTTTAGGTGCCAACTTTATTTAAAACGTGCGCGTTATACGATGTAAAATGCAGTAATAGATATCACCCAATGTCATTCAGCAAGGATTCAGGAATACGAATTCAAGATGGAATTTTGTTTAGAATGATACCAGGCTTATTTAAAGTAGATTAAATTTGAATGAAACATTTTGTCTTTCCGCTTATCGAGTAAAATTGAATGCTATATCACATGTCCGCATCGCTAAAAATATATTGCTGTTACATTTGCAAAGAAAAAATAGAGCCTGCTCATATGCATGAATGATAAGAGTCGCTGGTTAATTTATTGCTGGTGTTTCCCCCAATTAGTGCCTTATTTATTTTTTTATTTCATTTTTGAGAAATAAAAACGTGTTGAGTCGTTTTAATGAATATGTATTCGCAGATGTTCATGCGAAACTGTAATGAATCACAGCTCTCAGCAAGCTTAACTTTTAACCCTTAATAAATTCGGTGCAACATGATTTTCCTGGAAATATGGTGAAGGAGTTTAGATAGAGAGAGGTATATTTGAAAATACACTCACACTTGCACACACACACTCACATAAATACATATATATATATATATATATATATATATATATATATATATATATATATATATATATATATATATATATATATGTATAGAGAGAGAGAGAGAGAGAGAGAGAGAGAGACAAATCGAGGGTTGGTAGGATCATATGAGCCCAAATGAATGTATAAGTGAACAAGCTATACGCACTGACAGACCAATCAAATATGCACACACACACACACACACACACACACACATATATATATATATATAAGAGAAAGAAAAGGCAAAGGTCAGTAGAATCTTATAATCACAAATGAGCGTATAAGACATCAGACACACAATCACTAACACACACACATATGTATATGTGTGTAAAGAGAGAGAGAAAGTGAGAGAGAGAGAGAGAGAGGAAAAGTGATGTATGCATCAAATTTCACATCTAATTTGCGACCGTTTTCTGAGTGAATTACGATAATGTGAGTATCTAGTTATATTTGGGACATTAGTCTTTGGCTACGAACTATAGAAATAACAAACACGAAAACCTACACAAACATATCTATATTCATGTATTTCTCTCTCTCTCTCTCTCTCTCTCTCTCTCTCTCTATCTATCTATCTATCTATCTTTGTCTCTCTTATAATAAAAATCGGAGTTACTCTCAGTCTTCAACAAATATTCATAATTCTACAAATTTCATATTCTTTAAAAACAAATAGTGTATTTTCATTCGATAATTGCTCATTACATGTATTTTTAACCATCTTAAGACATTTTGGAAATATCCAGAAACAGCAGCATTCTAGGGAATATATTTCCCTAAGATTTAATTGAATCTTGCAGACATGTTTCTAAGTGAATTTGTTATGGAATTTTATAAAATATTCCCATGTAATAATTCATGCGCATGCGTATATGTGTATTGCGCACATCTGAGCATGCGCATCAGTGAAAAAATCTTGAGGAAAGTTCAAGCGCTGCATGAAGGGGTTAAAGAAATGGAGAGTCAAAAAAGCAGTATTTATATGTTCAAACACTTGCCCTCATTTTTAAAAATCGTGACCAACAAGATAGAGATGTCAAATATCCAATGCCAAAAATTGAATACGTTTTTCCACTGGCTTCGCATACAAATTATTTGAATTTTAATGTATCACTTGAATTAATTAATGTTAATTTCGTTCGAAATGATATACAGATGTAGCCGCTTATTGTAATCAATCTAGGACAGGGATCTTTGAGATAACTTTTATCAAAGAATATAGAAATTGAAGCAATCTACATCCATTGTTAGAGATTAACGTCCATTATCATAAATTGAAAATCATGTCATGAAATACATTATAATGAACAAATTTA
Organism: Thysanoteuthis rhombus; assembly: GCA_963457665.1. Classification (NCBI taxonomy): domain Eukaryota; kingdom Metazoa; phylum Mollusca; class Cephalopoda; order Oegopsida; family Thysanoteuthidae; genus Thysanoteuthis; species Thysanoteuthis major. Next base: position 18,844,317 of record OY735205.1, on the reverse strand, counting down.
CATTGTAAAAAAAAAAAATAAGATTAACATATGCTGATGTATTTTTCAATCAATTTTAGATGAGTTTGGAGGGCGACTGATTTCGCTAACAATATCCATTTGATAATACAATCAGTGATCATAATAAACAGTCCATTCTAAACCTGTAAAAAGTAAGCGTCTAAAAGTATACAGAAAATATTAATTACTCAGATTTTAATAATCATATAGACAAATACAACATTAGCGAAGAACAGTGTTGATATTTTTTCAGTTTCTTTGACGCATTAACTTCTGGAAGCGACATTTGTAATTGTTATCCATCGCAACATAAAAGCACTGATTCATAGAGAGAACTTATTTACCATCGATCACAATGAAACAGAAATTTTGTTCAGTCAGCCGTAAAGCTGCAATGATGGAAATCTCTGTCATCAGCTGTTAATGGATTAATGAATGTGTAGTTTTATTTTTTAAACAGTATCGCAATAATTCTGGATCTACAAACATCTTCCATAGATCTCATTTAACTTTTGTAGTATGAATATTGTGAAGGAAATTACTAGTGAATACCTTTAATCTTCCCTAAGAGTTTTCTGGACAATCAAGCCTCTTCTATTGTTGACAAAACGTTTTGTTCGATCCATTCTACGGCCTTTTCCAGGTGTATTATACGGTTGGAATGTTCTTGAACAGAAGATTCCCAACATAAACAGCGCGAAAAAGTTTGAACGTCCTAAAAACCAGGCAGAACCTTTTGGTTATAAAATCAAGATAGCCAAAACTGAACTACATATTCTTCGGTTTGGTGACTGAGATTCATGTGTTTGTCAAAATGTTGGATCTATCGATTTCTATAGGCATTCATCGTATCAATAATATTTTTTATCTTATATTAAAGCTTTTCGGTGGGTATCTGTTCCTTGTTTACATGATTTTACGGCAAACAAGTAAACTTATCATTTCCAGAGCGTGTGGTAGACGGATAGATATGAACAGACAAGATAAGATAGACAGAGAAAAAAATGTCAAAATGCACAGATATTGGAGTAAAAACCAAGCAGATGGTGACCGGGAAATCCCGCCCGGTAAATTTTACGATGTAAATTTCACCAAAGGTAAATTCCACCATTGTGCAAATTTATCTTTGTTAATGTGTGTGTATGTTTTGGGTGTGTTTATGTATACGTATATGCCACATTCGCGCATACGTCATACATTCAGGGAAGCATATGCATATACACACACTCTACAGGTATACATATGCCGTATGTATACTTCATAGGCACATACACACATCTTGCATACATACATACAAACACATATCACGTACATACATGTCATATACGCATATGTATACACCCATATTGATTACAAAAAAACGATACTTATTCTCAAGCATGTGTGCACACATACCACAAATGCACATACGTACACCATATACATACATGCCATATACGCATACAGGAACACTTACACTGACTATATGTATGTATACATAGACACTGCATTTTGCCATCCTGCATACTCATGTGTATGCTTGCCCACACAAGGCACATGTGCACACACGTGCACACATACATAAACACAATATATTCACATATACGCGTGCATACACATGCAGTATGTGCGGACACACGTACAAATACACCAAAATCACGAATTCTCATACATATACACACATAAACTTGTGCACACATACACATCATATATACATACATATACACATGCAATATGCACACGTGCCATATACGCATACATGTACACATAAGCATACACTATATCAGAACAAATGTCTCATCTGCACTCATACGCACGTGTGAAATCCTCATATATTCGGCAAACACACATGTACAAGCATACTAAATATACACATGACACATGCTCGCACTACATTCAGGTATGTGCACACGTCTCTTGCATGTGTACGTTTTAGAGCACATGTGTGTATATAAGTGTCAAGTGTGTTCAAGTATGCGTGAGAATACGTTAGACATGTATGTGAGATACGTATATATCTATATATAGTACGTATGCGTGTGCGTATGTGGAAAGTGTGCATGTTGTTTATGTGTGCTTCAGGTGTGCATGTTCCTATTCATTGTATGTGTGGCATCTCTATGCATACAACATGTGTCACATACGCACACGCATATGCCCGCAAAAAAAAAAAATAGTACTGAGGTGGAATTTACCGTGGAGGAATTTATCGTGGAGGAATCTACCGTGGTGGAATTTATCGCAGGGGAAATCTGTCTAGGATCATGCAGACATAAATGATTTGAGTTGATAGGCAACTTGATATTGGCTGAGAAGTATCTTTTCGGGTAAAACACGATAAAACAAAAAACAAACTAGTATCCAAATCTGAGTACCCTTCCACTACCACAAATAAATATATTTGACACATGTCGGCAAACCAACTAAAAATATGAAATGATTTAGACGAAAACATTTCAGTATTCGGAGAGGGAAATTTATTTAAAAAATTAATTTGACCTTATTCCCTCAATATCTGGAGGTGCAACGAGTAAGGGTTGAAAGGATTACCCGTAATTTATCAGTGCCACAATATTTATTTCCTCCCTGTGAAACAGGTGCAACACAGATACCCTAGAAAATAATTTCACGACATAAAAATACTGGACACTTGTTGTATAATTGCAGTACCCGAATTTAGAAATCTGAAACAGAAAAAAAATACGCGAGACTGTCGAACTGTAGTTTCAAATCGACAAAAGGCTACAATTTCAAATTATATATTTTTCACCTCAAAATTTAGCTCAAGCAGTTACCCTATCGGTCGCAGGTTCGATTTCTGCAGTAGCCCCATTTTCTTTGATAGTTTCTTCCATTTAATGTTATCTCGGCCAAATGATACATCAATCGTATAATAATGGGGAAAAACATAACACAATTTATAATAGTTCCTGTCGGATCATGTACATCCATTTCTTAATTATATATATATATATCAACATTGTATTCTGACATGCGATCTCTTGAACGTTGAGAGAAGTTGACTAATTAATTTTGAATTTTAAAAATGACTTGTCCATGTTTTTGTCTCAAACTTTTAGTGACTGAATGACTGCTGCCCAAATAATATATATATATATATATATATATATATATATATATAGAGAGAGAGAGAGAGAGAGAGAGAGAGAGAGAGAGAGAGAGAGAGAGAAACAGAGAGAAACAGAAAGAGAGGAACAGAGAGAGAGAAACAGAGAGAGAGAGAAACAGAGAGAGAGGGTGAGACTGACTGACTGATACGCATTCATTAAGTAAAAGCCTTTGTCTTATTTCAAAAATACATTTGTATACCCAAAGATAACTTGAGCCGGCCAAGGAGAACTGACCGGAATTCCCTTCCGCTCTACAATCAGGAGTAGTTTCCGAAAAAACCCTGTCATCTAAAACATAAAATAGGCCGACAGGGTAAACACATGTTCAATCTCGTTACGGACCTCGCTCCTGAACAAAAGAAAATTTCCGGATAAAAAGTAAATGGCCTTCTCACTGCAGTCCAGCTGGGCCATAAACTATCAGATAAATATTAGAGACCAGGGCTTATAGTCCATTACGGGAACTCTCTTTAACCTGTGACCTTATATTGCCGCAGCTACTAGTTTTGGTGATGGTCTTTTTGCTATTTAGCTCACTTACATAAATTTCCATTTGAAATTCCAGTCAGTGGATTCTCCTACGGCGTACGTTTATTTTCTTCCAGCCACACATGTAATGGCGTAGAAATAAACAAATATAATACCTTGACTACTAATTTGAAAATTTAATCGACAAATAATACTTCACACATATATGTTTACCATATTCCTTTGCAAACATAAGAATATATGCTATCGATAGCCCTAAGAGTAAAATCGATTTTGTTTTGTTGCTTAAACGACTTAATACATTGCTACCGCTTCTTTTGGAAATTCACTAGCATAGTTAGAAACAAGGCTACAATTGTGAAGCACCCAGAGTAAAAATACCCAATTCGTATCAGTCTGTTAAACTATCTTGCTAAACACTGCTATACGATAGAAACATATTCTTAGCATATAATAATGATAAAACACTGACTTTTAAAAAAATCAAGGCTATGTTAATCAGCACAGGTAACAACAGTGCTTAAATATCAATGTTTGAAATCTGAATTATCGGCTTGTGGGATTAGCTGTCTAACCACCGTCGGACGTTGGACGCCTTACGTAGATATTTATGAATGTTCGGATATAAGGTCATAATATCGTGTCACTTATATAATGTAACTTGCAATGGCTTGCAGATACTTTTTCATTGCTAATGATTGTATAACAAACGAAGAAACGCAAAGGAAAAGAAGGTGAGTGATAACTAAAACCTGCCGAATGCAACAGATTAAAGAAAACCGAAGTACCTAATGTGCAAAACGTTGGCATAGAACCGAAGGTACCTCTTTGAGTACAAGTGTTTTGAAATTAAGTATTTCTATTCTTAAATATAAATAGCAGAGTAACCATAAGATGTGTCAGGTTTATTACTACCGAGTAATCAACGATTCAGAGTGGAATTAATGTCACAAGAAAGAGAGGCTGATACAAGAACTAGAGATGAGCTCCTTGTCTAACATCGATAGCTTTGGTAGAAAGGTTGGTTAGTGTCCTTTAAAGACGAACTTTCGGAGTGTGGGATACGAGTCTCATCATAATTCTTTTCTTTCAAGTAAAAGAATGGAATATATATATATATATATATATATATATATATATATATATATATATATATATATATATATATATATATCACCCTTAGGCTGGCTATGACTAAACCATCCCAGCTCGCAGATCGAAGGAGTTTTTGTGCCATGCCCTCTCAGTTTTGGCTAAACTTTGAAATTTGCCAAGGTTCGTGACGAGTAACAATTGACTTCAAGGCGATTAGCGCCCAGAGCTAATTTACTCACAGCTGGAAGGAAAAAAGATGAATTTATGCCTTTCCCATAGCAATAGTGCAAAGTGAACACAGATTATCCCACTAGAATTTTAAACTCTGCTTGTCAATACCATTTTAGGTACTGCTTAGCGCTTGGTCACCACTACTTCCTTTCCTCCATATTTCTGCAGCCTAATTAGACGACCAAAGAATGAATCGGTCAAAAACGTTGTAAGAGAGCAATAATATGAACCGAAAATAGTAAAAATAGTGAAATCGAATACGAAACATTTGTTCGAAAAATGGGTGTGATAATTTTAATACGAACACCGAAACAACTTTAATGCGGCAGACGTTGGGACGCCAAGATTCTTATTTTTCAATTTATGATTATTTTTTCTTCAGGTTGTCTTCCATCCAATGTATTTGATATATATATATATATATATATATATATATATATATATATATATATATATATATATATATGTGTGTGTGTGTGTGTGTGTGTGAGTGTGTGTGTGTGTGTGTGTGTGTGTGAGTGTGTGTGTGAGTGTGTGTGTGTTTGTGTGTGTGTATGAGAGAGAGAGAGAGAGAGACAGACTTTGATAATAAAATCGATGGATGGCGAAGGTGTTGGTAAAAATGAATTCAAATCCAACGCATCCTCTTGTTTTGGGGGCAGAGGGGGGGGCACATTAAACGTGCTTCGGACTCCCGGTCACTTCAACCCTGAACATTATTGTCACTATTAATAAGATTTATAATGCGGTCGTTCTTTCATGGTTAGTGTTGCTCGCGCTGGGTTCTCCTTTGTTCGCAGTTGTTTATGGCTCCTTAACCATAGTGACTTCTGACCACTTTGACCGTCTTTTCTTCCTTTCTCGCACACAGCCTCAGATAGGTATGCATACCCAGGTTACTCCGAGGGAAAACAAGTAGCATATCTTACTATGGCGTTAAATTATTCATTACAATTTAGAAGAGATGCTTTCATTTTACCGACGTTCCCTCTATATACTGAGACCTCGATTATTCGAACGAGACAGGCGGAAAGTAATTTGTTCGGATAATTGATTGTTTAGATAACCAATCCTATCATAAAAAAGGGAGTCAAACTGAATACAATTACGGGAGAGTGAAATCCGGTTTGGATAATCTGAAATTCGAATAATTAATATTCGGATAAATAAGATTTCGATGTATATTCATACATAATTATCTGGCATATTGGGATACTGGATTTCAAAATATCACGGTTGGAATGGTTTCCGGAATGCAATGTATCATCTTCGGATCTCGGTAAAAAAAAAAAGAGCCGCGATAAAAATGCCACATCTGAAAAACTAAGAAACAAGAACCGAAAGTTCAATGAGGTGTCCACTTTAAACTTTAAACACCATCATTGCCACATTTCGTGACTCCAACAAGTAGATAATTTCAAGTAAGAAGCATATTATCAAGGAATACCTTTCTATCGAGTTTCAAATGTATCTGACATAAAACAGCTGTGAAAATCGATTTTAAACATTATGTTTAAACGCCATTGCTTCCAGATCACGTGACCTTGAGTGGAAGATTTTCTCCTAAGTAAGAAGCATCATATCCAGGGACACCTTTTTAAACAAGTTTCAAGAAAATATGATACAGAACATCTGAGAAACAGTGTGGGAACCGACCGCCGGAGGGTAGGTGGCCGGCCGGCCGAACAGCGCCTTTTAAAATTGCAAAGGTGAAAAAACAACAAAAATGGCACATTTAATTAAAACAGCTGTAATCTGAGAAAGATATACTTGAACACTATGAATAAATTACAAATATAACAGGTCATTTCTATTCAAGACCTGGTCAAATGATCACTTCTAATTATCAAGTGAGAGAAAAGCACAAAATAGATTATGAAACATATTAAAAACGAATATTACGTCAAATGCTTCGAATTGACCGTGGAATGTTTTTGAGGCCATCATCATAATCTTTGAAGAAATAGTCTCATTCTCTTTTCTGGTGAGTGCTGATCAATTACATTTTGAGTAATGAGTGCACTTACAGTGACCTCTTATTTTTGTAACGCTCTGGTCAATTTCTAATTGGAAAGCTGTCAGTACCCAATAAAAAGAAACAAAAAAAATAACCAACTTATTCCTGCCTCTACACAGCCCGATCCTTGGGTTATTATTTTGCACTGCTGTTTGAACAAAAACAAACTACAACAAACCGCTGTTTAAAGCTGTCCGTTAGTGTCGCTTAAGATTAACACAATGTACCAAATTGATGCAATTATGCTATACGCGGGGGTCGCTTGAAACAAACAACGAAACTGTACCAAACTGCTATTTCATTAAAATGTGACATTTTCGTAGTTTTTAACGTGTGTCAATTCTTATGGGTGCATTTCTTTTCACCTTGTATCATACATCGCTTTTTTCTCAGCTCTCTGCTGTCTCAGCTAGGCTTCAAAGTTCTAGTTATATGGAAGTCGACCTAGAGTTGACAAGCACTCGACTCTACTTCACTCAATCTATCTGTTAATTACCCATTACGCTGAGGAAACTGATTAGATTTATGCCTTTCCCAAGGGAACTAGTGCGAAGTGAACGCAGATTGTTTTGATCGAGTTCCATTTTCCGAGCAGCTAACCGTTTGGCTAGCATCACTTCCTGTCGGACATTTATTGCTTTCGGATATTTTTCGCGCACTTTTCCAATTAACTTACTCGTAAAATCTACGATGCCGGGCGATATGATAAGTAGCTTAGAAACATCTCTGATTTATTCATTTTATTTACCCAAGCCGATTGTTGGATATTCTCACATTAACCGATTCATAGCAACCCATTCTTCTCCAGTCTCGCCTTCTTACCACAAACCTTTCACCTCTGGGGCCCTGCCAATATATTTTTTTCTTGATGGTTTAATGTTTTCACACATTCGCCTAAAGATTAAAGGAAAAAAATATGAAAAGTTCCCAGGTGGCGTAGAAACAACCTATGGAACTAACTCTTCAGGTAAGAACCTTCTTCCCACCCTGGCTACCCGAGTACCGTAACATTTTATTGCTTTTGGACAATAAAATAATAAGCTGTAAGACATTATAGGTGTTTCCCACCTACAGCTCTAACCGACAAAGCAAGTGTTGTTTACTTATTTAATCCGACTGAATCGGCTTCTGACTTCTTTTTTTTTTTTATGGTGGTCGTGAGTAATTTACAAGTGGAGCCCTTCTGTTGCCTAGGACGCGTATCAAATTACCATACGAAACCGTATCAGACATTCCCGTTCTCCTAAATCTGTTCCGGATACCTTGTGAATATTTATTGGGTAAATCCTGTGAGAAGATCCTTAGGCTTAGTTTTGGCAAGAAAATTTCATTTTCTTTGCTAAAGATCCAATTGAAAATAACAAATTCAAAATAATGAAATATGTGATAAATAATACGCGTTTAAAACATCCATAAATGAAAATATTGTTGCGTAAATATAACCATAGATAATTACATTCATTATGAATACATAAATAAAATCATATTGTATGTTTTTTTTTTATATGTATGTATATGTGTTTTTCATGTATGTATGTATGTATGTATGTAATTTGGTGCGTTTATCACTCAAGAGCTACGCATCCTAGGAAAGAAATAAAGCTATAATCGAATTCAGCACGTCTCAAAATACCCATCGCACACATTTTTGGTCATTTTATCAGAAAAATAGTTTCACGTTCTGTACGTTCTTTTATCTGTTTGAAATTTACCCTTCCGACACCCTGTAACTTGGAGTCTGCCAAAGGGTCCTGTGTTTATCTCCGGGGAATGGTGGTGGTTAAATAGTATCCAGCCACCAGCTGTTGAAATCCACTCTTCGGATTGGGGTTCCACAGAAACTAGCAGGGCACCATCCGACAGGACGGGTTTTGGGCTAGAGTTTTATTAATTGTCACGTCATCGTCATATCATCATTATTAGAATATACCTGTTGGAAAAGATAGGGTTATTTGTGTATGGATCGGTACTAAGGAACCTAAAGCCACTCTATTATGTGAATCATTT
>OY735205.1:18820368-18827868 GCA_963457665.1 Thysanoteuthis rhombus | reverse complement strand
TTTGTGTTTTGAGTTTTTCACTTTATATTTGTATATGTATATATACAATTTCACACTACAACGAAGTTTGCGAGGATGCATGAATATATTTCATCCACTTGGATTTAGCAGTGAAATAATGACTAATTATGTAATTACGGTAAGTGTGATACAAAACTTGACTTGTTGAAAACGAATGTATTGTATATGCAATTGTGAATGTATAGATAGGCTTATATGCAGCCATTTTGTACCTACTTGATGCTCAGTTACTTTTATTGTTTATTTGTAACGTTTATTTAACAGCCAGTGAGTATCTAATATCCCGTTACCTGCACACACACACACACACACACACACACACACACACACACATATATATATATATATATATATATATATATATATATCAGGAAATGGATTCGCTACCTTGAAATACAAAATAATATGAAATAAATCCATCATCTATCAGACATAGCTTTATATTACATTATATTATGCTATATTGCAAACCTGATTTGTACTATAAATGCATACATATATATATATATATATATATATATATATATATATATATATATATATATATATATATATATATATATATGTATATCGATGTTATTTTACTAGGATTAAAAAATAGTATAAGGGTTATCAACCCGGAATAAGCTATTGGCGAAACAAATTCGAATTCAAGGTTAAAATTGATTATATCAACTTCCGGTAAATGTCCTTCGGAAAGACATGAATTCAGCCTTTCCTGTCCACTGTCTAATTGCAAGTCATATTCCTTATGTAAGAGTTGGAGCTCAGAATGAACTTACCCACAGAAGTAGCACAATCACTGCTTGATTCATACTTTCTAGGTTTGGCTTTTTTCTTTACAAATTCGAGTTTTGGAGATGTGGAGTTGGAAGATTATGTAGCGCCAACATTGTTAGTCAAGGAGGCTAACCTCCAAGGGGAATCAACAATGGGAATTTAATTTTTAGTTAGGCTCGATTACCGTCTAGGGGTGCCGATTGTATATATAAGACGAGAGTATCACGACTTTTTTCCATTTCATCGAAAATACACATACATATAAATGTAACATACACATACCACACATGTACATATACACATATATTACATACACACATATGCACATACTGTACACATCAAGACGTACATACACAAGCCCATATGTTCACACATACACGTCACAGACGCACACAAACGCAGATATCACGTACCACCTACACGTATGTGTGTGTGTGTGTGTGTGTGTGTGACATGTACGTGTGAGTATTTTGCATTTTCGATGACACGTCGTTCGATTAAAAGTCGTGCCACTGAAGTCCAGTTTGACAGATGATAGCCACTGAAAATCTATCAGGGGAAAAAAAACTGACGCGTTAATTTATCTGACACATTTTGGTTTTGTTTTCACAACAAACTTACGACGTGGTTACACGCCCGTTGCCCTCAATCAGCGATGATCTCTGGTTGAATAATTTGCATATTCTCTTTGCAGTCACCAGTCTAATCTAAATGAACCGAACGTGATCAACATTATCAACAATTGGACTAGCAGTTAATTTAAACCAGTCCCAGCAGATATGGTAACAACATGATAAACTTATAAAGAAATTTAACACAGATTTGTTGAACAAAGACCAAGATGATAGAAGTAAATAAATCTCTATATAAATAGATATCGCAATCGGCCAGTTATTCTTACCTGATTGTCAATTCTCCAGACTTTGGGAAAGGTAAGAGTACCGATTAATTTTCATATATTATTCATGTATATCTACTCACTTAGTTTCAATGATGTATGTTGATTGTCGAATGGTTTCCTACTAATATAAGATTGAATTTTGATTAGTTCGGGCTAATCTACTCGTCTTTTTGCTTTATTTAATTACAACGTTTCTGCTTCTGTCGGAAATATGCTGCATTTTGAAATGTCAACCCTTTCCCCTATAGGGCTATGCACTTCCCTAATAATGCAAGTCACCCCCCAGTGTCTGTTTTAAAAAAATGTATAACAAAGGTAGGTTACGGAATAGATCAGAACTAACCACAGTACAATGATTAGAATACTGTTTCGTTTATTTTCTTATTTATATATATATATATATATATATATATATATATATATATATATATATATATATATATATATATATATATATATATATATATATACATGCATTTGTAAATAGAGTAGTTGGTGGTCAGCAAGTCTAGTTTGCTGGTCACTGCTCCATGTTAAGACACACTTTTTGCTATTTACTTATTATTTACTTAACTGCCACCAAAAAAAAAAAAAAAGAACTCACGAAAGGAATATTAGTCTGCAATACTTGCTTACTTACCATTACTGCACGGATGTCTCCATTCTTAAATGTAGAAATAAAAAAATGAATCACAGCCGAGAAAATCCAGAAAGCAAATAGGCTGAAATAGAATAGTAAAAACAACGAAGGTGCTCGTCCGAATAATTCGTGGAATAGAGATTTATTACTTAAAAGTGTGTAAATTTCACGGCATCTCAAAGCTCGTATTCAACATTGTCTAATTCATAAGGTGTCTTCAATAAGTTACATCAAGAAAAAAAACTTAGTAAATGAATGTAGACTAATGTAACCAGACTGGAAAAAATTTAAACTCATGAATATGATTCGAGTTCGTGTATAGTTTGACCTTTTAATATATTTTATTGATTAATCATTTATCACGTGACCTGTGTATAATCTTTCGCTATGAGCAGGAAATCCGAAATATCACCATACTTTGTGCCAGGGAAAACACTTTTCACTGTAAATACCCTCATCTCCTATTAACTGAACGTCGGCAAGTACTGAGTACCAAAGACGGTAGGTTGACAATTTTATGCTGAACCATGTGTTATTCAAAGTTGTTATTCAATTATCAATTCGAGTAAGTTAGTATATATTATTATTGTAATGCAACTACCCCTACAATTTTGAAAAAAATATTCCTTAAACGACCCCAGAAACATATCATGTGCAACAGACAAAAAGCAAGAAACAATTACTTCTCGTCTAATCCTCCCCCCCTTCCTTGATATATGTACGACAATCTAATTGAAAATAGTACATTGAATCAAGCATTTGATTTGGCATCTTTTCAATGTGACATTTTTTTTAATTGACAACTATTTGATGGGACTGTTTGTGTTATGAACCTCCAGCTACTACTGAAATAACTTTGTACACAATGCTAATGATTTTAAAAAAATGAAGGCAATGCACAGCTTTTCATTAATAATTCGTATATCTCTCAGGTTTTTACATTTTATTGGTAATCAATGGTAAATATTTTTCATGACTGAAGTTCATATTTCCCTAACCAATGTGCAGAGATTTCAAACTCACGAAGCTATTGCACGTGTAATGATTGAACCTTAGTTTTTGTCTTAAATTTTGGTCTGACGAATTCGACTTGTAAACAATGATATACGATAAATGTCGCAATGATTAGCATATTGAAGAAAACAGAGACATCACTGAAGAAAAATTGAAAATTACTCGAAAACAGATTTAAAGATTTTTTAAAACCTTTTTTTAGTTTCCCTTTTGGCTTGTTGACTTACAAATGCACTGGTTCAAAGGAAGTCCTTCGTCCTTAATTCTAGATTCTTAATTTCACCGATATACCCAACTTTCTCCTCTCTCCCTTACAAGTTTCTTTTAATTCCTCTCATTATAAGTCTGTGTATAGATTCATGCAAAATCCATATCCGTTCGTGTCTCTTACAGTTGCCCGGATGCCTTTTTTTATTGACGCGATCGCTGGGGAGGGCTTGCATCATATTTCTTTTATTACTTGTGGTTGGCGGGTGGCTTAATTCCAATTATTTCTTGACTATTATTGCCAGTGGTCAATTAGTTATGCATCCGATTTCTATTGGTCTAATTTCAATGTTCTTTTTTTCACTGTTGGGTTTTTCTTTCTTTTAGCTTTCTTTGTTTTATTTTGGGTTTTGTATCTTTTTTCTCCTCCTTCTCATTTACATTGTCTTACTTTCCCTTTTTTTTATTCGTTGCTTCTTCTCTTCTTTTGCCTTTTTTGTTTGTTTCTTTTCTTTTTCTTTTTTCCTTTGGCATCCTTTCTTTTTCTTTTTATGATTTTTCTTTCGCTGATTTTTTTTTAAATCTCTCCTTTTAATGTGGCTTTCTTTCTATTTTCCACCATTTCTTTTTTTTTCAATCTTTATTCAGTTTTCATTCATTTGTATATTTATATGACAAAAAACGTTCGAGAACTACGAAAATCTAAAAGAAAAAAAAAGAAACGAAGAAATAAAACCCGAAGAAAAAAAGCATCAAATGACATTTACGGTCTTCCCCATATATTTTCCACAGCTGAATGTAGTGCTGTAAGAAGTGTAGTCATGGAAATTAGTGTCGTGGGTGGTCAGTCCCCAAAAGATCTGTACTGAAAAGCGGATTAAAATGAAATAAATAACAAGCACACACAATACAAATATAAATTCTAAATAAAACCACAAACCTTTGCAGACGGAAAGTGACAGAATGAAATATTGAACTTTTCCCCAGAGCAACAACATTGCATAAGCGCAGGTGGTCATTGCATTTCTGTTGTGTAGCTATTTCAGATTTTACAAGTACACTATTGAAAGGCTTTCTTTATTTGAGTTTGAAATCAGGTTTCCCACCTTTTTCTTTTATAGCGGTCAGTCGGGATTGCCAACTTTCATCTGATATAGCATCCACTAGAAATACTGTCATTTTTTTCAATACAAATCTATCATAGTTGATTTCTAAAATACCCTATTCGCTCGTTTATACGCCGACTCTGGTTCTTTTAGGCTTTATTAGGAGTTTTGGATTTGTTACCTGTTTATGTAACCTGTGATATCTTCCATTCACCTTTTATGATTAGATAGTAAATTGTCGTGGTAGAAGAAACATCAAACAATAACCACTGATCTATTTCAGTTTTGGATTTTCTTATCACTGCCTACTGACTTTTCCACACTCCATCACAACAGATTCGGCTGGCAAAGCACCATGATTTATGGCGTATAAAATCTTACGAAACTCTTATCGAGGGTACATATGCTTACTTCGTACTTCGCTAACGTATTGTAATGTACGATGTATTTGGTTATTTTCGGCTTCTGATGATAAGACAGAAGGTTTGTCTCTTGCAGCAGTCAACACTCAACATCTGCTTTTGTGGTGCATCGTCTAACCAAGTGAGCAATGTATTAACTTGTTGTGGATTATATTTAGTGGGAAAGATCGAAATGGCCTCTGTTTTACCCATTCTCTAGAATTGTTACAATTTTCATACCATTTACTATGCTATGTGCCAGACTAAATGAAAAAGTTCTGAAAATGAACGTTGGGTAAAATATCAGAGCAAATGAAGCTCTTCAGCCATGTAAGGGCGTCCGTCAAAGAGAGAGATACTCAGACAAAAAACTTACAGCTGTTGTTGAGCCACAGAGGAAGGGCACCAAGCCTTCAGTAGATGACAATAGAAAAAAAAAATGAGATCAACTTTCACAAGCGTTAGGAGTGTCCTCTCCAAATCGGGAAAAAGCCAATAATGAACAAACAAACAGTCTACCTATTTATCGATTTATTTGTGAATTAGTGTGAATAAACAAAAACGGTTCTAGGCATGTTTGTTAATGAAAGATCAAACAATTTAGAATTCCGTCTCGCATGGTTCAAAATGAAGCTTGAGATTATAAGCCTTGTTGTCAGTTTCTGTAAAGCAAGTTCAGGAATTGCAACAGTAGACAACACCTAATGACACGTTGACTGTGTAAATACACTCCCGGTAAAATACAAAATGAGCCAAGCTTTTTCAATCATCTTTTCTCTTATCTATTTTTGTTTTTGCAATTACTCTTTTATTCTAACGCACACACACATACACACACACACACACACACAAGCACGCACAAGCACACACACGCACACACACACACACACACACACACACACACACACACATATATATATATGTGTGTGTGTGTGTGTGTATATCGAAATGCAATATTGGAATGAGGCAAACTCAGGAATAAAAATCATATAGAAACTCTATTAATTAGGTAATTAAACCAGTTAATCAATTGGTTGTGAATGTTTCGGAAAGAGTTCCCATCCTGAGCAGCATAGATGTACTTTATAATGGTTGAAATGATTGTTTTTTTTAAATCTAAAACAAAAGTAGCAGAATATATGTGGTTCTGAAAAATTAAAGTCCAGGAGAAGTAATCGTTGTCCAGCTTGATCTGTTTCTAAATTATGGTGAACATCACGTGAAGATAACAGCAGCAGTTGTGGGTAGTGTTGGTGCTAATGGTGATGTCTAGTCAAAAGCAGAGATAAGAAACATGGTTCCAATGATAACTGGGAATCAATCTACGTCACTGTCCACTATGATGCTGGTAAGACAATAGTTAGTTCAGTCATGTACATACACTCATCAATATGTTTCATAGTCTCTCTCTCTCTCTCTCTCTCTCTCTCTGTGGACATATAGTTCATAATGTTTTTTTGTAATTTGTAAGAATACGAAAAAAACCAAAAAACAAAATGGATTTTTTCCCGTTGTTGATGATATTCAATCTCAGTGCCCAATATTCGTCAAAGCATTATTATTACATGTGTCAATGTATGTCAACCTTTCGTGTTTTACAAAATGTTGACGAACGCTGGGTAAATATCTTTGTTATATATATATATATATATATATATATATATATATATATATATATATATATATATAAATAATAACTTATAATTGTGTAATCCTCAGCCAACTGTTTCGTTGTATTACAACTCTTTAGTGTAGCTATACATAATCCTGTACAACAAGGTAGGATCGTAATCTTCGCTTCAGTTCCAGGGGCTGGTATTTTACCCCTGCCCTACGCAGAACTGGACGGTCAATAGGACCAAATTCAAACGATATATTTACTCACGCATAATCCCCCTAAAAGTGAAGTGACACCGTTAAGTAAAAGATTAAAGAATCAAGTATGTCTCCGGTCTCAATCAAGGCAATGTGAGATATAAATACAAAAGCGTCCTGGCAATAAATGATCCAGAATTAGTTTAGAAATACATATTAAGTAACCATAACGGTTATTACATATATATATATGTGTGTGTGTGTTTCCCAATCTTTCACTACTACCAGACCAGTCAAAATAGAAAAAAAGAATGTGTTTAATGTGGTGCTAATACCATCGACGAAATATTCATTATTATAAAGGTTAAAATTGTTGGGTGCGAAAGCTTGACATGCTCTTCAAGAAGAAAAAAATCGCAGTCACCATGTATACAAAATATGAGAATATTGAGCGGAGGAAGTCTTATCTACTTGAAAGACGTGGTCAAAGGCAAATATGACATGGCTTCTTCCAAAGAGATTTTCGAACAATAGATATAATTCCTTTTGTTATCATTGTTCTCGCATTATCAGCTTCCCCCCAAAAGAGAGTGGACGACAATAGTTCGAACAATA
>OY735205.1:18690368-18815368 GCA_963457665.1 Thysanoteuthis rhombus | reverse complement strand
TATATATATATATATATATATATATATATATATATATATATATATATATATATGTATAGGGAGGGAGAGAAAGGGGGAGAAAAAAGGAGAAAGAGAAAAAGGGGGAGATAGTTTTACAACTTTGTTGTTATCAGGCAGTTTCACACTATTGCAATAGGTTTTTTTTCTGCTTTCATGTATATGGTGGTATGATTCTAATTTGCGTTATATCATATGCAAAATCTTATATGGAATGATCTCCCACCATCACACTGTTAATGTATCACTTGGCCTAGACAACTAGAAAAGAATAAACAATTTTTTTTAAAATGGGGCTACTGCAGGAACAGTTTTTCTTCTATTGTTTATTATATAGTTCATAATAATTATCTCCAAGTTTATATCATCTGTAAGTCTCTCTCTTTCTATATATATATATATATGTATACACACACACACACACACACACACACACACACACACACACATATATATATATATATATATATATATATATATATATATATATATATATATATATATATATTGTCGTATATGTATGTATATATGATATGAACTTGAAGAAAATTTGTATCAACTAGAAAAAATTCATCTTCACTTCTCAATTGATCTTCAATCTTCCTTTGGTTTTGACCACTCAATGATGGAGGAAGTCTATCTTTACTTTTGACCCTTGAGGTGAGGGTGGGGGAGAAGTCCCCAGTCACTTTTTAACCGTCAAAAGAGAAGAGGCGTCCTTTCACTTTTCACACCTCGAAGGGAGAGAATTTTCTCTACACTTCCGACCCTTTAAAGTAGGAGAAAGTCCCTCTTCCCTTTTTTTCACTTGTAGGGGTTAGGGGTTTCTGCACTTTGACCCCTTGGATAAGGAGAGAATCTCTCTTCACTGTTGACCCCATATAAGATGGAAAAGTCTCCCTTTATTTTTGGCCTCTTAAAGGGAGGAAAAAAGTCTCCCACTTTTGATCCCTTACAGGGGAAAGAAGATTTCCTTGGATTTATTTTTGTAACTGCTGCGATATATTTAGAAATAGATGGAAATCTCGTAAACTTTTTCAATCTGAAAATTTTGATAGAATGTCCAACATAATTTGATTGAGACAAACTGAATGGAACAGCCGATACTTTCAAACAAAAAGCAAAATAGATCGATTTTTTCAAAAATATCAATGATAAAAGAATCATCTTTCGACCAAAAAGGTCCCTGTCCAGCTCAGATAATTGCCGCTTTCAAGTTTCACTTTTTATCTTATTTCAAATTCTACTGTAATAAATGCTCTCTTTCTCTCTCAATCTCTCTCTCTCAATCTCTCTCTCTCAATCTCTCTCTCTCTGTCTCTCTCTCTCTCTCTCTCTCTCTCTCTCACACACACACACACACACACACAAAACATATCAAGAGAAAGAAAGATTACAAGGGCTGTTATTGTAATATGTCACGAACTCCATATACATTGAATTCAAAAAGTAACTTTAAAATACTATTTTAAAAAAACAGTAATGCCCCCCCCCCCTGTCAAAGGGTGACCATGAAACAAATTATGGCCAAGTTTTTACTGGGGTGAAAATCAGGAGAGAAGACCACTACAAACGTTATAGGACGGGAATTGTTCTGCTATCAGAAAAGAGACAAGTTGAATGGCACAACTTATACTTTTTAACAAAAGGCAAAATACTTTAGTTCTTTCAAAACTATCTACGATGAAAGAATCTCCTTTCAACGAAACAAGGTACCCAGTCCTGCTCAGATGAATGTCGCTTTTAAGTTTCACTTTTTATCCTATCTTAAATTGCACTGTCAGGTGTGAGCTCTTTCTCTCTTCCTTTCTCCCACTCTCTCACAAAACCACTCAACAAAATAATGTCACGAACTCCATACACATTGAATGTAAATGGTAACTTTGAAAATCCTATCCAAAACAACGCTAGTGTCTCCCCCTTCTCGTCACTCGTCAGAACTGACCATTAATTAATGAATATCTCCAAATGTTTGTTGCTCCCGTTGATAAGTTTCTTGCACTTGTCAACTAGTTGTTTCTCCAAATCTTCCTTTGCAATTTTTCCGAACGCAAATTCCTGCTACGTATCCATAGTACGCATTTAAGATATGACTCAAGATTTCTGCTTTTGCAAAGATTTTCGATGGAGCAGAGATTAGAGCTCATCACCGACAATTTGATTTTCCATTTTTCAACAATTGTTCTATAGATTCTTTTGTGCTGAAGCCCATGTGATCTTCAGACTAGATCTTTTCGTTTTAATTTTTACACTATGTACTACATTTAGCTCTAAAATCCCCAGGAAATCCTTTCATTAAATAATTACCTTCGTATGGTGAGAGCCTTCAATACCAGAGGTAGCAAAGTAGTCCCATAACATTGATGATTATCTACTAAGCTGAACTTATCACGGACGATTTTAAAGGCTAAGTGAATTCTTATTCTGTTAATGTATTTTCAATCTAGTATGTTTTCGTTCGGTGTATCAAAATAATCACGACTTGTAGATGACATGTAGATAGAAAAGGGAGATAATATAAGCAAAATGATATAAACCCTGTCAAAAACATGAATGATGGGTCCAGTAACATCAACGGAATTCGATACATTGACCTTACAGTGAAATGTTAACCGTAGAGTTCATCTTCAATCCAATAATATGTATTACATAGATATCTCCCGTGGATTGTTTTTGTTGTATTGTCAGTAACAATAAATTTTTCTAACCTTTTGCAACTTGTGTTCTTGGGAGCTTCAAATTATCTGTATGTAATTACAAAATATCTTTCCATCATGACGTGCAATGACATGTTGTAGCAAAATGAGAATAAAAGAAGTCAACATGGTAATAAGTATTATTTCATGAATGGGGTGCACTTGCTGTCAGTAAATGCTTTGTATGCCTGTCACTCAAGTAATTACTGGGGTCTTCATTTTGAACTGGGCGTTTCATGAATATGATCCAATGGCAAGTTTAATAGGTTCAGCAATTATATTATTCGATCATTATGCAAAAGTGTCCACAAAGCTAGTTTGTACAGTATTGTGTAGTTGTGCAACTGTCGATCTATCATTCTCTCTCTCTCTCTCTCCACACACACACACACACACACACACACACATATATATATATATATGAATTGCGTAATACAATATTGAAACTCAATTAGAAATTATCATTTCCTGTTATTAAAAGGGGAATGTATCATTTGGCCGAGACAACGTTTACAGAATAAATTAGAAAAACGTGGCGGCTACATTTCTTTCTTTGATTTCTTGAATTGTTTATTCTATCTACATTGTCTAGGCAATATGATACAATCATCATGTAATAACGGGAAATCATTTCAAACAGTGTTTCAATATAGTATAACGCAGTTTATAATCATTTCTGCCGGATAATATATCCCTTTCTTATAATAATAATAATAATAATAATAATAATAATAATTATTATTATTATTATTATTATTATTATTATTATTATTATTATTATTATTATTATTATTATAAGCATAGACACGATAGAGTAGCAACGATGATACACTGGGAACTAAGCAAACAAATGGGATTCAACCATGTGGAAAAGTGGTATCAGCACAAGCCAGAGGCAGTTTTGGAGAATGACAACCACAAACTACTCTGGGACTTTGACATCCAAACTGACCACCTCATCCAGGCAAGAAGACCGGACTTAGTAATAGTAGACAAAAAAAGGAAGGCCTGCCAAATAGTAGACGTTGCTGTGCCTGCAGACCATAGAGTAAAAAAGAGGGAGGGTGAAAAAAAGGGAAAAATACCAGGACCTAGCAAGGGAGTTAAGGAAAATGTGGAACATGAAAACCAGGGTAGTACCGGTCATAGTGGGCGCACTAGGAACTGTCCCCAAAACGCTGAGGGAGAGACTGGAAGAGATCGGGATTAGGGGAAGGATAGAGACCGTACAGACCACAGCACTACTGGGAACTGCACGGATACTGAGGAAGGTGCTAGAGATATAAGTACTGCAACGAATTGTAGCTCTGTCATGATATGCGAAAGAGAGAGGAGACGTTAGCTGAAGACCTGAGGAGACTTATTGTCACTCAGCCTTCAGCGATAACCACTGGGCAACCGGTGTGAAACTGTAAATCGTAGAATTACTGCGACCTATGAGTACTAGGAGAGGAGGGCTGGAGACTTGAGGAGATTTGCTGTCACTCAAACTCCAGCGGTTACCACCAGGCAACTGGTGTGAGATTCCAAATAATAATAATAATAATAATAATAATAATAATAATAATAATAATAATTTAACCAATAACTCTTTACACCATTGAGTCATCTTGTGTACGATGTGACAGGGGTTTTGGGTGTGCAGACGGTGAAATAGAGCAATAATTGTGTTTGTATTTTAGTGCTGACTGAATTTGTACTCTGTATATGTCATTTACGGTTAAATCTTGTGGGACACAACGCTTCTCAAAATATCAATGAACGACAAGCCGAGGCAGATGACGGTCAGTGAATACTACTTGCTGTAAGCTGGGGATCTTCAAGAGATCTCCTCCCTTCTGTCCAGAAATTGTACACCAAACCAAGGACCGATGTCTGGATCGATGGAGAAGAAGGAAAATCCCATCGTCGGAGGTGTCCCTTCAAAACATGAGTGGTATGCGTAAGGGCACATCGGGATGCATCAAATATGTTTGCAAGCCAACTAGGAAAGAATAGGGACCCTACCAAGCATCGTTCCATGTTAAGACACAGCAGATAACCAATGTGCCGTCGCACTCATAAGATACGGAACCTGATGAACACATATAGGCAATTTTTTTTATTTATCTTACCATTGCTCATTGACTTTACATCTACTCTGCCAGGCTCCTGCTTTGCTGTTATCATTTTTCACGGCACGATTCTGGTGATATAAACATTTGATGATTAATCATCGAATTCATATATATATATATATATATATATATATATATATATATATATATATATATAATAATTAAATAACTATCCCATCCAGAACCATGAAGTAGGTTGGAAACCTTCACTTCAGACCCATTTTATCTCCGCCCTATGCAGAACTGGGCGGTCAATAAGGTCAATAAATTTAAGTGATATATTTATTTACGCACAATTTCCCATCCATCAGAGTGCTCTAATCCAAAGCTGGAAGAGCTTTGCGTAAGCTTATAATGAACGAGTTACCTTACTTAAAGAGTGCTCAACCCTGAATAAAGGAGCGCTATAAATGTTTAGTCATTTAGTTAATACCTCCCCTCCTATTGCAAAACAACCAAACAACACAAATATATCCCCATTTCTCTCGTCAGCATCAAAACATGTGAACAGTAGATCTTTCTATGAACCATCGCAAATATTTTTTCTGAAAAAGATGGCTGGCTCCCGTCCAAATGTACCGAAACATGCCCACAGAATGACAAAAGATGTAATAGCTATCACTTGAGCTTTTCTATTTATCTTCCGATTGTCATTTTCATCTACATCCGGTCGGATCACTTCAGATCAACAATGCAAACACATTTAGTCATGTATACTTTCCATTTTGTGATGCCGAAGAAGAAACCACTATCAGACAATTTGTACATAGTCCGAAAGTATCTGCATCCATGTATCTCACAATTCATTTTTAATCTGATCATTGTTATTTCAATGTGTTATCTTACAACTATTTTGTTGTTTGATTCTAGGATCTTGCTGCACGTGATTTAGTTATATTGGTATTTCTTAATTATTTCTTTATTATGAAGTCCAGCGGCAGTTTTATCATGTCCCAGTTTCGGGAGTAAAATACAACTCCTGGTAAAAAATATTAAATCATCTCTCTTAGAGGATGTTCACCCAGGTTTGATTTCGTAGCAACTTTACAAATCATGGATATGAAGCAACTTTTTTTTAATATCTTGATATTCCGGCTTCATGAGATATAACACAAACAAATCAAATTAAAATAGTTAAATTATTGACATGTTTCTTTCCAAGTAAAGGAAAAAAAATTGAAAGCACCAACAAAAAAATCAATACTAGGTCTTTTTTAGTCCTTACTTGGGCTTTCATGATGACTTAGATTCTTTGCTACTTAATGATATTCTCAAACTTCCATATATATGTATATATATATGTTGCCACTTTTCCAGAAATTGAGCCAAAAGCATATATTCCCGGGGGATGAGGGTGCAACTGTTTTTATTTAGAAAATATTTTAGTAGTATCACAATAGGCATTCCACTCGCCATTTGCAGTGTAGGGGAGGGTGATCCACTCCATCATTTAGATGTCAAATGATGCATTTGATCATTGATGGAATTGTCATGTCTTTATTATCTTAAGTAGTAAATACTGCAACTTTGAAGTATTGATAGAAGTAACTGAAAAAGCATAGAAAAATAGATATGAATATCATATAATGACATTTAACTTTAAAAACAATATGAACAATCATCAACACGACTAAAAACGTATAGAAATTAAAGGAGAGAGGCAAAAAGCAATTATAAACTAATAATTATAAACTCAGAAATACAATATAATGAACATAATTAAATCAAGGAAAATGTATTCTATCCTCGAAGGAAAACTAAACATCATTTACTACAAACAACACAGAAAACTCCTCAATACAAGAAATGGAAACATTCAAAAATACAGACGCAAAAGCAAATACACATTGAAATACGCAGATAGTGGCAACAATTTTAAAACTAACGATACATATTCTATTTAGGTACTATGAACTTAAAATTAGTGAGAGTTTCACACTCGTACACTAAACAAAAATAGATAATAACCTAAAAACAAACAAACAAAATATACAATAGAAGATAATATGAATGATTTATTTATGAAAGTACTGGAGAGTTCCAAGGTCGTAATCTGTACAATACCAGTTAAAATGGAACAAGGCGTTGAAAAAATGAGAAAGACGCATGACGTGATGGAGGCACGAGGAAAAGAGAACGTTAATCAAAAATAAACTTTGAGAACATTTAATTAATCGCTTGAAAAGTTGAAAGATCAACGAAACATTCTGTCAGGCTGTAGTGAAATATAGTTCGAAATATATATATATATATATATATATATATATATATATATTCTACTGCTTATATATATATATATATATATATATATATATATATATATATATATATATATATATATATATATATATATATTGTAAGTTATACAATAGAGGACTCTGTCTATATAGACAAAGCTCATAAATAATATTTAATCTATTAGCCGTGACTTGAGTTACGTTGTTCATACAGCTCTTGAGACAGACAGATCTATCTCTCGCTTTGTCTCTCTCTCTCACTCTTTCATTATATGTATATATATATATATATATATCCAGACAGACAGATTCATCTCTCTCTCTCCCCCCTCTCTCTCTCTCTATATATATATATATATACACACACAAGACTCTATGCTAAAATGGGAGAATTTGAACACATTATTCAATCAGTTTTGTCAATTTACCCAGTATTGGCAGATTCCCGGAAGCACGTACGCAGCATGGAAACCCTTAACCAAATTATTTTTAAATTCATTAACCTTACAAAACAAATGATTAATTCTTGAAACATACCCTCTATCTTGTCAAATCGACTGATGCTCTGTTTAACCATAGGAACATAGTACATTGTTTTATATTGAAATTCAAGTAATACCCAGTCATGCAACTGGCTTTTTGGTCCACTCCCGTACACACATATGCGCTCATATATATATATATATATATATATATATATATATATATATATATATATATATATATATATATATATATATATATATATATATATATGTGTGTGTGTGTGTGTGTTTGTATCATGTAAGAAATGGACATGTTAGGTCATAAATTACGTTATATTATAGAGAAACTTATTTGAAATGATCTTGCGTCATTACACGGTTAATATATCACTCAATTTAGATAACGTGAATAGAATTAACGATTAAAGGAAATGGGGGCTGCTGCAGGAATCGAACCTGCTACAGTTACGTTGTCTAGATTGGGTGATATATTAACCGTGTAATGACAGGAGAACATTTCAAATAAGTTTCTATATGATATGAGGCAATTCATAATTCATTCTGTCGGACCAAATATGTTTATTTCTAAATACTTAACTGTTACGTTGAAAGAGACGAATAGACGGAAAATAAACGAGAGAGGAATTTGGGTAGAAACCAGCCATTTGGGCCGATGCGTTAATGCTAGGTGTTTAGCTCAATAAAAAGAGCATCACTACATTGAAACTGCTACCCTATCGGCGGCAGGTTCGATTCCTGTCGTAGCCGAAATTGCTTTAATCGTTTATTTTATTTATGCTGTCTAAATTCGCGATATATTAACAGTGTAATGACGGGTGATCATTTAAAAATTTTTTCCATATAATATAACGAAATTTATAATTCATTTAAATATATGTCTGCGACAAGGAATGAGCCATATTCAGAAGTGAAGATACATAGAGACTTTATTTGTCAATTGATTAATTCATAAATGAATTAATTAGCATGTTGTATATGTTTCGACAGTGGCTACCATCTTTAGTAGCATTTGTTTAGCTGTCAGCGGTTAAAGGGCCATCATAGAAAACAAATTTAGCATAAGATTTTTTGCTTTAGAAGCAAAATTGGACATCTAGAATATGGATTCTTTTGGGTCAGCATGGTGAGTTAGCACCGTGGTTTGTCTGTGAAGAAATATGTGTTGGTATGTTTATGGATAGTCTGAGATTTCGATCAGATAATTATCTAAACCGGATGTAAACTAAATGAAAAAAGTTAAATTACGTTTTAGAAAGTAATATTTCTACTGGACATCTTTCATCTTTTTATTCCAGTTATCTTGATGGCAGCTTTTGTGCTTAAAGGTTCGTGTATTAATGTATGTATGAATCTATAAACGTGTATTATAACATCACTTATATGTAACTCACTTTTCTCTTTGGCCAATAAAGTCGACCGGCCCATCAATTAAGCGAACCTGGGTGATCGACTAGGGTACAAAGATCCTAGGGGCGCACTCCACACTGGAGCACAAAGTATCATCGGGAGTGCACTGAACCCTTGACCACATCTTGTGTAGGGCAGATGAAATCCCTGCACCAAATTTGCTTCCAGCAAAATCCATTTGAAGTAGCGATAATAAACGTTGTTCAACAAAAGAAGTTTGTATCAAATTCGAATCACGGCTGGATTATCTTTCCGGCGAAATACGATTCGATATTGACGCCGACACCCAAGATTGAACCAAAGTCCTCTAGTATAACGTTCTCCTGACTGAGCACTCGCGACCTATGACAAGAAGCTTGCAAACTCCATTTGTTCATGCAAAGGCACTGTAGAGGAAACCGAAAACCAGCTTATAAGAATATTATCTACACGGAATAGGATTCGATAAAGCCCGGGATTTAGGTGGAGAATCTGCATCGTTTTTCTAACGCTTTCCAAACTGAATTAATTCGGCATATTATCAGCAGGCTACTATTTGTTTGTATTCACACCTGCTTCTATGTTTGTCAGGGGCAAATTCAGTTGGATAGATTTCGTACAAGTCTCTTCATGATATTCACTCGCAATTGTATGGGGGAAAATCTACAAAGCGCATTGAATAACATCGGCACCATTTTGATGAAAAACATACACGAATAACATTCTTGTCCAGTTCAGAATATAGGAAAACTCAATCCCAGAACTTCTGAAAACAGTTACATGCAAGTATGTTTTCCATTGACACTTTTATTCTTTATTCACGTCATCTGCATGCGATTTTATAAGTGCATAAAAAAAAAGATAACGTGTACTGGACGCTTTATGCGTAAGGTTTGTCTATAAGGAAGGCGTCAGCTTATGGAGTGAAACCTAACCTGGTGTGTCAGAAAGAAAAAACAGAAAACTCTTTACAGGTGGCCTGGAATACCACGCGCTTGTAGAATCCGTGTTACTGCCTACATGACCGCGTGTTTTAGTACTAAACAATAAACCTTATTTTTAGCAATTTTTCGTGTAACGCTGGCTATAGATAATTTTGCAATTTTTTTTTTTCTTGCCAACTGCTGTCATCATTCAACCGAGACAAGTAAAGGTCGCGTCATGACAATTCCATGAAATCAATCGTCTGTACGCATCTCAGCACGACATAGTGACAACGACAGATACACGCTATTTTTGTTTATACACACTATCACAGACCTACACAAATGTTTATATACAAGTTATCTCAAAAGCGACATTTTCTTTTTCATTTTTCTTTCCAGATTTTGGTCCAATCTCAGTTTGAAACCGATCGATAGCGCAATATCTGAGATTATTTTTACTGTTTACGCGGTACATCTATTTCCATTGTTATGGCGATGACATTAAGGTTAGAATTGGGGTTCAGAATTGCAGCCTGGCGAGGTTAGGGTTGTCGATTTCTTTAGCGAGGCTACATCAAGAGCAAAGTTTATGCAACGAGATTAAGTGACCTATATGAACTCGAGACAAGAATCAGAGATTGTAAAGCAAACATCCGACTCGAAATTCCTGCGGATGTTTGGAACACCTGTGTCATTCAATGGTTTGGGTAAAGTGCTATGAAGAAGTTGGCCCACGTGCAGAAATCTACTGAGGTAATTCTCATAAAGCAAAATTTAAAACCTTTCTAGCATTTTAGTTTATGTGTAACAGTTTTCCAAAAGTTTTGCACTGTTTGTTTATGACCTTTAAGACAGCACACACACACACACACACACACACACACACACACACACATATATATATATATATATATATATATATATATATATATATATATATATATTATCAATTACTATCATTATTATTATCAACGCTTTAATCGGGGTTGAGCCCTTTTTAGGCGAGGTAACTCTTTCATTATAAGCTATAGAGCACTCTGATGGATGGGAAATTGTGCATAAGTAAATATATCGCTTAAATTCAGCCTTACTGACCGTCTAGCACAGGGTAGAGATAAAAATCCCAGCCCCAGGGTATGAAATGAAGATTTCGAACCTACCCCGCGGTACTGGATGGATAATGGATAGTCTATAGCCACACTGAAGAGTTGTAATACAACGAAACAGCTGTCAGTGGATATCTCAATCATTAATTATATATATATATATATATATATATATATATATATATATATATATAAAAAGAAATGGATGTATAACAAATAATATATACCGACAAAATATTCAGGAATACATTTATCATTTGTAACCGTTTTTGAAATTACCTACTCTTGTTACACGGAGAATGAGTCATTTGGCTTAGACTACGTAAATAGAATAAACGATTGTTTATTCAATTTACGCTGTCTAAACCGAATGAAACAACGGGAGTTCATTTGAAATACAGTTTCAGATAATATGACGTGTTCATAAACTAAGATGTCGATTTAGCAGAAACTTACATTGCAAATTAAACCACTCATTAATACCTTATTTTGGGGGGATTTTCAAAAAATGTTTTACATTGAATGAGCGATAGTGTCAAACTTTACAATTCGTAATAAGAACCATCTAACCTATTAGTTATATTGTGAATAGAAACTCTTCATCGTGAAACCTTTGAAAATTAAGGCCGAATGAGTTGGAAGTTCCTTAAATTGAAAGATTTTTTTTTTGAGTTTTGCTGTTAAACAACGAATCTAGACCTAAAATTTCAATTACTGTGAAAAATATCTGATTTTATACAAAAAAGTGATTAATTTGAAGTTTCAATCATTACTTTAACAATTCAAAAATAACATCAAAATAAAATGCACATATTTTTGTCTCGGGATTTTATTAAGATGTTTTTTTCTGTTTAATGCCTCAATTTCTGGCTTCTTAGAAATCGACAAAATGAGTTCCCAAGTAATTTGTTGTGCTTTCAATCCTTATGGATATTGTGCACCGAGGGGATTTTTCTGTTTTGGAAGGAATGTTTTTTTTAGATTTTTAGGCAGGGGTTCCATTTACAATCTAACCATGAAGATTAGGTGGGCACATATTTTTTGCCCTTTCTACGAAAATATGGCTTGCATGAATTATCTCCATTTTTGGTTTGAAAAATAGCGCAACAATAGAAATAAATTCTAAAATTTGATTTTTTAAATATTTTATTACATAATTTAGAGAATATATCTAGGATTGTAAATTGCAAAGTTTCACATCCTCATTAAATCAATTTGGAAATCAGGGCACAAATAAAGAGAAATGAGAGAATTAATGACAGAAAAACCGACTTAAATACGTAAATTCTATCTGTATTGCTCTGAATAAATTTAACTCCAATCGTTTTCATTAGTGTACCGTTTTTATCATCAATTGAGCGAATTTGTGAAAGTTTATAATTGGGACCACCTTTCCGACATTGTGACTTAACTCCGAACCAAAACCTAAACCTGAAATGATCAAAAGGATTCAAATTCCAAAATTTCAGAATGGAGTAACTCATGTAAGCCATACTTTCATAAAATATGGCGGATAATATTCACCCATATTCACAATATTTTAACAATGTAAACTGAGCCCTCGTTCTGACATCTTTCAAAACTGACTTTTTTGAAATATTGAATCTGTAAAATGTATTGTATTTTATAGAATTCCTTTCTAACAGATACATTCTTAATAAATCCGTTACTATTATTCTTCAACGCAGATTTTAGTTACCAATGTTTATTGAACAAAAGTTGGTGCGATAATGATTCTTATCAAAGTTATAAACATCCTTCTTTCTTCATTTATCTCCGTTCCTTTCCCCCCTTCGTCCTTTTTCCTTTCCTTTCTTCCCATATATTTCTTCCTACTTCCCATTTGATACAACGACTAAATAACAGCGTTTATGATGTAAGCATTATCGCTCCGCTCTTCCCACTTCGTTTAGGAACAATGGCGAAAACCAGGACCAAGTTTTACATTAGAGTTTTTGGTATCATTAACAGAAAAAAAACTGTGACGTAACTTAAGAATGTTTTACATACATTTTGTGCTTGAAAATTTGCTCAGTTGAATTATGTTGGGAAATTAATATACTTCTGTATATTCAATTTAATAATTCATAGTTAGCAGAGAATTGAGTTAAACGATTTGTAACAAAAATCACATTTATTTTCTGAATGTGCAGATATTAGTTTATTCGCTCGATATTCTGAATAGTCATGGACTGACTTCTATATTACTGGGTGAACATTAAATAATTTGTTCAAATGATTCATTGATTACAGATATTAGAATTATTTCTCAGTTGTACGGACTAACTACAATTTATTGAGATAAACGATTCCATTTCAACTTAAAAAGAAAATACCATCTTAAATTTGCCAAACACGATGATGACTAACCGAATATTTACACCATAGTTGGTAACCGCCAATAATGACTGGTGAAAATATCTTATACGTAGGGACATAGGAAAAAAATCCTGGAGCCTTATGATGAAAAAAAAACAAACAAACCTTTGTTTGACATAACAAATAGTTATTTTCTTTCCAATGCACTTGATCCGATGTTTCTTCATTATTTAGATATATCAATCTTTATACAGAGAACATTTCAAATAAATATTCTACTGATATCTATCAGACTGTCATATATATATATATATATATATATATATATATATATATATATATATATACGTGTGTGTGTGTGTGTGTGTATATATATATATATATATATATATATATATATATATATATATATATATATATATACAAGAAATGGACATTTTGGTCCGGCAGAATGAAATAATAATAATATTAATATCAATTCAATTCAGACAGTGTAAATGGAATAAACAATTAAAGGACATGGGTCTGCTGCAGGAATCGAACCTGTCACCGATAGGTAGCCGCTTCAATGCTGTGATGCACTTGTCCAAGAATAAATTCTCGGTCTGAGAATAAACGAGATGAGAATTTGGGTTGAAAGCAGTCATTCGGCCTTTGACTTATCGACGGGCTGTTTAGCACAATGGTAAATGCTTCGCTACGTTGAAACAATTACCTATCCGTGGTCAAATTCCTGCTGCAGTACCATTTTCTTGAAATGTTCATTCTATTCATTCCGTCTCAATCGACCGTATAACGAAGGGAAATCATTTCAGATAAGTTCCCATATTATATAACACAATTCATAAACATATATTATGATAATACACAATATGAAGTAGCAAAATAAATGTAATATAACATAAGTTATATATTAAAATCTTTGCTGAAGTGGGCTGATGTTTGATCAACACTGCTTGGGAGCCATGTTAGTATAACCGTTTTGTTACATGGTAAACGACTGATAGTCCTAACAAGAAAGATTTGCAAACAGTAATATGATATCAAAGTCTGAGTAAAACACAAGAAACACCGAAGAAAATCACATGAACAGATTTTGGGAAATGAGTGAGAAAAAAATAACATTTTTTTTCGTGCTTAGATTTCTAGTATATATTAGAGACATTATATCATGTAACATATTCCACCCGGCCTCGGAATTAACCGAGTAGCAAATTGCACAGCCGGCCATATAAATGAATAAATGTGCACCTGCGTCCACCAGGAAGCGATCTTAAAGCGACTCTGCTCTACTTACTGAGTTCTAAATAGTGTACTTATATCACCTATTTCTCTACTCTGTGGTCGTTGGCATAAAATATTTGCATATATGCATGTGTTCCTATTTTGCCGACATCATGTATATGTGTGTTTGTGTGTGTGTCGAGCGATCTCACAATAAAAAAGGAAATGATCTATGATAGGAATTTGTTGATCTTTAATCAATGATAATCGCCTTAATTTAAATAAAACTTGGCTCCAATAAAGACCAATCCCACTCCAGCAGCCAAATATTTAGCATGACATCTTTTCTTTCAAATTGCAATGATAGCCGATCATAGTAGTGAAATATTTGAATGATTCTTGAGGTAAAATGTACGTTTTACATGTCGTCCCAAACATATCCAGTTGATATTTACTAAGATTACATTAGTAGGACATAGGTCTATAAATATATGCTACTCATTAACAATCGAACTCTCTACAGTAGTGGTCCGTGAGATTAGCTTCTGTGCAATGAGGGCCATTCAGAGAATAATGAAAAAAGATGAATGGACCAGAGATAAAAGTGCAGCTAATAGAACCTGTCAATCAGAACTATAAACATCATTATTGGTTTCTTCAGTTTTCAAGTTGGTCTACCTGGCATATTTGCAATGTATGCCTCACGCGTTCAGGCTGCACCACTGAAGCAAGAAGCCTGAAAATATAAACGTGTATTTCTCAATCTATCTTGAAAAAAAAACGATCATTTTTTAAAAAAATCCTCTGCCCTGAAATCCTAGTGATCACCGCTCAACAAATGACAAAGGAAGTAATCTAT
The DNA here is from genome assembly GCA_963457665.1 of Thysanoteuthis rhombus. Lineage (NCBI taxonomy): Eukaryota > Metazoa > Mollusca > Cephalopoda > Oegopsida > Thysanoteuthidae > Thysanoteuthis > Thysanoteuthis major. The sequence goes on along the minus strand of OY735205.1, from coordinate 18,799,974 downwards.
TCATTGAACACCCTTTCTTTCCAATTTTTTAATCTAACACAGCATGCTGCCAAAAAGACGTTGGTCACATGTGAGTGAATAAGCAGACCATACTTATCCCCTCTTAACGTAACTCATCTTATCTCATCTCTATTGAGATTAGTTGAACACTCCTGTGCTAATTTGTCGGATACGCACTGGGTGCAATACGAAAGTAGCCTAGTATAAACTTTGCCGAAAAATATCTTCTTTGTATTGTATTTTGGTTAATATGATATCCTTTGGTCACGTGAAAGGATGCGTAGGTTTATTATGAGAAACTATCAACCAAAACTGAACACAGTCAAAACAGGTTTCTCCAGCTTTCAAATGATTCTAGCTGGACGGATGACTATATATGTTTCATGTGTACGGAGACAAATGGAGCTAGATGCATGACAGTTTGTTTTATGTTTAGAAAAGAGACCAGAACAGCGGTATTCCAACTGCGTAGCTTCTGTTGGGGTTCCGCGAAACAGAGTGACATTTTTGCAATATACTTAATAATTCTTCATTGCATAAACGATTCCTCCATGACTTTAACGTATCTTTATTTCATTCTATTTCTTCAACACAAACAGTGCCTTTTTCTCTATGTAAGAAATGAATTAACATATCGCCTTTTCATTTGAAAAATCTTGGTTATTTACGTCTACGCCTTTTTTCCCCTCACTGAGCTTCGATCTCTCTATCTCTCTCTCAAAAACTCACGTGTGTGTAAAGCTGTTGTTTTTTTTAAAGGGTTTGAAAATCTAATTATTAAAAAGGGTTCCCCAAGTAGTTGAAGTTTGAAGACCACTGGTCTAGAACATCTGTTAAGATGCAATGGTTATCGATGCAATGGTTAAACACTGGAGGGATATTCTTTACTTCCTGGTGTAAAGTTTACAGATTTGAACATTGATAATATTCATAATGTATGCTTTCGAGATGTGTCTTTCTTCTCTTTCTTATTTATTCATTTGGTTTTTATTCTTGTATTCCTTAAACATTACTAAAAGATATGAGATGAACCGAATGTTCATAATGACGAAGCTAACAGATAAGAAAAGTAGTTTCCTGTTGTAGATAGGAAGAAAGAAGTCTAGATTAACGAATGATTAAGATGAATAAAAATACGATATCAGAGATCAATATGGGGCGGGTGGAAAATTGATCTAGGAAAGTAAAATATTAGAAATAGATATAAATGAAGAAAGAAAGAAATATATGAAGAAAGAAAGAAAGAAAGATAAAATAACGAAAACATAAGGAAGTAAAAGATAAGAGAGACAAAAAAGAAAGAACAAAGAAAGAAAGAAAGAAAGAAAGAAAAAAGAAAGAAAGAAACGAAACCAGACAAATGTAAGAGAGAGAAAAGCACGTATTGAAGAAACAAATATGGAATGTAGGAAGAAAGAAAAGAATAAATGAAGAAGGAAAAATGAAGATTAAGAAAGTAAAAAAAAAAGAATGTAAAATGAAAGAAAGAAATGAAGAATATAAAAGGAAAATGAAAAAAAGAGAACATAAAGTTAAAGAAGGAGGTAAAAAGGTAAATGGAAAAAGAAAGACAGGTAAAGATGGAGAGGAAGGGCGCAAAAAGGAGAGAAATGAAGAATATAGAAGTAAAAGAAGATGAGAAGTCAGATAAAAGAAAGTAAAGAAATGAAGTTATGAGAGACGAAGTGAGAAAAAGAAAAAAAGGTTCGAAAATGAAGACGGAGAGAAAGACCGAATCAAAGACTGTATAATGAAAGAAAGAGAGAATGAGAAAATAAGCAAAAGATTTAATGTAAGAAATTGAAAGAGAATCATACTTTCAAGGGAATGAGCAATGACTTTAAACAGAAAGTGATGGATACAAAAGGCATTAGTCTAAATGCCTAGTCTAGAAGGGATCATGTACACGTAAACTCTAGTTAAACCCCGAGCGTGGCTAATAAATTTTCTCAGCCCGTTCGAAAGTCAGTTTACAAAGGCAAATGGAGGCTGGCCATTAAATCATTGTGAGTCAGCGCTGTTCGACTGGCGACACAAATGTAGAATTGAACCGGTCTCAGCATCCAGCCAATAAGATTGTCCTTCGTGGCGAACGACTCAAGGTTCGTTCATTCTGTTTCCTGGGATTTACTTTAAGAAAGAAAGTGTGTATTCATGCGTTTAAATACTTGTAAACCGGCGAATAAATGGATGGGAAAATAGTTGGTTTCGTGATAGGATTTTTAAAAAAGAATTGGGGAATATTCCATGAATTATTCGGAGTAGTATCCGCATTTTTACTGTTTGGCCTTTCGTATAAAGTGGTGTCAGAATGAAGCTTTAACGCCCCGGGCTGGAAATGGTTTCTACTGGAAAGGTTGCTAATCACACACACACACACACACACACACACACACACACACACACACACACGCACACGTAGAGACCACAACCACACGTGGACGCATATATATATATATACATATATATATATATATATATATATATATATATATATATATATATATATATATATATATATATATATATATATATACATATATATATATATATATTGTCTATCAGGATAGGCAGAAATGACCAGCATAAAATGTAGAGCTCATGGTAACCGGCTGATAATATTTAGCGAAGGATATACAAATTGCCACAATTGGCATTCATGGTTTCAAATTCAGTGATTTGTTATTGAATGCATAAAGAACCATTGCAATATAAAAATAATAATACTGAATTTATCTTCAGTTTTTAATTTATTTAATATGAACTGCCTGTGCTTGATTGATTGTGATTGCAATAAGCCTTTGGTAACATTATCTGTAATTATAATAAACCATTTCCTCCATACATATATACATATACAAAGATACACAGGCAGACACAGACACACACATACACACACACACACACACATATATATATATATATACTATGGAGAAATAGATGTATAGCGCTGTACTAATTCGCAAAATAATATAGCACATCTAAAATTGTTTCTGTCTGATTATATATCCATTTCGTAATAATGTAATTGTCCGCATAGAGAAACAAATACAGCAGATATAGACAATGAATGAGCTGAATTGATATTTGGAGTAAAGCAGTTATTTTGGGCTTGTCAATCCCGGCTACTGTTTAGCAAAATGGTATGAGTATGACTACGTTCATAGTGACTAACTGAACAGTAGCAGGTTCGACTCCTGCAGCAATATCATTTCTTTCTTTCTTTTCTTTTTTAATTTTTTTATCTTATTCACGCGGTCGAGGCCAAATGATATAATCGAATCGGGTTTTAAAGTATTATTGTGCATTTATAATATATTGTGCATTTATAATATATATATATATATATATATACATATATATATATATATATATATATATATATATATATATACACATCGTTTTTATGTCTTTATGGTGATAGTGCTCAATGTAAACTGTGTAATGGTAGTTTGTTTACTAAATTTTTGAGGGTTATTGAGGTGTTGGTGGCAATGTGTATTTCCATCTTGCTTAAGTTGGACCTGAGGAACACAACCACCATCAACCCCAACTCTAACCTGAGCAACTGAGCAAGATGGAAATACACATTGCCACCGACACCATCAAAGATTTAGTGAGCACACCACAATATATATATATATATATATATATATGTAGAGAGAGAGAGAGAGAGAGAGAGAGAGAGAGAGAGAGAGAGGGGAGTTTATGCAGAGTTTTCCACATATTTTGGGGGACAAGATCTATATTTACATAAATCTATGGCATCAATATTCGGCCTACGACATTTTCTCTGGCTTTCTATGTCTTCATGTGATCTTTCAGTTAAACTATCATTTATATCATAAAAAAGAACATTTATCCATTTGTTTGTTATCATTTGTATCATATGAGCCTATGTTCATATTTGGAGTTATTTTGCCTTCGACTTGCACTCACTCCCTCTTGGTCTCGGGGCGAAAACAGAGCTACGCATCTATTACAGTAACCCGAATCACAAATATTTTGCGGATATTTACCCATCTTTGCAATGTCTGTCATCGGTGAGTAAGGCCAGCAAAATCATACCGGACAGACCTCTATAAAAAACCTGCTGGCGGACATACTCAAATCATTAAACTAGTTTAGAAAAAAAAAAAAATAACACTGTTGATGTTTAAATTTTTTGATTATATGCTACGAGTTAGGACGAAGATGAAATCCCAGATCCAGGCCATTAGTAAAATATACGAATTTTACTGTTTACGTTAGTATTAGCGTGGCAACAGTCTTACTCTTTCAAGTTCGTTCGCACTGTGGAAATCTTCCAAGCGTCTTTTTTTTAACTACAGCAAAACAAGTGAAAAGAAACGCCAACTTAGGATCAACCAAAGTGCTATGTTCAAAACGTAGGTTCTATCAAATTTATTTTTTTCTTGTTTTCTGAAGTTGTCCAATGGAGTATCTTCATTGCTGCATATGTTTTTCGAATTAATGCCTTCACCCTTTTTGTATTTAACTTATTTAGCCCGATGCATACTTTGGTCTTCGTAACCGATTTTAAGAAATCGCCCGGTTCTCGGGTTTTTTTCCCCCCTATTTTCCCATCCTCTCAAATGATATATACGCAGTCAGCCAAATCTTGTGACCAATTAATGTCTGATAACTTGACAATTTATAAACCATTACCGATATAATAAAGGGTAAGAAAAATATGAGTAAAACGCTGTGTGACACGATTAACAGTTTTAATATTCAATATATGTGGTTATATAGTTTTTAAAAGTTGTTCTTTAATTTTGTTTTTGTTGCTCTTTAACTCAACGCTCATGTTGTTTTTACATTCTACGCTCGTTGAGTTGCAAAGTGAATCGGAAATGAAACAAAATCATTGATTTAAACTCGCATCCCGAGTCTTTAGGAGTCTCTTCGGTTCATGCTGATAGCTAAACGACTGATAGCTAAACGATCAGAACTTCTCGATGAAAGCCACAAGAACAAGGGTTTGGAAAACAATTGAAAATATACCCATAACACTGCTTCAGTTGGGAGATCGGGACAACTTGAGATTATCACCCGAAATATTGTCCTCATATCCATTGCTATTTACATTAAATTTCGACTGATATTTCTTTGGAATTCCTTAAGTTAATGTCTCGTGTTAACTGTGACGACAAGACAAGAAGACGAGATTAAAATCTGTCCCATGGTTGACCTTTGTTATAACATGGGTTAATTAGTACAGGCTATGAATCATGTCGAGTGTTACGTGTTACGTGTCAGTATAAAGAACGAAAGACCACACGAGATAATTTTTTTCTTGGGGCGATTCCATTTGAACTTTTCATACACACGGTACACCAACAATGCCTACACGCAAGCTTCGTGTTTTAAAGGTGAATTGCATTGGGGATTCGTCGGCTATTTCTTGGAGAGTAGTTATATATCCAACAACACAAAGGACCACGTCATTTTCATTATGGTACCAGGTCTTATATTTCTGGATGATGGATTGTAAAAAAAAGGGCAGTGTTGAATGCAGTCGTTCGAAAGATTCACCACCATTTGATTTCTCTTTAGATGGATAACAAAAAGTCAAAGTTTATACCGGGAGACTCAATACACTTGGTACGATGTCAGACTGCAAAACTCGAATCGTAGTACAAAAGATACATCAGCTGATGTTTGGAACTCAGTCTCTCCAATTGTATCCTACTCTGGTAAGATGTTATTTTGAATTTTTTTTTTCAAGTGTGATTTACACATAAGCATTGAAAACTTTTCTCTCGTAACTGATTTTAGGAAATTGCTATCACTTATTCGCCAATATAAAAAAAAAATGGTATAAACACAAACCGGAGGATGCCGTAGGATATGAAAAAAATAAAATACCCTGTAACTTTGACCAGCTCACCCAGGCCAGAAAACAAAACAGTACTCTTAACGACGGAAGAATATGTCTGATAGATTGTAGAAGTGTTGGTGACAATGGATTATGAGATGAAGACGGAAAAGATTGTAAAAGCATGGAAAAATATCTGAAACACGTCCCCAGAGGCTGTAGAAAATGGAGAATACGGTGGTGACCCCCCCCCCAAAAAAAAACTACTGCATCTAGAACCGTGCCCAAAATGTGAAAATCGAGGTTAGTCAATCAGAAATTTAGGAAAGAATTGAAACCTGCCAGCCCTTGACAGTTGATATGTTTTCGAGTATTCTGAGGAAAATGCAGGAGATTTGTGAAAACTTGCAGTCAATATTCTGTTTTCAATTCCAGTCATGGGGCTGAAGTGGGACTGAAAGAAAGTTAAAAGTTAGATAGGATGACCTTGCTTGGGAATGAAAAACGTTGTTCAAAATGGAAGTGACAGTCGTACCAATTGTGGTCAGAATTCTGGGAATGGCACAAATGGCCCTGCAAAGAAGTTGAAGGAACTTAAAAACCATGAAAGATCCAAGATTATCCTGAGGGCAGATTTACTAAAATCAGCTCGGATCCTGGAGTATTGAGAAGACTTGCAGTAACTTGATCTCTCGTGGAAGCCACTGGCCACTCCTGGTGTGAAAACTCATCAAGTACAAATAATGATATTCTAAATTGTCGAACTTCAAAACTGAAGTTGACTTTATTTTCCCGTCGTAACAATAACAAAAACGACTAGAACAATCATCCCCAAAATTAGGGATGTAAACCGATTTGTAAAATTCACATTTCACAACCATGATTTGAATTTATGAATAACTGATTTCTAGTAGGCTGTCGTACTGACTGAGCTAAATTGACAGGTCTGAGATACAAACACAAATCATCCATACAAATACGCTTGAGCTTATTTCATTCTGATAAATAAATACATTTACATACAACAATATATTTCTTTAATATAATTTTGTTTAATTTATCATATATACAATACAAACATTGCTGTGATCATCTTCAGTCTGAATGGAAGGTGGAGTGGATTCGACCATGTATCCTCCGGTATTGTTGTTGTTGTAGTTATTATTATTATTATTATTATTATTATTATTATTATTATTATTATTATTATTATTATTATTAATAATAATAATAATAATAATAATAATAATAATAATGGTCCTTTGTGTTGTTGGATATTTGTTATTATTATTATTATTATTATTATTATTATTATTATTATTATTATTATTATTATTAATAATAATAATAATAATAATAATAATAATAATAATAATAATAATAATAATAATAATAATAATAATTCCAATTCTAAAACTAACTCTACGACTATTTTACACTATTAAAAACATTCTTAATACTAGTTGTACGATGTGAAGTGATAAGATTTTTCTCTTCAATATTACATTGGTTTTTGCTCTTTATAATGATAACGCCTATGCGACCTTTCGGTGGACTTCAACTGAATCCTCTCAGTTATCCTCACAGATCTCAAATTGATCTAATAACTTTGTAAATGCCATTGACATCATTCCGTAATACAGAAGTGTTTAATGCACTTCTAGGTGATGATCCCAGATCTTTTTTTAACTAACAAAATATCCATACACTCTACAGACGCCCCCACCCTATTTGTTTTAAAACAGCATTACTGATGTTCATTTTTCGAGTTTCTATTTTCACTGAGGTGCTACCTTTACCATAACAGAGAAGTCTCTCCATGTACTCATGTGTCGTAATTCGCATATGACGATGTTTACGTTAGTTTTCTTAACACTTGCACTTACTGGTGTGAAAATGAAACGAGTTCAAAAGGATAAGAGGTAAAAAAAAGTTCAATAGAGGATGTTCCTGATCCAGCAATCCACAGAATAAAAATGAAAAGCTAGAGAATTACCTGACAAAGCCCCACCCCCAGAAATTAGAACTTTGAGGTGACCGTTATTGGCACACTTCAGACACTCCCGAGGAGCGTTACAATGAGTTTGGAAGCATTGGAAATCTTAAAATTTATTTCAAATGATCCAGTTAATTAGAACACGGGGGAGAGAGCATTCGTACAGAGGAGACTTGCTTTTTGATCTCCAATGAAAAACATCAATTGCCTTTTGTGTTGACGCCCGTTGGTGCACTTGGAACCATGCCTAAACAGCAGAAATGAGATTTGGTGAATTAGGATTTCAAGAAAAAATTGACACTATCCGGACCATCCGTTGTTGGTGTCAGTGAGGATAGTGAGAAAGATGCTGGTTATTTGAGGAAATTTACTATCACTCAGTTTCTACCGAGGACCACCAGTCAACTGTTTATTTCTTGTTCTTCTTTGACTTTCATTGTAAATAACAAAAAATCATAACACTTTCAATAACAGAATTTAGTAATAATTTGTACCATCAACATTTTGTGTTGTTGATATCGAACTCCCTGCAATATCTCGGCTGTCTTCGACAGGGTCGCCTCAGTGGTTCCCATGCACCTCAAACTGATCCAATCATTTCGATTATTATTCGGACTATCCTCATCTTGGTTGTTTTTCATACAACGTTGTATGAAAAACAACCAAGATGAGAATAGTCCGAATAATAATCGAAATAATAATAATATCTCATCTCAAAAATTTAGAGAAAAACTGATCCAATCACTTTGAAACTGTCTCTAGAATAATTTTGATTTCTCTCATGATTATAGTCAAGGATTTTTGTTCTGATATTCTATTTCTGAATTTGGCAATGATATATATATAATGTAAATAAAGAAAGGAGAAAAAGGAAGGTGGAAGATAAGAAATAAGAGGTAGCAGGTAGTGGGAAGGTTGGTGAAAGTTTTCGCCCATAAGTATGCATATTATTGCCGACGCGAAAACGTAACCTTCTCGAACTCTTCCAACAGGAAGGGCTTCCTGGCATGATGTATGTATTTCACGGCAAAAAGAGATAACATGATGAATGAAATGGAAGCTCCAAAGACGATGCGATGAATTGGGGGCATTCCTGGCTTTTCTGAAGAAAAATGATGGAAAACCAAAACAGAAAAAACGGAATTGGTAAGAATTCAACTTATTCGAAAAAAAACGCCCCGAACGATTATCAGACATTCACAAGCGCGCGTTTATAAGTCCCTAACCTCATTAAGTTATTAGCTGGATTTTGGTCAGGATTTTTCATTGTATAAAGTTCAAACTATATATTTAATAGATAAGCGTTTGTTTGGGTGCATTAACAGGGAAGGAGATTAGGTTGAAAAAAAGACTTGTGTAAGACTTAATTCTGATTTTCTTTGTGGACAGTCACTAGTTTTAAGATTAGTGGAACATGACTCTCCTCACACCATTCGGCCTGGTACCGTAATAAGCTGAGCTTAGTTAATATGGAAATAGCATTAAGTTATCTAGAGTCTACTTTTTTGCTTTTTTTTTTCATTCCAGTGCTTCTGATATTTTTCATTCCAGTGCGACCTTCCTCAGGTTTATGACAATTTGGCTTTCAAGTCTCACTATACTAGTGGAGCCGCTTAGCTAAAGATGTCAAGGCAATTGTGCTGTTTATGATAAAAGCATAAAACTTGATGCACTTATAGCCAAATACATTCAACAATTGGATATTAATGAATTTTCTGTCATCCATTAGTTGATTTTATTGACCATACATATTTTTTGCTAGTAGCCATTTTGGATAATTTTATGCAGATGATACCGCTATCAAATCATACATTTTTATGATGTAAAATTCGAATTTAGAACTTTAGAATTTCCCAGAAGCTCCCTTCTATCTCAAGTTTTGACAGCGATACCATCCATATCACACTAGATTATGTAATTTTATTGCAAACACAATTTTCATATCTGTCATAGCAGATATCTTGAATTCTCAATGACTTGCATGTATTATCAAAATGGCAATTCACAAAAACTATGTATGATAAATGAATCTAACTTATTGTTTTTTCAATATCATATATCCATTGCTGATAGGAAAATTGATCTGAAAACATTTGTCACGAGTGACCACATTAAAATGACGGCCAAGGGTTACATATAGAAAGTTCCATGACGGCTCAATATCCAATTTCTTTTGATATGCGTTTGTCTTGGTTCTAATTGTACGTTTTTATTACAAAATATACAATTATTTGGCCAAGCAGCCCCTCTATATCAAAGGTTTGCGCACGGTCTATTAACTATGTAAGGTGGGATGGACCAAGACTTCCCAGTTGTGCACGAGATATCGGTACTCGGATTTATGAGGGTGAAATCTATTCCGATTGGAAAGGCAAAACTCGTATTGTCGACACTACCTGATGAAGCATACACCCGAAAAACATTGTAGAATCTATCGGCTTAACTATGGTGGTAAAAACAACGAAGTTGCCAACTTTTATCGGTTCGTTATTGGACGTAGACTTTCCCAAAATAAACGTAAGACTTGTTGGATGATGGATTTTATACTGCCCCGCTGGTCCATGACGTCTCAGGAGGGAAAAAGATAGATAGATGTCTTTCCTAAGGGAATTAGTGCAGAGTGACTTAAACTATCTCAGCTGGAGTTTGAACCCAGCTCCGTATCGGTCCCAATCTCCGGGTCGTTAACCGCTCGGCTACACGCATCTCCAATTTCGTCTGAATCATCATCATCATCATCATCATAATCATCATCATCATCAGCCTTTTATCGTCCGTCGTTGGACATAGACCTCCCCTAGGATTAGCCACAATTCTCTATCATGGACGTCGCAGAGTCAGTATTTTCCGAATATGTATCGTTCATCTCCCCATCTTGTATTCTGTTAGCCTCGGTTTCGCTTATTTTCAAGACTTCAGATTAATGGCGGCGACTTTGTTGACTAAGCTTTTCTGTGAAAAATTGTAATCTATGTCTGTAAACGTTACTGAGACTTGTACAAGCCAATAATTAATATCCGGTGAGGATCGAACTCATCATCCACGATTTTCGAGATTTACGAGTTGACAATTTTTCACTGGTAGGTGTGATTCCGTATTAGTATAAGACGGTGACAACCAAATCTGTCACTTAAACCTGTCAACATAAGTTTCTTCAGTTTTCAAGTTAGTCCGACTGGCTGGCTTTTTGGCTGGGTGTGTATGTATGTATGTATGTATGTATAAACGCTATTTTTTTTTGAAAATGAATAGGTTTTCAGTGTGGATTTTGGTTTGCAATAATAGTTTATCCTGAATTGCTCCCTTAGTTTGTGCCCGGCATAATTCACAATTGTTTTTTTTTTTTTGTTGTTGTTTTTTGTTTTTGATTCAGACATTTTTAGAGATCAATAAAAGGCAAGAGAAGTAACATTCATTGATCACCCTTTTATCCAATGTTTCAATTGATCATCCCCAACATGGCACGCAGTCAAAAGACGTTGGTCACGTCACAGTTTCTTTCTAGAGACTAACCAGATATGTTTGTGTATTTGTTGAACTCTCGTCGCACGTCCTTCCTGAAGAGAAAAAAAAAACGCCCGTTTCCATTGAAGATTGTATGCAAATAAATCAAGCCAGTGTCCCGCCTCTTTGACGTTGTCGCTCCTGGAAGTTTACTTGTGATGGCCGGAGATATCCGGTTTCCTCAAATAGTTGTAGAGATCGTCTTGCGAAAGTTAGACAAAAGACAACGGAAAAGGGTCCCGAAAAATGTCATGGATACACACTCGGGCTAGTCAAAAAGGGAGATGATGTCGGCGCAGGAAGGAAGTGGGATGAGGTAAGGAAGACAGGGAGAGAGAGAGAAAAAAACCAAGTTGGTGGTAGAGAGGTTGGAGGGGAGAGTGCGAAGAGTGGTGGCAGGAAGCCGTTGTGCGGAAAATATTCAACATTTTTGTAGCTTCCAAGATCTGCTCTCGGGTCTTCTTGCTTCGACATTTCTAGGGTTTCATTCTTTCTTTTATATTTTCGTTTCATCAGTTGCACGAGGACCAAGTTCAGTTCCGGGGTTAACATGCCAACTCATTACTATGTGGTAAATCTGCACAGCAAACAATTCGCATTTTATATACAATTCGTTGAAAAAATGTTTCCTTTTTTTTCTACAATTAAGTATTTCTCTATTCATGAGTTCATTTTTCTTTTTTTTCTCTTTTCATACTTTCTCTATCAATTCATTCGTTTTTGAGCTAAAAACATCAATTCATGATTTAATGTACATCATCATCATCTTTCATCGTCCGTCGTTGGACATAGACCTTCGCCAGGATTCAATAGACCTCTTAATCATGGACGTTGCGGAGCCAATACTTTCTAATCTTGTCTTCTCCGTCTTTCCATTTTATACTCTGTCGGCCTCAGTCACGCAATTCTATTCAATACAAAGAGCGTGGGAGAAATCGTTAAATTATAAAATGTTACAGGTATAAGTCAACTCCCGTTCAAGGTTCAGTCCTGACATATCAATTGCCGTGTACAAATGTGCAAGGGGTGACTTTATTTTCGGCCAAGAAATTAGTAATTTAGGAAATGTGTATAAGTCGACTCACGTATTTCACTCGAATTCAACAATAAACTGCGCGAGAAAATCTCCATATTTCGTACCATACGAGATACATATCCCCAGATAAAAAATAAAAAAAAAATAAACCAGCAAATTTGAGACTGACTCTGGGTCAGCCTGAGGCAACAATCACTGTTGGCGAATTTTCTAACATTCACAATCTTGTGAACCGTTGGGTCGACCTTTGAGAGATTATCAATACAATCTGATGTGACTAGAATGGACCCGAATTTTTTACTCGTTTGCAAATAAATAAATGACTCTACTTTCTTGAACTGTGCTCTCCCTTGACAATTTTGTCATTATGATAAAAATAAGTGTGAACGCAGATACATTATTTTTATTCAGTTGCATATAACCCAGATTTGTATTTTTACATTCTTAAAGTAAATGCATTTAAGGAGTACCTTAAATTCAATACTTCTGTTTATGATGCATCGTTTCAGCTTCTCAGACGTTACATATAGAGAAGCAATCAGATTTTATAATATAGTTTATTATGCCAGTTTACACTGAATAGAACCAGCTATCAGCAAAAATATAAGAAGCCATCAAACAGTCAACTTCAATCGAAATTGTCAAACACGTTCCTTCAGTTTTTAAGTCAATCTATCTGGCTGGATGGATGGCTGTCTACGTATGTATCAAGCGTACAAGCCCTACCGATAGAGCTAGAGGACTGAAAAAATCAAGCATTTAGTTTTCTTTGTGTTTTAAAAAAAAAACTATTTTCTTGTAATTTTGAAAATTCCCCCTAAAAAGGTTTTTAGAAAGATGTTCAATTTACAATGCACGTTTATGCTAAATTGATTCCTTGGTTTCTTTTTTTTTTTTTTTTCAAATTTGGACCTTTTTAGTGATCACCGCCCAAGAAAAGGCAGGATAATTAACTTATTCATTGCTAGACCCTTATACCAATGTTTTCATCTATCATCCCCAACGTGGCTTGCTTAGAATCGTCGGTCTCGTGACTTTTTTTAATGACTAACCAGATCTGTTATTTTCAAATTCTAATCAGTTAGAATGAATATTTTTGTAATATAACATGTTTTTCTTGTTTCCATCTTTAATTCCATATGTAATAAGAAATTCTACCCTTTACAACGTAACAGACAAGTGAATTTATACCGTACATTAATATGTATCTGATATTCAAAATATAGTTATGAATATTACTGTAATACACCTTATTTTTTGCAAACTAATGATTGTTTTCATGTTTAAGGCTGACAGTTGCTCTGTGCTCTTCGGTATCGTTGGATCAATTTGCAACTCATTTAATATATCTACTTTCAGATATTTTTTTTCTTTTCTATTTACTGATGTGTTTCATGTATTTTCACGTTTCTTACTTCACTTCACTCCTCTCCCTTTTCTTGTCTTTCACTGGAGCCTTCTTATTTACTAAACTTAGCTAAGTGCAGCACAGGGACAAATGCAATAGTTGGGGAGCTGGGAGATGTTTCATAATCGTATACAAAAGCAGATGCAAGCTCGTCGAAAACAGAAGAAGAATGACGAAGTCTCTGAAACTTTATATAACCATATATACATACAAACACTCGTATGCTTACGGTTACACATGCAAAGTCTCCTCCAAATACCTCTTGGGAGTATTCCAAAGAGAATTTTTCAATTTTTGGAGGAAAAATTAATTGAAGTTTTTTTTTTTTTCTCATTTTGCAATCTCGCCATCCGTAATAACATTACAGGAATATTGTGTTGCGATATTTTTTTTCTTTTGCGTCTGGATAACTACATTTAAAATTGAATATTCATAATTCTTCAGACACGGAAAATTACTTTCTTTGATCATGATTTCCCTTTCCTTTTTTTTTTCTCCAAACTTTAACTTAGCCAGTGTTGAAAACAGCTTTTCTTGATTTTCAATTTTAACCGTCACCAGCTCTTTGAACATATACAAATACACACACGCACACACACGCACACACACACATACACACACACATACACACACACACACACATATATATATATATATATATATACATACACCATAATGTGTGTGTGTGTGCGTGTGTGTGCGTGTGTCATTAGGATCAAATTATATATACATTTCTTAATAATAAAATCGTCTGCGTTGAGAAACAATTGTGCAGATAAGGGCAGTGAATGAACAAGATGTGATTTGGAGATATGTCATCTGGACTTTCAACATACCTGCTAGCATTTTTTAGCTCCACGGTTAGAGGGACGCCACGTCAAGACAGCTACCTACTGGTCGCAGGTTCGATTTCTGTTGCAGTCCACTTCTTTAATTGTTTATACTGTTCCACTCAAGTGACGGGAGGTCATTTCAAATAGAGTTTCTAAGTAATACATTGCATTCATATATATATATATATATATATATATATATATATATATATATATATATATATACACAATTATCCTTTAATATTTGCGGGGGCACCAGGGGGCTGCAAATACGAAAATCTTCGACCACCCCCAAAAACCTTTCGGTCCCCCAAATATATAAATCTTGTACGATAAACAAAGAGTGAACACTTCATCATTTCCAAATTGTAAATTCACAAATGAATGAACGAATACAGAAAATCACCCAGTAACAATTTTGAAGCTTGACTTCATTTTTTCCTCGTCACAGATCCTTCAATTATGGGGGCATCAATGTTTTTTTTTAGTCAAAGACAACCGTCATCTTCCCTGTTCAGATATTCTCTGTGAATACGCTGAAGTGTTATTCTTTCCTTTTTTTTTCAAGACTTAAGTCCAGTTTGTTTTTCTTACAGTTATAACCGGAATTAAAATTTCAAAGAAGATCCTCAATTATTGCAATATGTTTTAAAAGATCGTTAAAAAGTAGATACTAGTAAAAGAGAATATACAGTTAAATAACGAAAACCACGGATTCCGTACAACTTCAGCGCAGTGATTATTAAATCATTTTTCTCCTTTCTATGCTATTCACGTTTATCCTTTTTCTCGATTTTCATTAACATTATCCGATCTGAGAAAAGATGCGCTGAAGAGTCACGGAAATATTAAGATGAAGGTAAATAGTAGCATAAAAATGAGAAAAAATGTTCATAATGATTCATGATACTTCATCAACTAAATGAATAATTAATAGATAATTTTGTTTGCAGCCCAGTGAAAGATGATCTCTAAAATACCGTTCGATAAACCGATTCGCGAGTAGACCGAGTTTATATCGTCTATATGAATGAATAACATGTATATTATTACGACGCATCTATTATTACCTAACCTTTTTAACTTTAGTGTAGATAGCGGGTTGTATTTTCTATAATACGGTTTTTTTTTTGCAGTACGCAGCAACCCCCAACCCCTGAAAAAATCCCAGATAGATTATTCAAGACTGTACCGCGAAATATCGAAACTGCGAATAGGAAACCCGGGAATATCAAGGGATAACTGTATAAAAGCATGAATACAACCATGGCCAATGTATTTTAAATAGTTTATTTCACACGTCAAATATGCATTTTTCAACATATTATCCTTCCTTGTCAATGCACTCAATCCAACGCTAATCTTTTATTTGCATGTATCAGGTGTTATCCTGGGAAATTTGCTATTTGAAATATAACTAGTAGATATCAGGCTATGGACATACCGATCTTCTTTCGTATATGTATATGTATGTGAGTATGTGTGCGTGTACACATGTGTGTGTATGTGTGTGTGCTTATGTGTGTGCTTCGAGTTCACCTACATTTTATTCTAGTATCGCTCTTCAATCTTGAAGTTTGCATCCTCGTGGCTTTCTGCAGATACTAGAGTGAGCATAAGAATGAAATCGATGACCTTTTTTTCGTCGGAATCTTTACGAGATAAACTCAGTGTTTTTCTCTTTCAATGTTCTTATACGTTTTTATCTCTATTTTTCTCCTTCAAGTTTTGCATCACAATCTAGAGTTCTTATCAAATTGAATAATTCTGTCTGTACAAGACACCATGGGTTTGTGTTCAAATCTAGGTTTTAGGAATATCTAAAACCCGAATATCCTAGTTCCTAAAGCTGCATTTTAATACTAAGAGCACTGTCTTAGCATTAAAATGCGAAGGTGCAAATTTGGAAGAGACTGGGCTTTATGACTTGTAGTGCAGCCAACCATAATTTTATCAAATGTCAAATATGTTTCCGTCTGTCGTACTGGATTACAGCTTCGAAATATTTCGATTATTTCTTTTATATCTTGCCAATTTAGATATCTTATATCTAAATCTAGGTATTTCACATTTGAATTTAGGCATTTTATATCTAAATTTAGATAAATCTAGCACAAGGGAGACAGTTTATAGAAACTATGAAGAAAGATCAATAATCTATAATTTTCTGAATTTGTTTATATTTTTTGACAACCACTGATCCTTTAAACTCGACATTGCACTGCATACTGAGTGGTATATCTAGCTAATGTAAATTTCGTACAATGGCCAGTTTTGGGGTGATCGCGGAGCAAGCATAAAGAACCAGAGAGACTTCTTTAATTGTAGGTAAATAATTTCTCAATTATTTGATACGTTTTTTGAATGAAAACGATCTCGTTATAAAATACGAGTGTACGAGTTTATTAGATTAGGCATTGCTATTATCATTAATCTTTAACTAGTTTTTCTTTCATCTTATTTCTATTGCTTCCTCCTCGTCAGTACTCTTTGATCATTATTTAGCAATCGTAGAATAACAATGTGATGATGACAAATACGACGAAATACTTTGCATGTGACCACACAATATTCAACACCAATATCGTGAAAACGGCTGTAATTGTTTTGAATGATGAGGGGTACGAACATTCATATCTAAATACAATTCATTTTCGAGAATCTCTTTTGACCGACACCGGATTCGCTGCATTTCTATTTGATGCTTTATTAGTTTGCTTACCCATCATGTTACCGGCTGGTGATTACCTCATGATACAAAAGGGATCAATTAGAGGTTGGTTCTTTAATATTCCATTGGATTTCCAAAAACACCGGTTGGCTTCTTTTTTTATATATGTATATACATGATTTGTAGGACTGGGTATATTTACGGGTCTTATTTTCACAATTTATGGAGAGAAAAAAGCGTCTGTCCTGAAATTCAGATTATACGTTATATTTATGTATGATGAGATTTAGTATCTAAAATATATATCAGACACATTGCATATTTTGCATAGAAAAATTGGAACAAAAATTTTCAATGTGGAATCGATACTTGATTTTAAAAACGTGACAAAAAATTTCAAATATTATTTCTCGATTCTTTAATTGTTTGTTTCTATAAGTAAATTAGCCGGAATTTTTGTCTAAAAAAAAAACAAAAAACAAAAACAAAAAAGCACTTTTTCATTGATTGTATCATAGATTTTAACTAATATAAATTTAATGTTTCTTATACTCAGTTAAAAATCAATAATTACGCCATCATCGATGGCAGTAACCTTTTATTTCCAGAAATTCAAAATTCAGTCCATAAAAATCTAAGGAAAACAAATTTGGTAAGATTATGATAATTTTAATGAAAATACTTATTAATTAATTGAACTGTGCTCTAATGTACAATATTTTGTATTAAAAAGAAAAAAAAAACAAACGAGAAATACACGTTAGCCTTGGTAGCTCTGAAAGCTTCGTATATTCTATTGGCGCCAGAAGTCATGGATCGAGACTATGTAAAAATCAAGATCTTGAATGCTGATTACCAAGACAATCAGGTCCTCCCTACTTCAATGAGAGGCGTAACACAATCTTCCGACTTGCATTTGATTTGGTGTCAGACGAAGCTAAACTTAGAAAATAATCATTTATTGGTTCTGTTTGGTGATTGATGTTGTTGCATATTTTCCATCAGTGAGAGGCGTTCGAGCATAAATTCTAAGGTTTCGAATACTAATTTTCAGGTCAAGAAAATACACACCACATAGAATATTGGGACAATACGTTCATCCTCTCTCCATTTCTATGTGTCCTTATGTCGGTATTTTCTGAGCTTAAAAATTATCCAAAACACTTACAATATATATATATATATATATATATATATATATATATATATATATATATATATATATATATATATATATATATAAAGAGAGAGAGAAGGAAAGAAAGAAAGAAATATAATTGGGATAAGTGTTTGTTTCCATGGTTAAACAGACATGTAGCATTTTGGTGGTGATAATTTTCCCCAAAAAATCATCAGTAAGAATTCACAGCTTCTTTTTAAAGTAAAAAAACTGAGTTGTAAGATATAGAGCAAGTATAGTGAAAAAAAAAGAACTCGATACGATATTCCAATGTCTAAAATCCCTCTTCAGGAGAATGGATTTTCTCAAGTTTTTTTTTTTACTCTCTCTCTCTCTCTCTCTCTCTATATATATATATATATATATATATATATATATATATATATATATATATATAGTGATCTGATACCAAGAGATGTCTGATAGAGGGGAAAGAAATTCTGAATTGGAACTGCTACCTAGCCAAAATATCTGCATATTCTCCTTGATGGCGCAGTTAAAGCCCTAGTACAACGAGTCTGTGATTTTCAAGACTGGCGGGTAGGCTTTCCTTACTTGAAGGATCGTCACAATCCAATCATCTTACTTCTATTTTCCTCTATTTCACTTGGCCTTGTGCAGTCCTCAGCTGAGCTTAGTCGATACCAATATAGCTAAGAGACAAAACAACATTTTAAAGTAGTGATGGGGAATGAGAAGATGTTTCGAATAGATAAATAAATAAATAAAAGATTTGAAAATAAATCCAAGATGAAAATCAAGTTCTTGTAAAACAGTTATTCTTCCTCTGTTCCCCCTCTTCTACCGCTACTCTAGGATTTGCCGATATTAGCAACCTTGAATTTATTCCTCCGACATTCAGCAGGGCCTCTTCCGGATAAGACAGCGCCTGGTGCATCACGGAAATTGTAGTCTGTAAATCACGATGAATTACGTGGAACCAAGACGCAAATTATGGCACCGGCTCTGGAGAAGAACACAATAGAGTGGCTAGAAGAACCCTTGCCGCGGTTTGGCCTCAGCCGAGATGGGGTCGGCAGGCGAATGCTACGTTGGTGTCAAGGGTTTGGTGGCGTGCGGCAGGAAAGAGGTGTGGGTCTGGTAATGGTGGCGGTCACTTGGAGAAAGACGTGGAAGTGCTGTAAATGCTGGCTGGAAAGAGTGGCTTTGAGAATGGAGGATATGGTGAGGATGATCCTGGCTGGAAAGGAACATTTCAGGAAATTTATGGAGAGAGATGAAAGAGAGAAAAAAAGAGAAAATATCTGGAGAGAGAAATACAGAGATCAGTATAGAAAGAGGGCGAGAGAGTCGAAGAGGTAGATGAAGAGTCTTGGATGCGCAGTTATATATATATATATATATATATACTTTTCTTGACATATACCAGTAGTAAAAAATGTACCTGAGTATGTACATATACGTGTGTGCATATATACATGTATATATATATATATATATATATATATATATATATATATATGTGTGTGTGTGTGTGTGTGCGTGTGCGTGTGTGTATATACATATATATATATATATATATATATATATATATATATATATATATATATATATATATATATATATTCAAGAAAGCTTTACAGCTTCAACACTATGTATATATTAAAAAAATTCCGGAATTTCAGTCATTTCAATTAATTATTTCCCAATATCTATTAATAAAATTCATGTAATTATTTTTGCTTTTTTAATGTTTTACTCAAAATTAGATAATATGAAACTATGAGTGAATCTTTCTTGTTGGGATTATCAGCTGTTCACCATGTAACCGTTTCGGTTATTTAAAAATTGTTAATATTAGTTATATATATATATATATATATATATATATATATATATATATATATATATATATATATATATATATATAGAGAGAGAGAGAGAGAGAGAGAGAGATAGATAGATAGATAGATAGATAGATAGATGGATAGAGAGAGATGGAAAATGCTTATGCATATTTATGCACATAACGTGTTTTTCTAAATGCGAGCGAGTATTTGTTGATTAATGAGTTTTATCATGTTTTGCGATTTAAACAGTCTTCAGAAAAATTACACCCGACGAAGGAAGATACGAGAAAAAATCGATTTAGTAAAGTCTTTCTCCTTTGATTTTCCCGGAAAAAATTAATTTAAGCAAATTGCAACACTATCCGTACAATCCATGTTCGAACTTATTAAAAACTGAGTATGAGATCAATACAATTACTTTGCTGTACACACGATATGTTTACCCACCATTTCGTAATTGCAAGATCACTCATTCTTATCACCAGAATGAATAGGGCCCGAACCAACTGCGATGAAATCTCAACCCTTCTGCAGTCAGTTCAAAGCTCTAGCCTCCAGGTTACAGACACTAGAGTTCTCTCCATTGCGTTGTGTTAGAATGGAGAATAAATTTACGTACTGAGACGAAGTGAATTTTGAAGCAATCCATACAATAGAAGACAGTCAACTACAATTGCACTAGATCACTCTTGAGCAATGTAGCGACATCTGAACTAAGAATGATTTATGAATTTAGACTTTCTAATCTATGCTACTGAAAATACAATCTCGACATTCTGAAAATCTTGTTCGTACACACAATCTTTTAGATAAAAAATTGCAGTAAGTCTGTTATAGATAAATCAATAAGCGATTAAATGTCATTAATTCTGCTGATGTTTCAGTAATGTTTGCGAATCATAAATTAGTGATTTTCATAGTGGGCGCTACCACCCCCTTTGGGGTGCATGAAGACTCGAGGTGGGTACTGGAATGTGAGTGGGCGTTCGAGAACCAGGGGGTGTTGACTGGGGCAACTGTTGCCAATTGTCCTAATTTAGTAAGACGATCCAATATTTCAGCGCATTGTCCTACATATTAACTCGTAAATGTCCTATATTCCGATAGCTTGCCTTATACTGACTTGTAAATAGGATTGTGAGTTATGTTAAAAATATACCACCGTCTTCTGCATTTTTGAGCAGGGCCATATTAAGGAATGGGCTTTAGGGGTTGCTCCCCAGGGGGACTCCACTAGCTTGAGGGTCTCCAGAGATAAAGTAAAAAGTTATATCATTTATGAACACTGAATCAAAGTATATGAAGAGTAAATCATCAATTTAAAAAGACTTCAATTAATATATTGCATATGTATTTGTATAAAACATACTGCGACGAAAAGAAAAACTGCATTGTATATACACATATCGTATGACTGTTTGTTACCGTCTAAGAACTGGCAAAACAGACTTGCTTTCAGGGCAATCGAAATATTGTGTCCAAGAAATTATATTTTGGGAGAATTTTGTGTCCAAGTAAATGATTTGACTTTACCATTGAATGTTAGCCTTGCAGGAATAAATTTGATTTTTTTTCTTTTTTTTTTTTTTTTTTTTTTTTCAATTACGGTGACTTCAGGGACCGATAAAATTTTGATCTGGCATTGTGTGTGAGCATGCTTCCTCCATGATGAAATTTCAGTGAACTGAAGTTAGAAACAAATTTTCTATAGAGAGCCCAAAGAAGCTGAGCTACTAGTCACCTTTGAATATAAGAATGTCCAGCTCCAAATTTGAAAAGGATCACAAAAAAAAAAAATAATATTGACAAAATGTTAAAATGGAAAAGAAGTACTCATTCAAAAAAGAAAAGAATATTTTCGAATCGTATTCTATTGAATCGTTGAGCGATAAATTCGCACTTGCGCCTCTTACTGACCATAATTACATACGTACTGAATGCATAATGAAATTACCGACACTAGAGCTTATTGATATATGATTTTTTTGTGTCACAAAGTAACCTGATCAGCATAGGTTTTGTCTACAAATGGTAAATTTTCAGATATGTTAACATTATTCCTAATTATTTTTGCGTGCTAAAAAAAATCCACGAAAGGCTAAATTTTGAACAAATTAAAAGCCATTATCTGGATCCCCCATCCTACATTCCCATTTCCAAAAGCTGGTAATCCATTGGGGCAAGAGTCAATAGAAACAAATGGTGACTTCCTGTGCATAATGTCGAATGTCTGAAAAACTCATTTTTACAGTAGCCTGTTTGTAGTGAAAATATCTCCGTTTTTTTGATTTAAATAAAATTATAGTCTCATCCCATCAGGCCCGTACTTTGCATAATTATTTTAAGATGCCTTTGTACAATTATATCTTTGGATATTACTCCGTTCCTATACTATAGAGGAAATTATTTTTATATCAGATCTTTTTTTTTTTTTTGAGATTATTCTTCTTAGTAGTGATATAGATTTTATGAATATTTACAATTCATTATATTTGATTGAACAATTTTTTGAAATTCTGGCTGCGTATCAAACTACTACAAATCCCGCAAAAAAAAAAAAAAAAAGCATTCAAAGATACCCGGGGTTGTTTTTTTTTCCCCAATTTTAGGGTAACCGGATAGATCGCTTGACACCCGTAGTATTTAGTCTGCTAACCACTTGATCATAAAGTTTCCAAGTGACCTGCTTTGAGGCAGAAATGGTTGCATATTTCCCATCGGAGTCATAGTTCGGTGTTAAGACAAAGGTGTAAGGCTAAAATTTTGAATAATAACATTTTAAGCCAACCAGACAAGGCACACTCTACTGAAAGAATAGGGTTACACAATTTGCCAAATCCTTTGCCCTGGAACACTGACCTTGCATAGCATTGTGAATATCAGTAAAATGTTTCCTGTTTGTAGCCGGTACTATCTATCGATTCTTAAGGAGATTTTTATCTTCCAGTATCTCTTTCACACACATACAGATAGACATGCACTCACATATACATACACATCGAAATAAAAATCAACTTAGAATCACTAAAAGAGTTACGGAAAGAGCAATGCTAGGGATAACTCGAAGAGGTAGAAAAAGGTCAATGTGGATCTAGGGGAAGACTACAATGAAGAACAGTAAGCAAGAGATGAAGCAACAAAAATGAAGATGGGTGGGACATTTAGCAAGAAGGATGGCAATGGATGGAGCAAAAGGATAACTGATCGGTGATCATGGGACACTAAACGCAGTTGGAAAAAAACAAACACCAAGATGGAAGGATAAGATAGAAAGGTTTGCTGGTAATACATGGCAGAGTTTAGTGCAATCACAGTTGTCATGGAAGGGAATTGGAAAATGGCTTATAATATATATATATATATATATATATATATATATATATATATATATATATATGTGCGTGTGTGTGTATGTGTGTGTGTGTGAGTGTTCAAAATAATGTCTCTAACAATTATCATAATGATAGAGTTTCATGTTTGTAGCCTTTACCAGAATGGCGTTGTAGTGTAGACAGATAAGGACTGTCATTTACTTCAGTCAATGGATTTTTTTCTCTCTTAAGATCTTGTTAATTATCAAAAAGATACGTGGGCCTGGCTACACGGACCGGAAAATGTTTCGAGACGTTGTGTCTGGTTGGAAAGGGAAATCCGTTGTCATTGGCTCAAATCTACGACGAATGAGAGTGTGCCGCTTTTGAAGTGAATGCTACTAATTATAATTACTGTATCTTTAATTTCCGCCCGGACTTGCGTGAGAAAATGCAATAATTCTTGGAGATCTTTTAGTGAATGTTCCTAGAATGAGCTCAGTGGTTGCACGCTTTCAGGTTACTCAGGAACTATGCCAAATGGGTTGATGAAGATAACAGTGGAATTCAGAACAGAGCAAGTCCTACGTTGTACCCATATACACGTACATTTGTGTTTATTAGCAATGTTTTCTTTAGTGCACAATGTATAAATTTATGCAAAAATGAATCAATATTTTCGTAGTTTTATCGCTGTAGTTATTAGCTGAATTTTGATACGTGATTTTCATTCTATAGAATTCGATCTGTGAGATTATTATTCGCTACGATCTATCTTTTTATCTACCTCAGTAATATCCACAACTATATTGTTTATATCTGTATATCAATCTGTTTATGTTCCTATCCATCTATCTGTCAATCTATCTATCTATCTATCTATCCTTGTTCCACACGTAGAAGTAAATTAATTTGTGCTTTGATCTCGAAAGATTTTGAGACTTTGCTCAATCTTTCAAGAGTGACCAAGAAATGTGGCCCCTTCCTGTGATTATCTCTAACCGACAAATATATTGGAGCTATCATTGTATTAGTCGGCTTTCCCGCTGAAACCACACGGGATGAATTTGAACTATCACAAGTATTAACCAAAATAATGTTCAATAAACGCTGCCGTTCAGTAAAATTCAAAAGACAAAAGATGTTACATTAAAGACTGCAAAGATTTAGAAACCTTCTTAATTCGTGAGGCCAAGATATTGTGTGTGTGTGTGTGTGTGTGTACGTAAGGAGATAATCAATGACCTTTATTCTCCAGTACAGAACCAGAGAAAAATTATCTATCTGGTGATGAAGCATCTGTTTGCCCGGAAAATCTTCATCAGAAATCGAGGATGCTCAATTTTTAGTTGAGCATACGCAATAACTTTATTAGACAAACAGGACCAACACACACATACGCACACTCACACTCACACACAAACATACGCACACACACACACATATATATATATATATATATATATATATATATATATATATATATATATATATATGTGTGTGTGTATATATATATCATGAAATGGATTTATAATCTGCTTAATCCAACAGAATAATTATAAATGTTTTATTTGATATTCTTCTGTTGGATCATATATCCATTCCTCAATAATATAACTGTTCGCGTTTAGAAACGATAGAACATACACGGGCAATGAAGGAACAATACACATCTTGGGCATAAAGCAGTTACTTGGGCCTCTGACATACCAGCAGGCTCTTTAGCAACCCATTATATAATGATAACGGGAGGTCAGCTCAAACGCAGTTTCAAATAAAATAGCACATGTATCACTTGGCCCATATTAATTGTTTATTCTATTAACGCTCGGCCGAGTGATACGTTGACTGTGTATTGATACACACCAATATGTATGTATGTATATATATATATATATATATATATATATATATATATATATATATATATATATATATATATATAGTGGTATAGTGGTGTGTGTCCCATGGAGATTTTCCCAGTTTTCCAATTTCTGAAACAGGAGGATGATAACAGTGAGAAAATCGATATATCTTCTGCACAGATATCTTGACACAAATAAATGAACAATTGGCACGTTTCTCATAAGACGAAATAACGATTCTTTTTGATCTCATCAAATAAAGAAATATGAGAAAGAATTTCTTTATGAGAAACGAAACAGGCTAAATTGCAAGAGAAAGGCCAAGAGAAACAGGAAGTGCAAAGAGCGGTAAAACAGAAAAAAAAAAAAATACAACGCGTTGCTTTCTGGACATTTTTTATTGGTTCATTATTGTAGAGAAAACTGAACAAGGTTTTTTGCTTTGTCTTGTGCTATCCATTAATCATATAAGTAAATTTGTGCATCATTATTTATCAAATGCATTTGAAATTGTAAAATTGCTATTAGAATCTATCCGTAGATGCTGTCACGTGGATACTTGGTTACTCATTCTTGATTAAATATTTACGAAGTAAATCATTTGACATGATGAAAAAAAAACAAAAACCAACGATCAAGGTAGTAGGAAATGTCAAATCTGTTACAAGGACATATTGTGTGAGTTATAGGCAATATAACTGGTATTCTACAAGAAGGTGATCAGGTAAAAATAAGAAAAAGAAGCAGAATTATCGAATGACAAAATAAACGGAAGGAAGACAAGACTGGCAGCTGCAGTTTTGAACTCTATTTTAAGTTCTATTCTGACTGAAAATGATTACTGCAACCTTTTTACCATATATGTACATATACATGAAAAATGTTTTAAGGTTTGGCGTTTAAAACTGTAGAACTTTCTAGACTTTTTCAATAGCTTTTTTGTTTCACTTCAATCAGCCATTCCCCAGTATCTGTCAATGCAATTTTTATCATTTTCCTCAGTGTTTTTTTTCTGTTTCCCTTACATTTTGTCATTATGGTACAATGTGTAATAGTTACTTGTTGGGATCATCAGTGGTTTACCATGGGGCTGTTATATATATATATATATATATATATATATATATATATATATATATATATATATATATATATATATATATAGTATAGAAAGTTTTACAAGTTTAAATACTAGATATATAAAAAGAAAACTTACTAAGAATGTGCCATTTATACGCATGTGTGTGTGTATGTATGTATGTATGTATGTATGTATGTGTGCGCCTGAGTATTTGTAAACATGTATTTATCCACTACAATGTAATAACCCGTGAGCATCTCAAACATGAATTCTCGATATCAGAGACTTGCAGTTTCAGCTCAATCGGTAAGCCAGCTAGCTGCTAATCTGTTGGGTGTAAGTTCAAATCACGATGGTGTAATGTGGAATTGATACATCGGGTTATATCCTCATTTTGGTGAGACTTAATGTTCTTGTTAGCACAAGTGAAAACATTGTCCAATGATTTGATAGAAATATGTAGACCAATAAGCATAAATGTTGATAAAATTCATAAATCAGAACGGGGAAGAAGAAGAAGCGAAAGAGGATGTAGAAAAAAGTGACAGAGAATGGAAAAATAAGCAAAAAACATGAATACGAGAATAAAGAAAGAAAGCTATAAAGGAAGAATAACTAAATAGAGATCCAATTCAATGAAATATGAAGGATTTGAAGAAGAGAAAAAAAAGATTGAGAAAAAAATTGGATAAAGAAAAAAAGAGGAAACCAAATACAAGAAAGGGAAAAGAGAGAACGAGAGAATGGAAAAGACGAAAATATCGAGGAAAAAGAAAAAAAGGCTAATATAGAAAAAAAATCACGAAAGATAACAATGAATGAATGAAATATAAGTACAAAAGAATGAAAGAAAAAAAAAGGAAACAAGTGAAGACACCAAAACGAGGAATGAATCGATCCACTGCAAAATTAACGAAGCGATGTTTACTTGTGCATAAAATACTCAGAACGAAATGCGTGAAGCAATCATGACGGCGTTGAAGATGGCGCTCAGACCAATAATGGTGACTTGATAAAGAAAAAAAAAAAAGAAAAAGAAAGACTGGAAAAATAAGAAAAGACAAAGAGATATTGGTTAGGGAAACATCCAAAGATAAAGGGGGAAGGAATTCTGGATGGAGAGTGCATTCACAACCGGAATTCATTAAATGCAGATCGTGCTGTCAGCTGACACATAAAATTTAAATGGACGGCGAGACTGGCCATAAATCGTAACCGCTCATCTTATTTTGTAGCGTCTCCCGAATCTGTTGTCTTTTGCCAGCATACGAGTATTCACACGTACAAAACATGGGCAGACACTCGTGCGACTTGGGGCTGGCATGCAACCAGAGACTGGCAAGCTATATCCTCGTCCCAATTTTCATTATCTTTATTATCGATATAATAGAATGTTTCACTAAGTTAGTTTTGAAAATAAAAACAATTAGGAAGAAAGTTATTGTAGCGATTACGGAGCAGGCCACTGTCATATGCATGGACGGTCGTAGTTCGTCAAGGACGCCTTAAAACAACGACCAAGAGACCATTTATTTTCTTCTGTCCCGCGTCCTTCCTGTTCTATGAATGTGCTGGATTATGTTTCTAAAATTACTCCATGTACCAACCATTAGAACAGAAATCCCTGTTTTCTATCTTTTCGTCTTTGCCTGTCTCAGTCCTCGTCCATCAATTGTCAATATCAGATTTCTAGGCCGGTTTGTTTGGTTTCCAGTCAAAACTCCTATCCTAACCCGAGGCCTTGCTAACCGATTTAATCACAAAGGTCATGACAGAAATGATACAGGATTATCTAAAACCATAACCAGGGATTAACAAGGATCACTTTCCTGAAAAAAAAAAGAAACAATCAGATATGCCATATCAAAGTCCGATTGCTGATCAAAATGGTGCTGAGCGTGGTGCTGCCACTATTATTCAATATTTGAGTCTAGCAAAATCTACACTTACAGACAATGTCCTCAAGGAGTTTGCCATCCTTCAAGAATAAAGATAGATACACAATGTAGTCAGTGCTGTTGTAAACAAGGAAAATCTGCAATATCTAATCAATGTTAATAAAAACAGCAACAATAATCTTCATTATAATGGACTTAATGTAAGTATATGTAACACTATTTTACCTCGAAGAACACGAAACACTGCACTCCGTGTATGAATGTATGTGCCTGTGTGTTAGTGTTTGTGTCCCCTGTGTTTTCGTTTGCTGTCTGTCGCATGAATAACTACAACAACAAGATATACAGAGAAGATGACATGAAGAGAAAAAAAGCAATCTTTTAAAATGAAATATTTTTGAAATTATACATTTTTTATTCTTATAAATCAGCATATGAATAAGTTACATTTTTTGCATTATGAAATATAATCGTTTTGAGAAAATACATACATACATACATATATACATTATATATATATATATATATATATATATATATATATATATATATATATATATATATATGCGTGCGCGCACGTGTATATATATATATATATATATATATATATATATATATATATATATATATATATATATATATAAATATATATATATATATAAATTGGAACCAAATTTAGAAAATAAATAGATAGAACAGGCTGAACAGCCCACCTGTTGACTGGTATTCCGCTACTGCTGCTGCTAATAATAATAATAATAATAATAATAATAATAATAATAATAATAATAATGATAATAATAATAATAATAATAATAATAGATCTCCAAGACATAGCGGTGAACAAATAGTACTGAATGGAATCTAACTGAAAAACACCTTGAAAAAAATAGCCAACTGGAAAGCACCAGGACCTGATAGGATACACGGATATTGGTTTTAGGAAATTCACCAGATTTTACGACAGACTTATACCCCAACTCCAAAGTCACTTAAATGAAGGCATGGTCCCAGAAAGGCAGAACGACCCTCATCCAAAGGGACACAGAGAAAGGGCACCAGGCAAGCAATTACAGACCAAGGTGCCTACCACTAATGTGGAACATCTTGACTGAACAGATTGCGGAGGATATATCTTTCCGTAGAATGAAGAGACAGTCAGGAGAGACAGAAGAACAGAGAAGATACAGGAGTGGGACTAAAGGGGCGAGTGACTTGCCATGCATTGACCAGATGATTCTAAATTAAGAAATAGGAGGTAAAATGTTGCAATGAGATGGATCAACTATAAAAAAAAAAGCATACGCCGTGATCCCACATAGTAGGACACTCGAACGTCTTAGGATATTCATAATCAGCGAAGAAGCGTTTAGATTCATTGCCAACTTTACGAAAGAGGTTGGTATAAAAAGGGAATCTTTCAGGGAGACTTTCTATCCCCACTTCTATTTGTTCAAACCGAGATACCACTCAACAGAATCTTGAAAAACTTCAAAGGATACCGATTCTCTAAAACTGGGGGAAAGGTCAACCACCTCATATATATGGACAACTTGAAAGAATTTGGAAAAAATGGGGGAAAGCTCCGAACGTTGTGAAATAAAGTGAAAGAATACAGTAACAGTATTGGGACGGAGTTCAGATTAAAAAATGTTTATGCACAAAGGAGGGCTCACAACAGAAGAAGGAATCGAACTAACAGACAATAAAAAATCAGTGCATTGACCTCACAGGGTCGATATGAATACCTGGGAACACGTCATGATAAAACGGGTAGAAAAGAAAGAGAAAATAAGGAATAGTACCTTATGGGGATAAGAAAATATTAGAGACCAAGCTAAATAGATTAAATCTGATAAAGGAATGAATACATGGATAATATCGGTAGTATGATACACAGGCCCATTCCTTGGATGGACAAAGGAAGAACTGCAATTAATGGACTGGCAAACGATAAAGCTTATGACAATGCACAAGGCATTACACCCTAGAGATGACCCAAATAGACTGTATTTGAAAAGGAAAGAAGGCGGTAGAGGTCTAATCCAAAAGGCCAAACAGGATTAGAAAAGTATGTACTAGTAAATAATGAATACATTAGTTAAAAAGGGCATCTGAAGCAGTGCAACAAAAAAAGTAGTAAAACGAAGGAACAGCACAGAGAAGAAGAAAAAAGAATGAGAACAAAAAAAACAAACTTTACGGGGAATTCAGAAGACGGATACAACATGCCAAAGACGAGATATCATAGACGTGGCTACGCAAAGGAAGCCTGAAGAGAGAAACAGAATCACTTATCATGGCAGCCCAAAACAAATGCATCAGGACAAACTATGCCAAGGCAAAAATCGACATAACCCAAAGAAACAGTAAACGCCTTTTATGTGAAGAAAGCGATGCAACCATTGACTACATAACTAGTGAATGTAGTCGACTAGCTCGGAAAGAGAACATAAACAAATACGACAGTATAGCAACAGGAATACACTTGGAACTGAGCAAACAAATGGAATTCGACCATGCAGATTAATTCTATCAGCACAAACTGAAGACAGTCAGAAAATTTTTAAAAAGGCACAGTGGGGACAGTGCGAACCACAGCGCTGCTGTGATTGACGAGGATGATTTGAAGGAAGGGCTGAAGACCTGAGGAGAATTACTGCCACTCAAACTTCAGCAATAACCACCCGGTAACTGGTGTGAAATTGTTATCCACAGCACTGCTCCGGACTGTCAGAGTCTGGAGAGGGGGACTTTAGGAGACTCACTGTCACTCAGTCCTCAGCTGTGACCACAAAGTAACTAGTTTGAAAATGCTAATAATAATAATAATAATAATAATAATAATAATAATAATAATAATAATAATAATAATAATAATAATAATAATAATAATAGTCAATCAATCAATCAATCCATCAATCACAGATTTCTCTGTATTCTTTCAAAAATACCCGTCGCTAAGTCTACACAGGTCTTTTCAACCCCAGTTTAGTAAAAAAAAAATCCTGGCAAATGAGGGAAAATAAGAATTAAAAAATGAAAAAAAATTGTGTTCCTCTGGTCTTTCAAATAGGTTGGATATTTCTAACTTGGAAATCAACGGTTGAAATTCTGTCTTGTTGCCTGAGTTTGAAAACCAGCCGTTGTTGCTAGATAAAAATACCCAACTCTCCCTGCAAATAGACCATCCACTGCAATTAGCTGGGTCTAGCTCGAAAAAATATTTACCAAACTTATTTTAGTTTCGTCCTATGCTACGAAAGTGGAGCATGTAGATCAAACTCACAACGGTAGTAATAGTTTACGAGACTAGATTGCTAACCCATGTTCCTTGCCAGGGGATTAGGTATGTTTAGGTTATTTATGGCGATAGAAACTGCCTGAAAATGTAACTTGATCCACGGGAAAATAGTTAAGCTCAACAGCTCAATAGACTTTGATTCTAGGACTTGTATACATCATTCGCTACAAATACATATGTATTAGTATGTGTACGCATGTAAGTATTAGTATGTGTACGTATGTGTGTGTATGTGTGCAAACGTTTGCATGTACGTGTATGTGTGTGCGTATGTATGTATATCCATACTTTTGTGTTTGTGTTGATCTTCGCATGTAAACATTTATTTTACAGATTAATAAACCTATCAACAGATTATTACTACTGCAATAAGTCCGATTGCAAATAGATGCCCGGTAATTGTGGCCTTGTGCCCTACTCGGGTAATCTTTATAAGTATATGTACTGTATTTACTGGGAAGTAAGACGCACATCCATACATTTTTTTTTTCGCGAGAAGCATTCATGTATAGCCCTGCGTTCAAAATATTCCAACTATTTTTTACCAAGTTTAGTTTAGTCTGATGCAAGGACTGGTGAGCAGATCCAGCGTTGGAAAATTTTGTTGAGCCAACCTTGCAAGTGGGAGTGACATGCTTGCCTAACAAATCAGCATCCGAAATTCAGCCTTTTACCTAGCTTCGAACCCCGAACTCTGGTAACATAACTTCAGTCTCATGGCAGAAACTAATACTTTGTAATGATTGATGGAAATTGTCCGGCAAGGAAGGCTTGGTATGTACAGCTAGACGGTTGGAATGTACTCCCGTGAAAAGTATTCCAAAAGGCCAGAAAATACAGTAAATCTATTTCTTCCCTATAAGTGCCATCTGCAACCTAATATCACAGAAATTACAGGTACACATATACACTCCAGAAAGCTGTCAGAAAATCACTTGCTTCAGATACGGCCGCCAACCAGCCATCTTGAATTGTCATCCACAATTTACTATAGCAGCTGTGATGTCCACTTCAGTAAACAGCTTCCTTCAGTCTGAAATCCCACCAGTCACACGTTCAAATTTAATACTATCCACATTCTGAACTCGTAGCCTCTGCAACCAACATGGAATATATGGGCCATGTCAAAGGTTAGACGTAAAAAGAAATGTTGGTCTCGATTGGCAGTGAGCTTTCTTTCAGAACAAAAATACATACCTGACACACATAAAAATATATAATGGCGATGTCACAGGTAGGCTATTCGGGTGGTCTTGTAATATCTTTTTTGTTTGTCTAATCCCAATAATAGTAAAAAGAAGGTTACATAACCAATGCATTCTCCCGATAGTCACTTATGGAGCTGAAACATGGAACCTAACCAAGAGACAAACCTGCAAACTGAGAAGCATGCAACGAACACATGAGAAAATCATGCTCAACTTCACATGGAGAGATCACAAGACAGCACAGTATACTGGAAAGAAAACAGGGGTCTGAGACATCATAGAATCTATTAGAAAACTCAAATGGCAATGGGCTGGCCATGTTGCAAGAATGAAAGACAACCGATGGACATCACGATGGACATCACGACTCACAACAGGGATCCCCGAGGCCAACAAAATACAAGATGGAGAGATGCGGTAGACAAATTCAGAAAATACTGGCTCAGCGACGACCTTGATAGAGAAATGTGGCGGATCCTGGTGAAGGTGTATGTCCAACGACGGACTTTAAAAGAAAGAAAGATTGTTGTTGATGATGATGATGATGATGATGATGATGATGATGATGATGATGATGATGATGATGATGATGATGATGATGATGATGATGATGATGATCTAAATGTAAAAGATTTTCCCTTCCGTTACAATTCATACAACGTCTTCGGACACATAAAACTAAGAATACATCCATTTTTTACCTTTGACAAACGTCGACAGAACCATGAATACCGAACACTTTAATCTTCGGACCGAATTTGAATAGATTAAAAGCATTCCGTAAGGCTGGAAGGATAAAGAGAAAGGGGAATATTTGTTTCCTTTTTCAAGTCACTTCATATCATTCCTTTTTTCAAATCAATTTTGGGAATGAAAAAAATTAGAGAGTACAAGGGAAAAAAAGAAAGAAAAAGAAGAAATCAGACTATACAGCGATCATTATTAATGTATACACTTCACACACGCACACACACACAAATATGTTTGATTTCCCAATGGATCCTTTTTTTTATGCAATGATTATTTATTTGTTTTTGGAAAGTTTAACTGGGACGAATTAGAAAAATATATTTGAAATAAATAGTCTGATCACGCGCGGTCAAAATTGCGTTTAAAAAGTCTTGGGTTTTCAGAAGAGTCTGTCCTATTTCTTGTTATGATGCTTCGACAAAAAGAACAGCATTTTGGAGATGGTTACTTTCGAGTAAGCCTTTCCAGTAAGACGATTCCATTAAGCGATTCTTTGGAACCTTAATCTGCTTAGAGTTATAAATATACTTGATTGTTTTCAAAAGGGCAAGAAAACAATAAAAAAAATATGATACAAAACTTTTAAAGTGGCAATTGAATAAAATTTATGTAAAAAAGGAAAATTACGTTCTTTCAGCCTCTTTTATGTAGACAACTTTGTTTCCTGATCCTGTTGTATAGCAAGAAGTGGTATTAAGCATACATTATTTTGGCACACACACACACACACACACACACATATATATATATATATATATATATATATATATATATATATATATATATATATATATTGTGTCACCCACAGACAGCTATTTCGTTGTATTACAACTGTTCAGTATGGCTATAGACTATCTATTATCCCATCCAGTACCACGACGTAGGATTGAAACCTTCGCTTCAGGAGGCCGATATCCTATCTGCACCACGGAACTGGTCTTATATATTCCCCATGCACCAGAGTGCTCTATTCCCACGGTAGAGCATTATATATATATATATATATATATATATATATATATATATATATATATATATATATATATATATATATATATATATATATATATATATATATATATAATCAAGTTATTCCATTACCTACTAGATCAGTATAGCACTATGATGATGAGTCCTTCATGGCATTTTCTGAAGCTACTCCCGACCGTTAGTCCCTGGGTTATATGACACCAGCAGTATGGATCAATTCATGGCCTGACCTGGCCTCTGTCTCTGTTGTGTTTGTCAGGATGAACGAATGCCTCTCTCTCTCTCTCTCTCTCTCTCTCTCTCTCTCTCTCTCTCTCTCTCTCTCCACCGTTTTTGGGGTATTAGAACGATACAATCTTTCTATCCGATTTCTGCACGTTTGTTATTGCACCGAATAAAGCAAATGCATGTATATGATTTCAAAATCAAATTCCTTTTGAATAAAACAACTTAATCGCTAGTTGCCAATTCACAGCTAATTTGACGGACAGCATTCTTTCAGTGCTCAGTTCTGATCACAGATTAGCTTGTAACGATGTGTTTTCCACATCAACTTCAGTGTTCGGTTAAATATTATGATATCATACTACAATAGTATTCCATTGACGCTGTGTTTCATTTAATACATTCTTTCAAGAGTAATTTTTTGGACTGAAATGACATTACATATATCCAGGAGAATACACTTATTCTGGTATTATCATTACATGGATTATATATGATTATAAGATGAGAGAGCTTCCTTATCTGTGGAGCTTCTGTGGCCGATTTTGATCAGGCGTTAAGGTGTTCGAGTGCTTGCAGCACATTCTCCGGTAGCATTACGTTGGTGCAATACCGCAACTGATTATGGCTTACTGAGGCAAGGCATCGCTAAGCACGGAGGCTTAGGATTCGTCCTGTGTTCGTAAAAAATCACCTGGCCCACTCTCGAGGATCGATAAGCCATGGGACAGCTCCTACCCATTGCACTAAAAGATGAGGACCAGGTTTGCCTTGACGGTCATAAAACAACAGTTGCTGAGCCTGGAGCTATTTTTTGAATATTCCGTTTATGGGATTCCATTATAAACCGACCTTGGATTATATCTTACACTCGTGAGGAAGCGAGTAGATACGACATATTATATATGTATTCAAGTTTTCTCGATGTTCATTTCTGTTTTCCGATTCCATGGTTTATATTTTAGCGATCAAATAATGGGTCCTTGTATTTTGATCCCCCTGTGTGCAGTGATAACAACTCCAGTATGTAGAGAACTCAGCTGCAATAATAGTTTACTTTATTCCAAGGAATAAATTGCCGGTCACAAGATATATTTGTTGGACTAAGCCAGCGTTTGTTCAAGGCCTAATCCATTAGGTGTTCAAAGATTCATCCTCATACCAGCAGCTGCTTTCGAAAGTAGTTTGATATTGCTCTACAGTAGGTGATGTTCTGATATATTGAATATTTCACCTTTTGTATATGATTAGTAACGTGTCTATTATAAAATATTAGTGTAGAGCTACGAAGGGAATTAAATTCTAGCCTTTATGGTTGACACACTGATGTCTTTAAAGAAATCTTAATCTTATTCATATAGCCATAAGTCCCATTTCAAGTCATTTGAATTTCGTTTTTTTTTTACCGACATAGGAAGATAAGGAGGAAGAAAGTGTAAGAGAATAAATGGAAAGTATTTAGTGAGCAATAACCGCACCTTGTGAATTATATCTACTAGTATATTTAATGAAGTGTAATTTTTTTCTCTTTTTTCTATGCCTGGTCTCTTCCTCTTAAAGGTAACAATTTTGCTAATGAAAATATTTCTTCCAACAATTCAAAACAATTCACTCATCCACTTAGTTTTGGTTACATATCCTAACCGTAGGTCCATTAGGAACACGATATAGATGATATAAAGAAAGCGGATCGTTACTATCGTGGTGAGCATGGACACAGACCCGAAAGTAAAATATGGAACGCTTCACGAA
This sequence comes from Thysanoteuthis rhombus, assembly GCA_963457665.1. NCBI lineage: Eukaryota > Metazoa > Mollusca > Cephalopoda > Oegopsida > Thysanoteuthidae > Thysanoteuthis > Thysanoteuthis major. The sequence goes on along the minus strand of OY735205.1, from coordinate 18,763,330 downwards.
TGTGCATGTCAGATTCTTACTGGTTCATGCTAATTTTCTCTGCTTTGTTCCAATTTTAGTAAATGTTCTGCCGAAGCGAATAAATCTGAAGGGCACCAGCGATGGGAATATATACCCGAATACATATTAACGACGTTTTGCCCAGGATAATTGATCAGCATGTATCTTATAGAGATTGCTGTATATTCGAATACAGTTTTAAGAATGATCACAAGAGTGTGCATGATTTATCATCGTCGATTATTATCAATTAATTTTGACTACAATAATTTGTTATTCGAATCAATTGATCAAATATTGTTGACTTAGAAAATATTCGTTTACCTGCAATGCAAAACCAACATACTAAGGGAACATATATCATAAACAAGCAGCAGTTTAGGTCACATATCTTTACCTTGGGATCATTATAAAGATGACTGTAACTGATAATGCTATGAATTTTAATTTAGATAAAATTACATTAATCATTTTTTTAAAGAAATCTGTGTACGCTCGAAAAAACTTTTGCTATTCTATTGAAGTTTATTTTGAACATTTCTAAAATGGTTTGTTATTCTGATGGCTTGAGCGCAATGTATAACTAGTTTTTCATCCTACACGTGTAAATAAAGTGGTTCTTATTCTACTGTCATAATTTGCTGGTAATACATTATATTTTTCCAACATTACATAGGAAGTAATATGAGCTTGTCTTCATTTATTTAGTGTCAAGATATTATTTCACGGAGAATGAAAATAGCAACAGGTGTTGCTTGTAGTTTTTTTTTCTTTTTTTTTTCTTTCCTCTTTTGTCCTTTTCCCATTTGGTCGTTCACACATCAGGACATTTCTTTTTTTGCATTTAGGTTATTTTTTTCTCCTCTTAATCAGGGGCGGATTGGGCCGCCTGGCAACCGGGCAAAATCCCGTTGGGCGTAGTCAGTCTGTGGGCCGGTGCCGCCTGGTGCTTTGTCAATTAGCCAGTCATTCTCAAACTGTGTGCTGCCTCACAATAGTGTGCCCAAACTATCTACTAAATGTGTTGCGTTTATTTTTCCTAATACAAAAACACGTATTTCGAGCCTTTAGCATATCCTGGATCTATATTTTGTACGTGCCATTTCTGCCACAGAGTTGCCAATCTACTGGTTTTATGACGTGATTTTAAAATATCTCAATCTTTTTTTTACGAACAGATGGAAGGTAAAATGGATTATGAGTTAGTATATCAGTCCACTGATGGAAATGTACGTTCATTGACTTCTGAAATTGATGTGCTAAATAAGTCAAATTTGAATTTAACACGTACAAAACATTTTTCTAGGACCCTCCTTTTTTGTACGAGCTATTATTCTCAAAAAACAAAAATGAAATATACATCAAATTAGGATGTTTAATACAGAATCCATGGATCAATATTTTATCTCTATGTGACAAAATACATCCTCAAACAAGTTCAGGTGTTACATTTTTTCAACTAAAAAACATATCAAAATATCTACAAGACAAATGGGAAGGGAGCAGTGCATTTTAAAAAGATGAAAGCATCAAAGGCTTGACATATTGACACCAACGTATTTTTTCTTTTTAAATAACTGTACTTGAGATAATTATAGGTATCCCAACGCACTTTCGATTGAAAAGCAACATGTGCCAAAAAACAACCAAAACTTGTATAAGAAGAATGATTAGAGAAAATACTACCATAAAATTGCCTCCAATCTTTAGCACTAGTGATTTTAGTCTTTGAAAAGTTGTTTACACTGTGTAAGCAATTGGACTTGATAATTTGCAATAGGAAACTTTGAGTCAAAACAGACCTAGATTTTAAAAGTGTGCCGGAAATCAACCAATTATCGGATATAAGTGACATTTGGGATATTTATTCTTTTATGAATGCAGTTTTTATGAAATAGTATATTTTGTAAGAAAAACTGTGGAATTATTTTTCAATTCAAAAAACCCTAACATTTCCATTAAGATAAGACCCCACCCCAGAAATGAATTCAGTTGGAATTATATTTTAAACTTCAGTCAGAAATGCAGGAAAAATGCAATAAAACTAAGATATTGATTTGTTTGCGAAGATTTATGGTTGCTTTTTGAAATCAAAATACTAACGGGGAAACTCGATCTACACTTGAAAAAGTAGCTGTAACGAAAATGAATATCACGATGTACAAAAAATGATATCACATGGATACGCTACATAAGTGGCTCTCTCATTGGGTGTCAACACTAGAACAACCAATGTAGAAATGTCCATGAGAAAAGCATGGATAGGTCAGTTCGAAATTGTTCTTGTGTCTTGTTAAAATTTCGATAAATGACTGCATGTGACCTTATTTGAACTTCAGCATCAACATCACATTGCCCATGATTTTCAACGGTTGAAGTTGTATTCCTATGCACAATTTATGCATCCTAGGTGCAATATTATGACCAGCAAATTAGAAAATTTGCTATAAATGACATGTGGTGATTTCGAAATACTCCGATGTCAAAATTACACTTTTAAATACATTGGTCGAGAAAGAATCTACCTGAATGTCAAATTTTAGTTTCATGGGTGCGAAATTGCGGTTAACAACTTGGAAAATTGGCCAGAATTACCTAAATGACACCAGGTGAGCTGAAATTACTTCTGAGATCAGTATCTCATTGCCTATGACTATCGCCAAAATAGATTCGCTCCTATGCCAAATTTCAGTTACATAGGTGCGAAATCATCTTCATTTACCCCGACAAATTGGGTAGAAATGACCAAAAATTAACTGAACAATATCAACCCCGCTTTGTCTATTACTTTTATGTGAGAAGATTCTGGGAGCAAAATTGCGGTCCAAAACACTGAAGTTGTGCTATAAGTGACCCCTGAAGACCTTAGATCACGTCAAAGGTTAATTCTGCATTGCATATGACATTCACCAAGAAAAAAAGTACCTCAATGTCCAATATTAGAGTCATAAATTGTGGGTAGAAACTTGGAAAATTGTTCCAAAATCTGCCATGAGAAGATGTATCCAAATGCTAAAGTCCATAAATTGTGACCACGGCTCTGAATATTTGTCGGAAATGACCTATAGTGTGCGCATATTACCCAAATCCAATCCAAAATAGTTTATTTTATAAGTTGACCTCTCGTCAGTCTACATACAGAATAGTAGCTCCATAGGCCTCGTAGTTTTAGCAAGGAAGAAACATGAATAAACAAAGAAAAGACTCAAATAATTAGCATATAGTTGCCGAGGCCTGAAAGGAAATTCGTTAAAAAGAATGATTTTTATAATGTGATTTATCAAAAAAGTATGGATGATTGTTCTTTGATATCTTAAAATTCTTCTCTCTCCATGGTTAGTTCCGCAATATCGTTATTATATGAAACTGTTCTTTAAGAATCGAGAAATGTATAGTTTAACAAAATCTAATGTTCTAAAGATTTCAATCATGCAGGTTTCCACTTGGCTCAAATAATTACAAAAAATAATCAAAGCAGTAGACGTTCGAAATCATAGTTGTTGTGAGAGCACTCAAAGGTCAGTTACAACCAAATACAACCAAATGCAGGCATGGAATCTGATCGGAACAAAGTGTAAAAAAAAATCTCCATCACCTTTTTTTACAATTGGTACATTAATTTTATCATATTGTTGGGAAAACACTGTTGTTGTCTTTTTGAATTTCGATAGCTTGCAGGTTTTCTTCTGAATAAAGATTTAGGTTTTTGCCAAATAATTGCATCATTTCAAACTTAGATTATTATTTTTGGAATAAACTCCCATTTAACCGTATCCATGTTGCATACCATGTATCAAAGCGTGAATTTTGTTCTTTTTATTAAAACTAGTTCGGGGCTGTCAAATCAAGTATGGAAACGAGACAAATTTTTTCATATGAGTTCAAAATGATACGTAAATTAACGGAAATTGCTCTCAGTATCAACCAAGTATTTGGCCTGGGGACTGTCAACGAACAAAGATGAGAGACTTGAAGATGCAGACCTACTTCTGTGGTTGACGACATCCAATTGACAATCATTATCGAGACAGATCCTTGCAAAATAAATCGATTGGTTGCAGAGGAAATAAAGGTAGACACTTCAACAGTTGTTCGACATTTTCACTGAATGATCATGCAGAAATTGGATGAACTAGACCACGAGGCTCTACCTCACCAAGCATGCTCACCATTCCTATTTCCACCTGACTTCAAATTTTTCAAGCATTTCGACCCCTTCCCATAAGGAAAGGTTTTCTATAACCAGTCTGCAGCTCAAAATCATTCGAAAAATTCATTGGTTCCAGGACTCCAGAAATATATGCTTCCGGAATAAATGGACTTGTTTCTAGTTGGCAAAAATGTGTATATTCTGAAGGTTCTTATTTCGATAATTAACTTTTATCCTAACCTGAGATATACTGCTTTAAAGTTGAGATTAAAAAACTTTAATTATATTTTTACCAAAAAAAAAAAAAAAAAAAAAAAATGAAGATACCGCTGACTCTGTTCACAATATTACCATTACTAATACTATTTTATCAATTGTCAATACGGCAGTCTTAGTGGGCAGTGACTTATTATTAAATTTATCTCATAGCTCAAACATCTATTAGTGTTGTAATGGATTTGGCACTGGATAAAATCTTAAATTTCCTTTTTAGGCTTCTGTACTTTAGAATTATGTACGTAAGTGTTTGACCTGACTAAAATGCATTTTGCAACCAGAATCACGGAACTTTTTTCAAATATAGTTAAAAACCTTTCCCGGTGAAGTATCAAAAACCTTAGCCTTTTTGCTGACTTCCTCCTTCTCAACTTGGAGCGTAGCTTAGGCCCTAGACCTCGTATATTTAGAAAATCATGTTCCATCTACGCATTTATTTTTGATAATCCTCGGAAATACAGCACAATCAGTAATGTTAGTTGTGTGTTTGTTTGTAATATTGTTCATATGAGGCACGACCGACTGTACCAATTCCAGTCTCATGTCCCTATATATATTAAGTCTATTTCACTGCTTGGTTTTTAGTGGCGTTAAGGTTGAAAATCCAGCTTAGCACAAGTATGTTGTCGGAAATGCAAGTAAAATCTTCACTGCTTGCAACACAAAGGTTCGAAACTTCGAATCGATGACCATCTTGACCAAATGTCCAAATATTTTGAAGATCCAATCACTACGTAAGAGTCAAGTCGTTCTTTATATCGGTGAAGTTCTCTTGCAAAGAATCGTGAACATACTGAGAAATAGCCGTAAATGATGACACAATCCACACGTACTTAGCTCTTGTATCACATCCCTCATAACCTCCCCAGTCACATCATTGTTAATAAATGCATTTAAGGCGGAGAAACCGACCAAATCACTTAAAAGTTATTTCTCATGCCACAGCGAATGTCAGAGGAATTACTGAACAAAATATAGAAAGCTGTCAGCGTCTTTAGCACAGACGTGCTTCACTTCACAGAATTATGAATTTTGGTAGCTGCTTTCCTTTGAAGATTCTCATTGTCAGATTTTCATTTAGCATGCTTTTACATTTAAATGCAGGAAACCTCGCTTATTGTGACCACTTTGGGATAGGGTCTTTTAGGTATCAATAATCGGCTGATAACGTGGAGCAAAGGATATAAACATGTTCGTTTATCGTTAAAAAATAAATTGTTTACCATTTCTAACAAAATTGGAAGATGGGCCATGGGCAATGAAAGATATGACTAAATTCGGGGGTCAATACAAGAATTTGTTTTTGATTGAGAAATATTGTTTTTTTTTTATTATTATTCTGCAGGAAAAGAGTTTAAAACGAAAATTTGATAAAAAGATTATATCAAAATTTCGAGGGAGGTAACTCAATATGTACCCATTTAAATTCTCTCCCTGTTTTTTTTTTTTTTTTTTTGATATTCTATTTTCTTTCCGTTTCCAGTTAGTGCACTACGTTCGCAGATATGTGTACACTACCTGAACGCTTTTAGTTAGGCTATTAAATTAATTGTTATAAATAATTTTACTCTTTAAGAATTATTATTTATTTATTTTTGATTTAATTCATTTTAAATAAAGTGTACAGATCCGACATATTCTGATAACAATTACCGTTTGATATCATTATTTATCAATATGCTATGATTCACAAACATGTATGTATGTATGTATGTGTGTTTGTGTGGTTGTTAGTATGCAATTAACATATTGTTTTACATTCTTTAAAATACGTATACTCCAGTAATAAAAAGAGAAATAAATTGTTAGTTAAACTGTACTCCACATAAAGTAAAAAGGTGTGAAACAAATAATAATTCTCCTTATGATTGATTTCCTTTATCAATTCTCAATATTTCTTGGCTCAAACTCATAACCATGCAAAAATGAGACATCGGGGGGGGGGGCGTTATTTAAGTGAAAAAGAGCATTAGCGAACCGCTAACACAAATTATGTTCGAGGAGAAGGGCTGAAATTAGAACAGCGCTCACGAAGCGTGACTGAAAATCCGACGTCGTTGTGGCAGTTATTGAAACTAAGTGTGCTTTCGTGTTGATCTAACAGAAAGACAAAGCAATACTTCTTTTTTTCGACATTTTTGTACCACAGCAACTAAGAAGAGAGAAGATATGGAAATGAGGTTAGTCTCTTTTTCTTCTTTAATTTAAGGCGGAAATGTAAACGAAGGAGAGACAGACAGACAGACATACAGACTGACGGACAGACAGACAGACAGATAGACAGACAGACAGACAGACAGACAGAGACTGAGAAAGGGAGACAGAGGGACAGAGAGATAGAGAGAGACAGAGAGAGGAGGACATAGAGAGACAGAGACAGAGAGATAGAGAGACGGAGGAACAGAGAGAGACAGACAGACACAGAGAGACAGAGATACAGAGACAGAGAGAGACAGAGAGAGAGAGAGAGAGAGAAAGAGAGAGGAGGAGAAGTTGAACGGAGAAGTTCAAAAATATGACAGAATGAGAAAGAGAGAGAGAGAGAGATAAGGGGATGATGTGGATGGTATGGATGAAGGAACAATGGTTAAAGATGATCAAAGAAAGAGAGGGAAAGGCTGGGAGATAGAAAAGTGAGAGAATGGGGTAAGTGAGAAAAAGAAAATGATAAAGAGAACAGAAAAGACAGAAGTAATGATTCGGGAATAAAAGCTGACGAATACCGAAGATATTTTTTCAAAGCATTCCAGCATAAGATAAATCAAGGTGTTTCCCTGAAGTTTTAGTCCCGAACGCTAATGCTCACAAAAGGTAGCGGCAAAAGTGTGTTCTAAATTCGGTCCGTGCACACTGCAAATTCCTCAGGTTTAGGGGTTGCACCTCACATATAAGAATTTTTATATAATATAACACAATTTATAATCATTCTGTCGGATCATATGTATCCATTTCTCAATATATAAATGTCGCGTTGAAAAAACGAATTGTTTGAGAATAAACAAGATGAGATTTTGGGATGAATGGTAAACAATTGATGATCCCACCGAGGGACAATTAATACATTGTACCATAATAACAAAGTAAAGAGGAACAAGGAAAAACACTGAGAAAAATTACATAAATTGCATTGACTGATTTTAGGAAATGGGTGATTGGAGTAACACTAGTACTCCAGAGAGGGCAGGAACATGAACTATTTTGCGTTGCGAATATATATATATATATATAGAGAGAGAGAGAGAGAGAGAGAGAGGGAGAGGGGGAGAGGGAGAGAGAGACACAGACACAGACACAGACAGACAGACATACAGACAGACATAGAGAGTGTAAGAAAGAGAGAGAGTCTGAGACACAAGCACATACAGACAAATCACACACACACACACACACACACACACATATATATATATATATATATATATATATATATATATATATATATATATGCATTTATTGTAAGTGTACTGGACTAATCCAAATGGGGTGAAAAGATTGTGTAGCACAAGTTTCTTGATCACTGCTAGCCTGCCTTCCTTGAAAATCAGCTCTTGAAATCCAGTCTTTTTTACCAATAACTGGTGTATAAAAAAAAGGATACGACACGAGTAGGTGTGATCATGACCTCAAGTCGAAATGAAGAAGAGGACAAAAGCAAAGAATGAAAAAACGTCACCGGGGATGAAGGACGAAATATGATACAATAAGATGGAAAGGAAAAATTTGAAGAAGAGAAGGAAAGACGGGGAAGGAAAAGGCGAAGAATGTTCGAGAAAAAATAATTGAAAGAATCACGAAGATAGAAAGACGATATGAGACAAGATTTGGATAAGAGATTTGTTCCAAAAGGAGAAAATAATCGAAGCATGAAGAAGTAGGTAAGTCCAGCTACATATAAGTTGCTTAGATGCGCCAGTGCTGTAAAATTTGTATTAAGGATTGGTACTGTCCGATCTATCTATCCATCGATCTATACACCTGTATATCTACCTATTCACATTACTCTACAGGTATACTCACTTGTAGTAAATATGTGCAATCTCATTGAACAAAGCGTGCTGAGAAATTTTTTAACTTGGGTTCTCGAATATCAATCGTGAACTTAGAAAAAACTTAGGATAAAACAATAAGTGCGCGAGAACTATGTGTCAATTTATGCAGTATATTGGAAAAACTGCAGAGAAGGTAAAATCTACAAATAGTTTGGGTTGTTCATTAAAATATTCATCTCGATGTCAGTGAAATTATATTGATTTCGATCAGTCATGAAAAAGTCTGAAAGCCAAAAGAAAACATGTTATCAACAGAAAGAATATGGCATTTTAGAAATCGTTTCTAAATCCATGAGACACTGTTTATTTTCATCTCTCTCAGTATCTCTCTCTCTCTCTCCCACTCACCCTCTCTCACTCAATCTGCCTGTCCGTCTGTCTGTCTGTCTGTCTCTCTCTCTCTCTCCATATATATATATATATATATATATGTAGAAAGATATGTATATGTGTGTAATTACCTCTGTGTGTGTGTGTCCGAGGTTTGATTAATCCATGATTCCATCCCTTGACACACAGATATTAGTTGAATTTTAATCTGAAATTTTCACTGTATAATGTTTGGTTATTAATATTCATAGTAACCTGGAAGGAGATTGTGTTGAAAATTAGCTGTGTAATATGGATGTCATTTTCATCATCAAACGAAGGATTGATTGATGTATCCATACATACACACATACAAAACACACACACAATATATATATATATATATATATATATATATATATATATATATATATATATATATATATATGTGTGTGTGTGTGTGTGTGTGTGTGTGTGTACATATATATATAAAGATCTTGAACTAAAAGGTAGAGAACGCTTCGTTGATCTTCTGCCAGCTTTGGTTTGATATCTACCTTAGTTTTCCATTAGAGATAGAGAGACAGACAAAGACAAACGAAGATAGACAAATATATTTGCTCAAAATTGTATATATATACACTAGGAGTCCATAGCTCATATGCTGCTAGAAAAGACCGCTGGCCATGAGTCAATAGAGTCTTGCTGCATAGACTTACAGCTTGATTAACTTCTGATTTTTCTTTTGATTTATTGTCAAAATATAATATTTACTAAGTATATCTCGAAGGAGATATTTCACAGTTGTTCAAATTACTGTAATAATTGAATAAGTATCGAGAAAACTCAGCAGTGTACAACAGATTGCCTTACAGAGGGCACCATTTGTAAAGTTTGGCCAAGTACTATGGCAGCTAATTATTAGAACTAGTATCTTCATCTTTGTTGTTTCCGATAATATTTTGGCTGAGGCAATAGAGCATCACACCTCAGAATCAAATTCGAAAAAATACCAAATCGATTTGCAAGATGATCTAGCTAACAATCGCTTTACTCCAGGTGTTTCGATGTATTACATCTCTTCAATGAAGCTATAGACTTTCCATTATCCCATCCAGTACCGCGAGGCAGGATTGAAACCTTTACTTCAGATCTGGAGGCCGATATCCCACCTCTAGGCTAGGGGGTTACTGGACTGGACAGTCAGTAAGGCTGAATTTAAGTGATATATTCATTTACGCTAAAATTCCCGTCCACCAGAGTGCTCTATTCATATATATATATATATATATATATATATATATATATATATATATATATATATATATATATATATATATTGCATGATGATTTGCAAATCTGTTGCGCTGACCAAATCTTTATTAGTCTCAGCTTGTTAAGTAGCGAAACGAGTATATATCATTGTTATAAAACAAATCTATGCATCTGAACGATATATAATTCTACATATATTGATAGTTTAATAATCGGCATGTTGACCAAAACAACCGTAACATGTAGATCATGGCATCCATCAAGAAGAACGTTATACAAGATGGTCCTACGTTTGTGAGATTTTGTAAGAATTTGTAGATTTTAAAGTTTGAAATAGAATTTTTTTAAAAAACCCAGAATTTTAAGATCAATTTTTAAAGAAACGTCTAATAACATTGAAACGAAAAGGGGAAAATCATTTTCATAATTTGATTGTTATATATATATATATATATATATATATATATATATATAAGTGTACGCATGCATGTATATATACTTATGCATTTATATATATATATATATATATATATATATATACACACACACAGACACACACACACACACATATATATATATATATATATATATATATATATATATATATATATATATATATATATATTGTTGTCAACTTTTTATTTCGTGATGCTAAAAAGCATCCATGATCATCTACCACGCCCGTCACTATATACATGTATTTACATCATAATGTATATTTTGGGTAAATCCAGGACATCCGATTCTCCAGAAATTACTCTGCGTGAAATAGAAAATGTCGTAGTTGTTCTAAATTTTATTCATATGTAAAACCCAATACGTGATGCTGACTGTTTGTGTGTCTAAAGTAGAGGCTTGTGGTCAGTTATGCATGACTGGAGTAGTCAAGCCAACAAGTCTTTAAAAGGACAGAAGATCAGTTTCGCACTTGAGATAGAGGCTAGCGTAGAAACTGGATATTTCCACCATTCAGTTGTGAGAGAAAAGAAAAAAAGCAATTAATACAATTGTGAAACAGAGAAAGACTCGTTAAATCCAAGTACAGTACTTCTATCTTGTTTCAGTCGTGTCTTTCTGTGTCTCTCTTGCCCGCCTTTGTCTCGGCCGATGTTGATACAGGTAGAGCAGTGGACTCAATCCCCCGAGAGAGTCATCAAGGGCAAAGGGATATAATTCCTTAGTTTTAGTCTTCAGATGTGTATTACTTTCTACCAGTAGGGTATTTGTCTGAATGTGACGTAGTTAAACGCCCAAAATATTGTAGTAATTCGAACTGGTAGGGGAGGTAAAAGACAGGTAGGGCTTAGTGACTTTTCAAGCTGAATTTTTCAAACAAACATAACACATAGATATGAAGAAGGAGAGCAATCTGTTTCTGTTTTTGGTTGATATTGAATGGTGGAAACTCGATATCTTGCAAAAACTTGTTGAATGGATTGCTCCGTTTCTATGTTGACTACAGAAATGAGTTGGAGAGGAGAGAATTTTCGTATAATTTGAAGAGGCATAATGAGATTTTATTACGAATACCAAACATTCTCGATATTTTCTGAACCTAACTTAGCACGGCTCAAAACGAAATGGGCGGAGAGAAGAGAAGGAAGATTATTTGCTGCAACCCTCCAACTAAAATGGGCCTCCCCGCCTTGTGAATGAGTGTCACGAAATTCTATATATTTTAACTGGGCTTGAATACCGATCACTTGCACCAAAGAAAAAAAGTAGGGAGGGGCTAGTTGGTACACTTTTCACTTAGATGGTTGTAACTTCTTTGGGAAAGCAATTCATTAAAATGCAAATATGAGCATAAGAAAGAAGAGACTTTGGATGTGTTGTTTAAGTCTAAAACATAAGTTAAATTCATAATATTATCATTTAAATTTTCGGGGGAAAAAAACAAGTGAACAAACTTACCCCATTATTGTGAATAGATGGTACGATCTGATTGTCCAAGTTAGTTCTGTAGCAAGTAGATACATGTGATGAATATATTGTTATGATTGAGAATTGTGAAGTTTCCAACCTTACATAGGCATTAACAGTAAATAGAAAATGGATTCGAGAGAAGAAAAAAAATAGGACTACATGGATTCATCTGTATTACTAGTTTTTTTCCCCCTTTTCTTTTGAGTCTGGGCCCGTTTCTACTTTTCTTCAGAATACCTTTTGACTTTTTCAAAGTTTGTTTTTATCATTTAGAACGTTTTTGTTTTTCCTCTGCCTTGATTGCATACTAGTGCAGAATACTAAGTGGTCTTACTTACAATGTACCAATTGGACCCCAAACACTCACGTTTTTACGTTCTATTTCAAGTAAAAAAATCTGACAAAAGCTTCTAGAAAATTCAAGATATATATATATATATATATATATATATATATATATATATATATATATATATATATATATATATATAGTTTACTGCCACTTATCAGAAACAAAAACTACGCTATAAACAATCGCACAGTACAACATGAAAGAAGCAATCGTTTGTCAAAGTGGAAAAGTTACTTACCAGAGTGAAAAAAACGTTTTTAATGCAAAGCTTTTCGTGCTTACAACACATATGACTCAAACTGAATAGGATAATGGACGATTTTTTCTGCTCAAAATGAGGCTAACACCAGCGCCATCAAGTGGCGGAAACAAAAATTAAAACAAGTCATCCACCCTGCCTCTGTGACCAACGAGCCACGGTCCCCCCTATTCCTATGACGAAGCAACCTAATGCCAAACTATCCTTTATGCTGTTAATTTGAACAAATTCCAGGTCTTTGTTGTTTATTTTACACAACGTTTCAGTAGCCCGAGCGTCAGAATTCCTGCAATGTTGGATCAAGTTCGAGGGGTGCATCATGATGCACGTCACGTCTGCTTTTTGCGTCTCTGTCTTTTTGGTATTGCCCCTTCTTGACCTCTGCGCTTGCGCCTTGCACGCGCTTAAAGGCAGCACCTGACTGATTTATGGTTCCTGTAAGCTATTCACATCGATACTCGATCTACTGATTGAATTATCTTAGCATAGTATGAGGCCAGATTTCTTTAGTTGTTTTATTCGCTAATGCTTCACCCCGTCTATTATTTTGACCTTGTTCCACTAATGTAGGTACATATCTGCTACTTTTTCTTGATAGCGTTTTGACATATAATACAAATTTTGTCTTAAGCATAGACTACACGTATTTTCTGTGTCTTTCTCTCAGTTTTGCAGTGGTTGGATAACCCCTGCTAATGATGATACATAAGCTTTGTTCCAAGGGACCCATTTTATAGATAACACCTGCTCAATACCCTAACAGGATTGGCTAATTAGTAGTTTGGCTTCTGAATTAAAATTTTCAGATTCGTTTTAGCTTTTCTCAGTAAGGGCATTTGCGTGTGTGTACGTTTGGAATATATACATATATATATATATATATATATATATATATATATATATATATATATATATATATATATATATATATGTATACATGCATGAGTGTGTGCGTGCATTTTCGTGTGTGTGCGTTTGATGAGCAAAGGAACTATATATACATACACACACTCACATATATATGTATATATATATATATATATGCATTTGCGTGTGTGTGTGTGAATTTGATCAGCAAAGAAGCTAAAAAACTGAATTCTGAAGAGTTGATGACAATAATAATACGATTGAAAATAGCAATTCCAACTTTGGAATAGAGCACTCTGGTGTATGGGGAAGTTCGCATAAGTAAATATATCGCCTAAATTCAGTCCTAATGCCCGCTCATTCTACGCAGGGCAGGGGTAAAGTGCCAGCCTCAGGATCTGAAGCGATTATTTTGATCCTACCTTGTGGTATAGGATATGACATTAGATAGTCTATAGCCACACTGAAGCGTTGTAATACAACGAAACAGCTGTCTGTGGATGATACAATTATGGTTTATATATATATATATATATATATATATATATATATATATATATATATATATATATATATAGATAGATAGATAGATAGATATAATTACCAATATATTTCAGAAATGTATCAACTTATTGCTGCTACTATTTATTTGGATCTATAAGAATGTGGAATACATACCCTTCTCTCCTTTAACAATTGGGGCACACCAGTGTTGAGCACAAAATCCAGTTACATGACAATGGGAAAGATCAAAGGGAAAAGATGCCTCCTACTTTTCCAAAAGGTATAGGTGCTAAACCAGAATTCGGACGTAAGTGTGTGTATGTACACATTCCAAGGTAAATTTCCGTCCATGATTGGGTTAGATTTAGCTCTCTAATTTACAGCTGTTGGAAGTAAACTAGTTTCCACACGATTCTTTTTGGATTGAGGCTTGGTCACTTTATTTTTAGTCCATATTTCTTATACGTTGAAGTTCTCTTAAGAGTATGATTTTGCAACAAGGATCGATGAGTGATGTTATTATGAGGATGTTTCAATTAATTTGTGCTCTATTCATTTGAATGCATGAAATCTCCACATTGCTTTATGCAAAGATGGAGACAGTCTTGCAAGTATTAGCCGGTTAATCACCAAACCCTATGACTATGGCGTCTAGCTTATATAAAAGTTTGTTGCAGCAGCATATGATATTCACAGTGCTGTTTATTCCCAAATATATTCCTTTCCTATTTCACAACACAGACACACACATATATACACACACACACACATATGCACGCTCGTGTGTGTGTATTGAAACAAGGTAAGTGATACTCTCGCGGATATTTCTTTAATTTTCTTCCTTTTTAGTTATTTCCTTTCTATTTTTCTTGTATTTTGAAGCTCGCTTGTAGATGTGCTTGATGTGCATCAATATAGCAATAGATATTATTTCATTGCTACTTGTTAAAATACTCTCTTTAAGCACTGGTTCAATCTTTTACTTCAGTAGGCTCCATGTTGCTTAAGAATTAAATGTAGTCTTTTTTTTTAAGTATCAATCGATAGTCTGTTTAAACTATTTTTTCTTCTGTTGATTCTTCAATGACAGTTATCCCAATATTTGATTTGCAAATAATTCATTTTCAATGCTTCATGTAAGTAAATAATGATTGTAATTAATACATCATATTTTGGTCAAAAATTGGTTTTGTCTGCATGCATAGAAGTTTTCACATGATAAAACATTTTTGTTTACCTTATATTTAATATAATTTGAATGCTAAACACATAAAGTGGATCCGTATTGAAATGAATGTGTCTGATGTAAAATGAATAGATATTAATTTCAATTCGCTTAGTTTTAGCTGTGTAAATAGAATTAAATGAAACTTACCAAACAATGACGATAGCGTTTTAAGCATCTGTACCAAATTCCAAACGTTACTTACTCTTTAATTCCCAATATATGTTGTTGTCTTTTTGCTTCATACGGAAATAATGGTCTAAATGCATCTATGGTGAAATATCTAAATCGTACCACCGTTTGTCTTGAGTAAAACGCATTCGTCAGGGAGAAATGTCATCGCCAAGAGGTTCAACAAATTTGGGTGCCTCGTATATATATATATATATATATATATATATATATATATATGTGTGTGTGTGTGTGTGTGTGTGTGTGTGTATGTATTACTGATGTGTAAGCTTCGTCTAACTAAGATTCAGTCGTATAATATTTTATCATTTGGCTTTTCTGTGTCAAGCACAAATCCCGTTAAGCAAAAAGAAAAACGTTCAACTTCTTTTATTAGAAACCTTCAACCAAAACTGTCACCAAAATTGCCAACATAGGTTTCTTCAGTTTTCAAGTAGGTCAGCCTCACTGGATATGTATCTATCAATGAAACAAGAGGGTTGACATTTTCAGCCTTTACTTTTTACTATGTTTTGAAAATATTTTTTTTTTACCTCTCCAAATAAGATTTTAGGAGGGTTCAATTTACAATGTAAGTTTATGCTAATTCAGTCCCTTAGTTTTTGCCTAGCAGCAATCACACTTTCTTAATAATTCAGTCTTTTTTAATGATCACTGCCCAGCAAAAAGCGTGAGAAGTAACATTCATTGATCACCTGTTTTCCTAATTTGTCAGTTGATCATCCTCCACACGGCAAAAGACGTTAGTTCCTAGACAGTTTCTATTGAGTGACTAACTAGATCTGTTTGTTTATCAAGTTGATTTGAAAGAAAAGTGAAAGAAATGTATATATTTTTTCTTTCCTTTCCTTTTGTTCGTTTTTTTCATACTTTCTTTTTTTCCGTCACGGTTTTCTTTTTTTCATTCTTATCTCATCCCTTCATCTCTTCATTGATTATTTTCTTCCCTTTTTGATTATCCTTCCTTTCTTTTCATCGACGTTTTTCCTTCTTTCAACTTTCTTTCTATGGCAACATTTTTTTACAGTCTATATTTTTTTCTATCATTCTTTCTTTCTCTGCTTCTTTTTGGTTTCATCTTATGTTTTTCCTTATTTCATTCTTCCCCCTGTTTCCTTCGCTTTTTTAATACTCTACCTCTTTATTTCTTCCATTACTCTTTCCTTGTTTCTCTTTTGCCTACCCCCTTTTTTTTCTATCACACCCTTTAACACTCTTTTCTTTTCCCTCCCTTTTCCGAAATATTTTTCGCTTTTGGCTCCTCCTATAATTCTAAATACCTTTCCCTCTTTTTCATCACCTTTTCAACTTCCCGTTTTCCCTCTTTTATCATTCTTTTTTTTATCGTTTATTTTCTCAAGTTGTTTTTTTTTCATTTTACCTATCTATAAATTCTCCATTTTTCCCTTCGATCTACTCCAATGAAACCCTATGTTTTTATTTACACTACTTCCAAAATTGATGAGATGCTCCTGTTGTCAGTGACTCGAGCTATATATTCTCAGATTTGCTGCTTCAGCTATCGTGTACTGCCCTTGTCTCGTAGGAACGAGAATTGACAGACAACACGAGATTCATTGTTCTCCAGAGAAAGAGAATCATACTGTTTATCTATTTTACTGTTCTGTTATCACACTACATTGGCTTTACACTGAATACTTGTTGTTATGGTCGTCGTCGTCGTTGTTGTTGTTGTTCTTTAATTATTTTCATTCCTTTTTTAAATATTTTATCTAAAATACCTCTTTTTAAAGGATTGCCGGCAAGATTATTGGATTTATTGCCCCATTATTCAAGAAACAGAATTATCTTGGCAGGTTTTGATTTTAAATTGGATTTTAATGTTAATGAATCGTACTAGATAATTCTGCAGCTATATCATGTTCGTGAGCAGGAATTCGAGTATAATTACGTAAATTAACCAATATTCTAGTTTTGGTATCTTTAAATGGTAAGCTTTTTGACAATACCCGATACTCTAATTTGAAGTTTGTATCCTTTGCAATATAATGTAACTTATCCTTGGGTATACATTGTCTCTGGCTTGTATCTATGCTATCAATACGGGGTGGTTGAAAATTTCAGTTTGAGTTATCATGAATATCTCTGAACAACGCTCAGATTCGTAGTGTGTAGTATCAGATGTCGTGAGCTTTTTATCTGCTTCGTGGTTATTTTCAACCAGTACCAAACGCTGATATTCGAATGCAGATAAAAATAAGGATAATAACTGACGCTTTTAAAGGCAAGCAGAATCGTTCCATTTGGTAAATGGCATAAACCAATCTCCTTCCCCCTATTTAGTATCGTGCCTTATCAAACTGAGTTAATTTTTTTTTTTTTAATTATTTACATATAGGCTTCCATAAACAGGCTATCTATTGCTTCATAATCGTAATTAAAGATGCTATACAGCCAGATGTACGGAGGTAAACATTTCCTGGTTTGAATAAGATGAGTAGTATAGATTTTGAGAATGACTTTACAGATTTTGCCCATGTCCTCTGTAGTATTTAATTGTTTTCTACATGAAAGGCTATCAATTTCGTCTATTTAAAAAAAAGGATGAATTGAATACGTCAACAGTTCATGAAATATCGTCATTCAATAGGATTGTGATCTTGTTCAGTTCGTGAACTTAAAAGCTATTATGTAATGTACACAGCTTTGATCAGTAATCGTTGGTCCTGGAAGTAAAGTTCAGCTAACTTATTGTGAGATAGGCCTATCCTATCAACCAAGCCATTAAGCAATAACTAAAAATGATATGCTGTAAATATTTGATATGTTGCCGATTATGATTTCAGTCTAGATTAAATATTTGGCAAAAAGTTCGTCCAGTATTTTCAAATCAAAATGACTGATGACGAAATAATCTAAAATAAGAAATTTCCCCAAATTTCCCAAATATTTTCTTTTCGGGAATATTAGCAGTTCTGGCAAACATCTTCATAAAAATTCAATGTTTCATTTTTTTTCCCTTCTATAATTGATCAACTTGGGCTTTTTATTTTCTGATTCGCCATCATTGGATGACATGTTTAAAACGTATGATCATACAAAGCGCAAAAAAAAAATTAAAAATCTTTTTTTTCGAAACCTAAGTATTGCGTATTTAATTAATTTCATGTCTGGAACATTATACGCGATTATTTGCAATCGTATACTGCTTTCCTATTCAGTATTTTAGGATATAAGCTTAGGATTCATTACTATGGTCAGTGTTTCTTTGCATGTTCTTTGATATTAATTCTTACAGTGCTCTTAGATGGAGTTCCTCATGTGTAGCGTAATGTGAGGGAAACACGGATGCCCCATATCAAGTCACTCTTCATTTCTTAGATAATAGGCTTTTCACTGAGAGACAAGACTGAACGTTTATTAGTGTTTATTCAATCCTAGTTTAATACGAACGCTGTTAAGAAAACATCAAGTACAGTTCCTCCCACGCATCTTTTGTGCTACTCTTTCTACATGGCTGAGAAGTACATTTATTTTTAGGGGGGGGGGGGCGATGGCCTTATTTTAGTTACGCCTTTCATCGTTTTGAAGAGAGCTGGAGTGGTTTTACCAACAAGGTACCAGCATCTCTAGCATCGAGTCTACGCTGCAGAAAAACAAAAAAAGAAAAAACAAAACGAAAAACACCTCTGCGCTAGGCAGCCCATGTTCAGAAGATGGGAGACATTCGGCCCCAAAGACCCAACTGTTTGGTGAGGTGCACTAACAAAGGGACTCGACTAGAAACGAATCGACTACCGCAATTGACTGCTGATGCTATTGACAAACAGAGAGGGCAACCTGTCAATAGGAGATCCTCAAAGCTAACTCCATTACACAATGTATCCGCAGAATCAGGGCAAATCCAGCATCGTAAATATTCTATTTCTTCTGATCACCTGTCCTTTCTCCACTGCATCTTATGTGGAACCGGCCCTGGTGTAAAGCCCCCCACCAAAATTCTTGGCTGTAAGACAAGGTCAATGTATATATATATATATATATATATATATATATATATATATATATATATATCCGATAGGATTATATGAATGAAAAAAATATCAGACACACATACACACACACACACACACATATATATATATATATATATATATATATATATATATATATATATATATATATATATATATATATATATATAACATTTTTCTGTCTTACTCGCAGATTCGTAAAAGAGAAAACAGTTAATCTCATAATAAACGAAGGTTTAGAATTTCTGACTCGTCGACTTTTATTTTATTAAAATGGACATGGAATTTTATTGTTGCCCTTAAAATAGTTGGGGATGAACCCTAAAATCGACACACCCATCCATAAGGACCCTTTCTCGGTAACTGTAATGGAGATACCTTACGCAAATAGGTTTCGCCTTATCCATTTCTCTATTCCTTTTTAATTACATGAAAGTGAGTAGGTTCTTTCCTGTTAGTGCTTACAGGGACATTTGACGTCAACCAATTACAGTTAAATACTTTATTTAGCGCTGTCTATTATTACGCATGAACTGGAAGACCTAGACGAGCCGAGTATCTGCATTCATAACATCAGCTCAATGGTAAACAAGCTAGACTCTTGTAATAAAAATTCTATTGTACTAAGATCGATTCTCAATATGTGCTCCAATAACATTTGTGTATGTTTTTAGCTATTTGTGAGAATACAAGAAAGAAAACGAATGGATAGTACAAAAAAGAAAACGTTATTAAATTGAGATTTTTTTATTCCCATGATTACAAGACCTAAACATATTAATCGTTAAGAGTGGATTGAAGTCATGCAATGTTCTCATATACCGGGTAAATATCCTTTCAGACACACACACACACACACACACATACATATATATATATATATAGATATATATATATATATATATATATATATATATATAGATATAGATATAGATATATATATATATATATATATATATATATATATATATATATATATATATATAGATAGAGAGAGAGAGAGAGAGAGAGAGAGAGAATATACAAGAGAAATAATCATGAATTGTGTTATATTATTTTGAAACTTTATTTGAAATCAGCTTCCATTTTTATACGGTGAATGTATCATTTTGCCTAGACAACATAAATAGACAAAGCAATTAGAAAAAATGGGACTGTTGCAGAGATCGAACTTGCGATGGATAGGGTATCTACTTCAACGTAGCGTTGCTCTTACCATTGAGCCCAACAGCCACCGAAAGAGTTGTAATACAACGAAACTGCTGTCTGTGGATGACACAATAATTAATATATATATATATATATATATATATATATATATATATATATATATATAAATCGTGTCTGCTATACATATAGTATCAGTAGCAGACATTGATCCCTCTCCCTTTATACCCTTTTATTATAATACCTAACCCCTTTTTCTCCAATCTCCATTCCTACTATCTTTTTAAACATCTGATTTCATGTTCTTCCCCATTCCGTTCCAAACCTCTCTTTAAACTCCCTATCTTTCTTTTTTCTACCCTCCCTAGCAACCCCTTTCAAGCCTAGTATCAGTGGCAGACACCAGCCCCTCTCCCTTACTGATCTCTTATTAATTTACCTTTCTTCTCTTCCCACACCTTTCCTACTGTATATGTCTAAGTTATAGTATCAGTAGCAACCACCATCGGGGCCTGTTGTTGTACACATGATAACTCTCAGTAGAATGACGGGTCATGGACTAGTACCCTTATCACCTGTCGATCAGCTTGATTTTACAGAATATCACAAGCACGCTCAACAATGCTTTGTGTACGAGACCAACGTATGTGTAATGGGCGAACACAGGCGATTATCTACTCTGCGTTCCTCTTCAAATTCAAAAGTCGATTGGTTAAGATTAGATTATCAAAGAGAGATTAATCTTGAGCAATTAGCAATGATAATTCCTCTGGCATACGAGATGCCGTATATATAATATCATCATCAGGCATCGTAAGTCCAGTGCTGTACAAAGGCCTTTCTGAATCCCTTTCATGACGAGCGTGATAGCGCTTATCTTTCCGATGCCTTACCGACAAACCTTTCTATCTCATCTCTCCATCTGTTTTTCCTTCTACGTTTAGTGTCCCACGGGCACTAGCCAGTCAGTCTTTGGCCATATCTATTGTCTATTCTTCTTGCTATGTGTCCTACCCATCTCCATATAGGTTGCTTAAATTATTGTTCACAGATTTTGCAAGGTCGCACATGTTTAAAATAGGTGTCATGATTGAAAATAAAAATTTTCAGCCTTATAGAGTAATGCATGTTTTTATCCCCACTTTCAACTTCTTCTTTTGTTTACTTACTATCGGGCTGGGAAAAAACACCAAACACAATTGTAAGATGACTGGCGAAAAAACAGATATATGAAAAATTAGAATGATGCGATTTGAGTAGTATTAATAATCACAACTGGAATTTGAACTCGGATCGCTGATAGCCCTATCTGCATCCCTTGTATATCATCAAAGAAACAATATATATGTGGTGAGTTTTAATTCAACAAAGAAAAATCATAATATCCATTTAATTTCTCTTGGTATAAACGTCATAGTTATTGTAAATAATGTTCGAGCTACGTTCACCTTTATTGGTGTCGCTGTAACAACAAAAATGCGAAACTAGTGATTTTATGAAATTTCTACAGATTTGGCAAAATCCGTGAACATTTCAGTAATTTAACGAAATACCTTCTTTCACAATCAGTGCAATAATGGTTAATAAGTGTGATGCTGGCCTTTACTAGTAATGAGTTCAATCCTCATTGGTGGCTCCACTAGCGTTGCCTTGTGTCAAACTAGACTTATATACGCTGTAGATACTGAAGCAGAATATATTTTATATTTACCATGTTTAGCTCAGTTTGACATAAGGCCTTACGAACGAGTTATAAGAATAAAAACATAAAAACTCACCGAATGTACATTGTTTCCTTAGTGATATTATAAGAACTACTTACATTTTTGATGGGAAGGGAATAATTATCAATTGGAATCATCAACATCGAAATAGTGCTATCAGCAATATAAGTTGAAATTCCTGCTGGGGTTGTTAATTGATGCCAGTTTCGAGGTCACTAAGTTTCAAAATCCTCGATTAATATCGAACAAGTTCCACGGAAGATAGAACGAACAAAGGGTGCTGAAACAACTCTAATCTTGGCCTGGAGATTCTGAGAGGAGGCAATTTCCTTATTACCCATAATTTGCGAGCTTTCTTCATCCGTGCGTGCGTGTTTCTACCACAACCTTCTTCGTAGGTCCATTTTCAACTGTTAGTATTCTTCTTCTCCTCTCCTTCCTACTAGCAGGTAAACGATAAAACAGAATAAAGTCAGAAGATGAAGAAGAAGGAAGAGTCAGATAACTGACAAGCTTGATGATAACGGTTTTAATGACTGAGTCCGTGTCCAATTTTTTTTCTTTTAAAAAACCATAAGGTATAGGATGCAACTTCTTTATTCCTATTTCCTGCAGTTTATTTTAACCCCCGAAGGATTGATTAGCTGAGAAATGTTTTATAAAAATACTCCTATTGAGTGCAATACGCCTTATACATTTCTCCAAACCATAAATTGACTAAACGATCATTTAATAATTTCTTACTTACGGATACATTGATAATTCTACCCTAATCTATTTGATGAATACATTTGAATAAAAGTCAGTGTCAGACTTTCCACATGCCTGGGGAAATCTAGCCCCATACAACTTTATGTTGATTTTCTTCTAAACTTAAAACGTTGCATAGTGTTAGAGCCAAGTTAATAGATCCAGGCAAACCGGAATGGCTTAGTAAAATATTTCTCACGAGTAAAATTGTTTTTTTTTAATGAAATTTTAAAAAATTAACGATATTTTATCACGTTTGTAAACGGAGAAGCCTTAATTCAAAACAAGTAATGTTATTTATTTTTCTGTTTCACTTAAATAAATGGATAACTTGGAGTGCTATTTCAAGTTGTCAAAAATGCACTGTGAGATCTTATATTTAAAATAATGCACATAATAATAATAGCAATCTTTTTTTTTGGTATACTTTCTCTTTATATTTATGTTTTGTTTATTACGTATGTAATCCAAAACGTTAAGAAAGGCAACTTCTAATTTATATTTTAGAATTGAAACAAAAATGTGAAATATATCTGAGTTGAAAGAAGCTTTAAAAAGCATTCGAATCAGAGTCGCTTGTTCGCGTATCTATTACTCCACGTCCAATTTAGAAAAGTGGCGCGAAATTAAAAACACGTGCGTCTTGTCAAAAAACAGGGCGGGGGGAAGAGACAGAAACTAATCAAAATCGTTTCCTTTTCATTTAGCCATCGCCGAACCCTCCTCCGAACTTCCTACGTCGGTCAGCTCAGCTCACGGTATGATTTGTAGGCGTGGATTTTACTGGGAGTAGGATGTGGCCGGCATTGGTGAAAGCAAGAATAAAAAATCAAGATGCATTCAATATTTTTTTGGTCTTGTATTTCATTTTTTTTTTTTTTTTACTCTAATTTTCCCTCAATGATTTGTTCTGTCTGTTAAGAAATGTAGCTCTATTTTCGTAGGATTTTTATTGTTTTGTTTTCAAATTAAAAACGTAGTATAATCTGACTTCTTTTTTTTTCTTTACGCTTTTAACACTAAGCAAGGCCTTCCGGTCACTTTTCACATCAAAGGTTTAATAAAAAAAAAAGGAGTTTTTGTACCACAAAATTTAAGACAGTAAAACATGTTGAAATAGCTCATTGACTGTAAAAATCACATGCACTCGGCTTGTTTAAAATGAAGGTTAAAAAAGCAATAAGAGAGTTAAATAACTCAAAAGCGATAAAAAAAAGTCTGACCTTCTTCGAATAAAAGTGTTGCGTTATGAATTGAATTTTTTAACGATGTATAGCAATAATTATATTTTCTTTTCGTTCACGAACTAGTTTGACGCAGATTAAGCACAGCGTATAATCTCCACAGAAACTCATTAAATTACGTACAGAAGCAGTATCTACATCTTCTGATAGTTGATGCCAGCATCTCATTTTGTTCAGTAGAGTGTGTTGTTATGATATCCCAATAAATAGCAACATAATAAGACCTAACGTGACAATTTTATACGGATACATGTGGCTAGTATCAAACCGACATTTTGATGTCTTTTGTGCAAATGACCCCCGACAAGGAAATTTATTTGGGGATTCGATAAAATAGATATCATTCTACTGCTTCTCAACAATCAAAACAATCACTCAAATTGTGATGAATGTAGAAGAGAACCTTAGAATTAAAATGAATAAAAAAAATATATAGAGCTCATAACTTTATTTTTCAGCTGAAATGAGCAAATTTGTTTTTCAGAATGTCACCGCTTAGTACTGTAGTCCTAATCTTTTTTCCCTGTGGACTACTTAATGCTCTCAAAAAATGTGCGGACCATTAAGAAGCTTTTCTGCTGATGAGGTGATTATAGTAATAATAAGCCAGTAAAAGTTTCCAGAAACTACATTTATTTCATAATGAGTTTCCTTTCGTAGCCTTCTTGTATGGGTCTCGTAAACCATTAGTGGTCCGTGGACCACACTTTGTGAACGACTAGAGAATCACAGCAATTTTAAAAGCATTCCGCAAAGTCATTAGAATAAGATTAGGAAACTTTAGGATGGGGTTTTACTTTTGCAAATATTTCGGTGTTTCTTTACATCACCATCAGAAAAAATCATCTGATGGTTAATCGTTTGGCTCGATTATAATGTTGAAAAAGGAAAATAATAAATGCAGCATTGTTTAACCACCAGTAACGTGGTGTGGTTAAAGGAAGACCCCGACTATCAGAGGATATGTCCTGAATCACGTGAAAATACACATCAATTGCTGATTTGACCATGGAACAAATGTATGGAGGGACCAGTAAGCATTCGTGTCAGCATTTCATGCCTTTTCCAACATTCAACGCTTCGGAAACAAAACTGACATAAGCATACAAATGTAAATGGATTTAAAAAAAAACTTTCTTTCAACAGAGGAAAAAAAAAAACGAAATTAATTCCTCGTAGTGTTTCTCAAGAAAAACGACGCAATGGTCATCACTGTTACATTCACATGTAGTTTCAAATGAAAACATAATTAATGTGTATTTATTTCATTTTGATTAATCACCGCAACCCACAGAAGACCGATCTAATCACTGTTGCTAGGTTTAGGTTATTCATGTTTTATGATATTTATATTTTTCTATCAAGTCTATCTGTTATGAGTAATAATATTATATTGAATTGCATTTACTTTTCTTCGAAACTAATCAGGCATGGTAGCTCATACTATATTTCCATTAGCGCCATCAGCTTACGGCTGTAGAATGACGATCTGAGCTGTAATAAAAATCAACTGAAGTTATGATTGAGAAATACTTGTAAAAAGACAGACATAGTTAACTATGCTTCATCTAATTTTCATAAAATACTGCAGATAATATAACAAACTAAACCATCAACAACCCTTTGAAATATGCTCATGAAGAGCTTCATCTTTTTATAGAACTTAGCAGTATATGTACTTAGAAAAGCGTTGCACTTCGCAATAAATTACGCGCTTCCTTTGTCACTGAAGTATCCCAAATTGAAAATAGTCATAAATGCTCGATGTAAATATTCTTTTCGATGATCATGATTTATCATTTGTATTCTCCCTTCAAATACAGTAAATTTCGTTCGTCAAATATTGTGCAAATTTCGAGAATAAACGTCAAGAAATATGTAAAGGTTTAAAATGCACTAAGATCCCTTTTTTATTTTCTTCTTTTTTTTGAGTCATCTCAATCTCAGATTTGTATTCTTTTTTCTTCCATCTTTCAGGTACGTACCTTCCAGAAATAATGGAGGTCTAACACATGGAAGATTGCGGATAGCAAAAGCAAAGGTAAGTTGAATACTCAGTTAAGAAAAAAGAAAAAAAAAGATGCCCTTGTATCCACATAGAGAAATCAATCAGTGGGTGTTAAATACGCATTTCTGGAACGATTTTAAAGGAATTTTTCCCACAAATGATCATTGATTTTATCTTTCTTCGGGAAAACTATTTCGGATGTGTGGAAAATGTGACATGAATTAGACATGACAACCTGAAGTTGTCTAACTGACAAAGTAATTACTGGAAACCATGTAATGAATGTTTATAAAGAAATGCATAATACAAGATAATTGATGTCTACACAAGAAAATATAATATATTCATACAAAAAGCTATGAAATAAACGCATACACATAACAGTTATATATGAACAAAGCAATATACTGCGCAACTTGATAAACTCATATACAAGGCAATGTAATAATCACAATCAACCCAGCCAATGAAATTGATATATATGTATATATATATATATATATGTATATATATATATATATATATATATGTGTGTATATATATATATATATATATATATATATATATATATATATATATATATATATATATATATATATATATATATATATATATATATATATATATAATTGAGTGTAGTAATTGCATACGCGATCCAACGCACAACATAGGAACTTGAAAGACGTACCGGAGTTACAAGTAGTGCGTAAAACACTGAAGTTGAAAATCTATGGACCAGGATTATATTTCATATTAAAAGTTCTAATTCATTTCCTATTCTGTGCAATGCCGTGTAACCGATTTTGTCTGACCCATGAAGACATAGTTAAGGGATTGGAAGGAAGAAGTTGCAACTGGGGACCATGATCAGAATTCAGAGGCTTGGCGACAGGCTACCCCAAAATACGTACACGAGTGCACAGAATAGTTGGAGAATTCCGTAGTATTGATTGTTTAAATAACAATAATCAAACTTAACAAAACGTGTGAAACGGGGACTTTCCGATACAAAACGAAAAAAAAATTATGTATCGATTATAATGATTATTGTAGGTTGAATAATTTTACTACAGCAACTAAAGTTTCTGGCATCACAGAAACCTGTTTTCTTCAGTTTAAGAATAAAGGAATATTTTTAATGGAAGTTATGTGATTTATCTGTGCATAGAAATTTATTGACGGTAGTTATTTATTTTCTTCTAAAGGTGGAAATCGAAACTAATGATAGTGATATCATACACACCCATTTATTTGACGAATGATGTGTCTATTTTTTTTCTTATATACAGCTACAATTGTTTCAAAGTGACCGTCAGTCTTGCATCTAATAAATTTAGAGAGTAACTTGAGGTATACAATATGATATGAAGGATCGATTTACTTAACTTTCTGTTGACGCAGTGAAATGAGTGAGACAAGTGAATGTTTACTTGGGACGAATTCAGTGTGATTTCCAGGAAATTAAGGGAATCAAGCATACATTTTAGATTGATATGTAATTCTTCACGAGTCCGTTTTCATGTAGAGTTACGAGAAAAATAAGGCCTACCATAGAGGGATGATTTGTTTCCTTGTGTCTCTGGGTTATTATTAAATTAGGTACATCGATCCTCACTGAGCGACTTTCTTTAACGGCCATGAACAAGTCTAAATAAATAAGAATGTTATTAGTTTGGTACATATGTTTCCAGCTCTTTTTTTTCGTCTTAATTTTTTGGTATAAATTCATTGACTTATTTTTCGGTCATCAAAGTATTTTTGTAAGTTTTCCCTACGTTACTTTTCCAGTCAATCTTGTATTCCATGGTATAAGAATTATTCTAGTTTCGATTCGATGAATTCTTCAGGAATTTTTTTATCTTTAAATTGTTGTAAGAGTCTGACTGGACAAAACAAGGGTAAGTGTCAAGCCTGGAGAATCGGGTCTGTGTGGAAGAACTTCCTATTTCAAGACGATAATTATTCGGAATTACAACTTTTGGACTGGTATGGTTATATAGCAAAATCCCTGATCAACTTCCTTACCCTGTCTCAGTTACAGCCAAATCACGTCGGACACCCCGATTCGAGGTTAAGTAACGTTCAGTACCTAGATTAGTGACCATCTAGGAATACCAGTTACTGTAGGCAGTTGGGAATCACGTAGAACTGATCCCGTTAAACCCCCCCAGGAAGTGACCGATCTCCACAAAATTTAAAAATGCAAGCCAAAACTGCACCCCGTATCCATTCTAAACCCTTTGGTTGGCCTGGCTGCGAGCGATAAGAAACGAATAATTGAACCCCCATACATACACACAAGATATGTTCCAATGGTTCGTTCAATTGATTCGAAATTCACCTCCAATCTTTCCACGAAGTGTTGTTTTGTGCTGAGTCATCCCCCACATGTCATTCCAATTTATTAGGTTTTAAATTCTGTGTTTATTCAGTGCATTCTTGGTTCCGTGAGCTCAAAATCTGCTTTGTAAAACTTTGCCAAACATTCGAGTCACGTCTACTGCATCATTACCATAGGCTCCGATGATCCACTGCCTAGCCTCCGCTGCCAATTTCCCCGGATGAAACATGAAGCGCAGACTATGTTCAACGATCATTCTATACTCAACTATAATTTTAAATAAATCAAATCAAAACTGCTACTTTTCTGCAGACAGTTCTAACAGAATATGCACGCACAATCAATGAACTGTTGAGCAAACTTCAAAGACACTTCTAAGATTTCCTTAACATTAAGGATGCAGCTGGTAATTTCCACATCGATCAAACATATAAAATAATGGTCGATAGAAAACATTCTCGGCCAACTGATTTCAGCATATAGGGATACGTTTAATCAAAATTTAAGACCATCATCGAGTACCTTTGCTTCTGAAGTATTCGTGTCTACAGAGTTAATTTAGTTGATTTACTTGTAAAATCTATGGTCTCTAAGCTTCAGCAAGTCAAATAGTATTTCATGTTGACAAAAAATCACTTATAAACATTCGTACATCTGAAGATAAATTGTCTTACAGATTTCTTTCGAGTTATAAAATTAACAAAAAATACTAAATACAATGTTACTCTGTGTTTCTTTGTCTTTTGTCTGTGAATATAACGGAAATCAGCAAAACGGACTCTCTTTTTTCGTGACTGAGAGAAGCATTATTCCATTGAATATAGAACCATTTTTCTCGACGAGCCGATAGTCCTTCAAAAGAGGTCAGATTCATACGAGAGTGAGTACCATTCATCCTTGAAATACAGATGGCATTCAACGCATTTTATAGTTTGTTTTTTTTTTTTCAATATTACAGACGGAAACCTTCACAAACGTAAAAAAGGACATAGACGCCCCCTTTTGCTGTGCTTCCTGGCACTTTTATAATGAGTGATCTATACATTGAAACAGCACCATTCTTGTAATATTTTGATGTATGAGAAAAATCCTTGATATCTTTCATGAGTTGTTAAGTCCATTTAACAAAGTGCTGACAAGATATGCACTTGCGCTTAAATTTTGATGGTTGATGCACACAGGAGTGTACTGTGCTTGCAAGTCAATAACCTTCATCGTAGCACATGAAAAGACTTAATGTACATCTTCAGGACATGAGACCAGATGGTTTATTCAGGCGACAGGGTTTGTGAGATTCGTTATCACAATGGCATGCAAGAAAAATAAACCTAAATTGTATAATCTCTAGATATTTACCTAGCGTAGGTTAGTTTAGTACAGTGATGAAAATCTATTTAGTTACACTGTGTCGAAATTTGAATCATCTTATTATTGGAATATCACTTAAATGAATGTATGTATTTGAGCTTTAAGTACATGTCGATAGATAATCGGTCAATTTTTATAGCATATTTATAACACAGGGAGTTTGATCAAATATAACTCTGAATTTCAAAAATTATTTATAAACCTTGGACAATAAAATAATATCAAAATATTTTTTTTCAAAGTCCATCGCTGATCAACTAAAAACCAGCGGCTTATCATTGCTGACACGCGTGTCATAGGCTCGCTATCACTGATCCAGTGCAAAACTAAATGGAGAGAGAAAACAGGGCCAGGAAATGTGTATTGCGCTGATCTTGCAGATTAGAATGACTTTCCTAGCTTGAAATATAACTTAATCTTATTTTATACTTCGTCTCTGGCATTGGCTGCTGGACGCCGGTTAGTAGAACGCGACTAGTTCAACCTTGAAATAGGCTATGTATCGTTATTTACAGAGCTAAAGTGAAATAGGTGCAAGGTCATCTCTCGGGCGATGCATTCCATAGTATTGCGCATGAGAATAAATCCCGAGTTAAATCTCTTGATTTTTTCATCACAAGATGGTCGACAGAAGATGTTAGCTGGTATGCTAAACGGATTATACACCTGAAGAAAGTTGTAGAATGGAACGACCGAAACAAACGTTATGGTAATAACAACTTCAATAACAGGAATAGATTCAATTGACCGAAGAAACTTCGGAGTGATAATGATTCTTGGTGATCGACAATATATGCATGAATGCATATATCTTTTTCTTTTTTTACTTGCACTGGTAGGAATCATATTATTTGCAGTTTCGAATTTTAGGATATCAATTCATGAATTTATATACGCCAGTAAAATAAATCAAATACACACTGACCCCGAAGAAATTCCACAGCTGTTAACTACTAATATTCATTATTTCTTTTTTCTCTTCTTTTCTCACAGTTTGTTTGTATCTTCGAATACTCCCCTTTTCGCCTCCCATCGTCGCTGCCCATTTTAGTTTTCTCTAAATGTTATGAAAACATGGAATAGTTTCACATGCGAAAAGGAATAAGTTCAAGTTTGAATCCTCCGATCTATCTTCTTTTTTAATTTTTTTATTTCCGTAGAATGGTTAATGACTCGCAATTATAATGCCTTTCCAGCCCTTCGCATTTTTAAATCTTTCGGCCATTGCCTCATAATATCCAGCCAAAACCCCGTTTCTTCATTTCTTCCTATCGTACCCATCCTCTCTAAGTCTTTAGTTTTGCCCCCGTCAACCTACCCCACCACCTTCTCATCCGCTGAATATTACGTAGGTTTCTTGGCCCGAAATCGTTATTGATTCTAATTGAGAAGCGTTGCGGGTCGAGTAAATACTACTCTTACATTCTTTGTAGAAAAGCATAACGGTCGTACATACATATAGAAGATAATTGCATTTATAACCTTCATTTGCAAGAACATTACGAAAGATGTTTGATGTAGAATATATTTATTTTCACCAGCTTCGCCATTCTTATCTATTCGCGTATCTGACTTCAATTCTTCCATTTTAGTATTACCTAACAAGGATACAGGCAGCGCAAAATTGTTGATATCTAAAAACCAAATATGACCTGTAAGATTTAATGTCCTCCAAAGTAAGAGCACGGGATGTGTTTATTGCTTTTGAATAGCATGCCTCTTTATATATCAAATCATAAGGGAATTTATTGCATTATAACCAACACATTATTTTAATTTTATTGCAAGAGATATGCCCCCATATATACATAGTTCGATACTATATTGGACAGACACACACGCATATATATATATATATATATATATATATATATATATATATATATATATATATATATATATATATATATATATATATATATATATATTACAATTTAGCTAAAAAAGTATAATGGTTTAGTGATTCTGTAAATTTTCAAAACAAACAGACTTCCAAATCATCCTACAATGATGACCGGCAAGTCATTCCCTTTCCAATCCCTGTTAAGGTACAATGTGGAATATCAAATTGTATTATTATTAGTATATCTCTGAACTTTTGTTCAATCCTAGTGTGAGACAATAATAAAACTACTAATGCTAAGAGGGGAGTGCAGTCAATATACCCCCGTCAGATAAATAAAGTGTTCAGTTCGTTACTTCCTCACACCTACCAGATGATACCTGATGAAGGCCGTAGAGTGAAACAGCCGAAACGTTGTATGAAAAACAACCAAGATGAGGATGGTCCGAATATTAATAGAAATATTGTATTATTATTGTTTAATTTTGGATTCTATTATTGTACGTTAAATATTATTGTGGGGATCATCAGCTGTCTAGCAATGAATCAGTTTCGGGGATTTAATTTAGGATACTTAGACCTTCGTTTGTTTGACATTCATTTGTCTAATGTCATTGAGATCATTATTTTTATCTATATTTTACTGTTATTCAATCAATGAATCAGATATCCTGAAATAATTGCACGGGTCTATTTAGCCCATGTTGACCATCTAATGGTATTTTATATCACTATTTATATATTTTAGATATATGTTGTTTATTTTGCTGATTCAATGCCATGGTATCGATTGTCAAATATATGCGTTCAGAAAAATATAAACATTATTTACAGTTTCTTATCTTTTGTTGTTTCGAATATCCAGTGCAGTATCATAAGTACTATATATTTACTATGGAAAAATGACTAGATCACCTCTAGCTATTACACTCTTTTATAAAAAAAATTGAGATGAACTAAGTCTCTTCCTTTTCTCATATATAAATAATGAATGAATATATATATATATATTTAAATGGTACATCAATATATTTATATATATATATATATATATATATATATATATATATATATATATATATATATATATATATATTTGGTTGTACCATTTTCAAATCAAGACAGAACGGAAGTATTCAGTGTGTATGGAATCTTGATTTTTTTCGGACATGTTTCGGAGTTCAACTCCATCGTCTGCGGTTATATGTTCGTGTGGTCTTCTTTTGTTGGAGGGTGCAGACACAGATATGTGAAATTTTCCTGATATCAGAGCCGTCACGTTACAGGGAAGAGTCGTTAACGGTGGTATATGTATTTCTTTCCTTCATGTGTGAGTGAACTTGTAACTACCAGACTGGCTAATAAGTCTTAGAATCAGGAGATCTGTGCGTGCGTGCGTGCGTGTGAGCTAAGATTCTCTTCGGGTGGGCATGCACTTATATTCAGGTGTTGGTCTCCTAAATTTCAGAGGGTATAGATCTACAGTGGTGTCACCTTTTAATGTAATGGGTGGAGCTACTCAAATATCTTAGATTCAGTGCGTCAAAGTAATTAAATAATTTGATACTACGAGCATCAACCAGTTGTTTCAAGTACAGGAAACCTGTATCTATTATGTTATGCAATTGTATCTGTGTGTATGTGCTATGTATATGTGTGTGTGTGTGTGTGAGAAAGGGAAAAAAGAAGGGAAAAGGAAGAAAGAAAGGTCTAATAGAACGAAAATCCAGAGTTTTCTAAATCATTAAAGAAAAAATTAAATCCAAAACCAATATTTTTTCTAACTATAACATTATATATATATATAGGTATATAGATATATAGATATATATATAGGACTAATATTTACAACGAGAGATGGAATTATATGTCCGAAAAATGATCACCAGAAGATAGATTAAATCAGTAAAGAAGAAAAATATATTATAAAAATAGAAAAGAATCGATACATCTTATCATAATTCACCAAATGCCCGTCCGTCCGTTTGTATGTGAAAGGCTATTCCTGAAACCACACCCGATGAAATTTCCTGTGAGTACGTTGGGGAGCCACCGGCAGGTTTTTGAAAGCAAGCTAAACTTAGAAAGTCAACCTTCCAAAATATGGAGTGGAGGACTTCCAATTTTAATTCTAATCCATTCTAAAATGGACACACATTTTGTAGCGGCAGCATTAGCCCTAGGCTGTTGGCAGATGATTGAAATTCAATAGTGTTTTAATTCTCTCTCTCTCAACCCTCTCTCTCTCTCAATCCCCCCTCTCTCTCTCTCTCTCTCTCTCTCTTGCACTCCCTTAACCCCCTCAAAGGACGTCGGCACTTACTTTCCCCTTCTTTATCAAAGATACGAATACGGAAACAGTCGTCGTATTAAAAAAAATGCATCTATGATGTGGGCATGTTGTCAAAAAATGTAAATACATATCCTGAAAAAAATATATCAATTTGAAAGAAAAAAATGAATTAAACGATATCCGATTTCCATTTATCTAGCAATCTATTCTATCAATTTCTTTGCTGTAAAAAATAATAACAAGTCGCCAAGTACGAAGAACTGTTTGAACATTCCAAATTTCAGAATATTATCGCCTTTTCTATTCTATGAATGTTTACGAGTGTTAAGTTATAGATACGCTTAGATTTCTGATATAAGGAGGTTGGCCCCGATCGTAAAGCGTTACGTTAAACGACACACAAATAATACGAAATAAGAGAATTATTTGAAGTAAATACATTAAAATTGCAATTTTACTCCGCTTATACTTAAGATTATCTTTTTTACAGCAAATTCGAACCCGCCCATTTCAGCTAGCTGACAGAAAGAATAAAAGAATAATGAACCATCATAGATGGAAAAAAAAAGGAAAAGAGAAAATGAGGAAATAAAGACGGGCGGACAGAGAGGGTTAAGAGAAGAGAGAGAAACATGAACAAGAGACAGAGGAAGAGGTGGAAATTGACATTACGACTGGAAAAGAGAATAAATGTTATCAGAGTCTCTTAGACATGGCCATATCTCATTACACACATCTACTAACGTCGGCTGTGAGTGCACGGTTTCTGATTAATGATATAATCCTGCAATCACAGTATCACTTTTTTATTTGTTTGATGAGGCTTAAGTCTTCCAATAGCCCTACGATTACACGTTAACCTACACGCATATTGTCATATTTACACACGCAATCATACGCACAAAGACATGCGTCTGCTTACACAGGTATACAATCTCCAACCCCAAATCGTTGAAACAGGCATATTGGTATCGGCAATTCTTCAGATTTCGGAATGGTAGGACAGTTGGAAGACAATAAAGTCAATTTTTAGAGAATGGCAATGTCTCCTTTAATGTTCACTTCTTAATGTTATTTTGTAGCTTGTTTCCTGGTCATCAAACCAGTCAGTGGCATATGTTCACTTCTTCATCGGCGATTGCACTCAATCAGTACACATTCAAGATCTTCGTTTTTATTGCTCCGGGCAACGCCTTCCTGCTTTTCATAAGCTGAACATCATTGTAAATCTTCCTCTACTTATGTTCCTGATTGTTTTAGTCGCGTATGTTGGCAGCACCCACATCGTAATCTTCAATACGATACAACAGCAATAGATCATAATGAAGCATCTGTAATAACACTACATCTACTAGTAATGGAGAGTGCTTCTTTTTTCTGCTTCTTATTGTCATCCATAGGGGAATCTGCAGATCTTTCAGTCTTTTAAGAAGAGAAAAACAATAAAAACACAAGCAAAATATTCCGAGCAGCAGAGACAAGTGTTACTAGTAAGAGCTCTGAGACACAAATGCGTGGCGTGGGTAGAGCCAAGGATGTTCCAAAATGATAATTTTCTCTGTGCTTTCCAGTATTTAGAATTTTGGATAAGAGACCGGATTGTGTAACTTTACAATTAGAGAGATCCTTCTTACTCGTTGGGGTAATTGCATTTTCATCAACGACATCAAGCGGTTGATGTTTGTTCACAGGTAGAATTTTCGATTCTGATTAAGGAAAACATTGGTAGAACCCCCTCAGCTGACAGACTCCCTGCACTTAGAAGATTGGTGCAACAAAGAAAAAGATACATAACTCAAAGTTTAGCATGGCGGAGAGGCCATCATTTTACGGGGCTATTTTGGTGCCTCTGGCACTGGAGGTTTTGACCGTATCAAAAGATCACCAAAAGATTTTAAAACTAAATATGCTACCAAGGATAAGAAAATGAGGTCTCGTCCGAAGATCGTGAGTGCTCCATCAGAATGAAAACTCAAAGCACACGCCCCAAAACATGCAATTATGGTTGAAAAGGGTTGTTGCCAAAAAGGTGTGTGAAAACAAATAAAATGGGAGAATGCAAATATTACTGTCAAGGTCATATTCTCGATTTCCTTTTTCAAAATTACGACTTGTAAATTGAAAAATAATGATTTTTTTTGTTAAATTGCTTGGGGAATCCTTCAAAAATATCTTTATGGTAAACATTTGATAGATTTTTGTTTATTTCAGGAGATATTGTACAGGTCAGACGAAAATTCTATATCGGTGCTATATATAATTGTATGATGATGGATTCCGTTATATTATATTGAAACTATATTTGAAATGATCTCACACGGTGAATTCATCATTTGGCCTAGATAACGTAGTTATAATAAATGATTAAAGAAAATGGAGCTGCTACAGGGATCGAACCTGTGCCATCATCAGTAATCAGGATAGTGGAACTATTTAGATGCTTGCCTATTGCTAAACCAGCCTTTATATGGATTGATACAACCTTTCAGCTTACATCGAGAGAACGGACGGATCCTCATGCTCAAACACAAATTCATATGTGCACTTAAAAACATATAGGCGTGTGTGTGTGTGTGTGTGTGCACGCACGCGCACACATATATATATATATATATATATATATATATATATATATATATATATATATATATATATATATATATGATCCAACAAAATGATGTTCAATTTCTGGAGCAGCCCCATCATTTTTAATTGATATTCTATTTAGGTTGTTGAATTAGAGTGACACATTAACCGTGTAACGAGGAGAACTCATTTCTAATTGGAATTTCTCTATGATATGACGCAATATGTGATCATTCTGTTGAATCATATGTATCCATTCCTTAGTACATAACTTTCACGATGGAAAGGAACGAATAGATGGGAATTTGGGGTGATAACAGTCATTTGGGCCTTTGCATTACCGACGGCCGACGGCTGTTTGGAAAATCTTAAGAGCATTGCTACATTGAAGCGGCTACCCAATTGGTCGCAGGTTCTATTTCTTCAACAGCGTTGCCTACGCTAAGTGATACAAATAAGCATGTAGTGACGGGAGATCATTTCAAATAAGAGTTTTATATAATGTAACGCAATCTTTAACAATACATATATATTAGGGCTCTTGCACTTAAACGATATTCACCAGATTAGTCAAGCAATCTATTGTCACTCAGTTTACTCCGCACTGGCTAGCTTCGAACTTTACCCTTGTACCACACGACACCGACATGATAGACAATTACATTGCTTAGTTCGAGAATAAGCTTAATGAATATATATGTCCATTACATGCATCAACATGAGGTCGTTTGCACAAAGGTTATCCTCAACAGGTGAGTCTAACGTGTGAGGTAGATCCTGAACAAGGTTCCGAATATTTTAGCCTCATGCTAGTTTAATTACTTTTCCATATAAACATACATACATACATAAATACATACATACATACATATACACGAACACGCACATGTATACGTGTGATTTTTGTTTGTATTGTGGATGGGAAGTGAACCGACAGAATGTTGATGAAAGTGACTATTGGGAGGTGATGAGAAAAAGCTCAAGAGATTTAAGATGTAACACTTACTTCCTCTTGAGTTTTTCTCTCCACCTTCCTATTATCACTTCCATTGCATGCAATTTTGCAAACGTAATGCAGTAACAATGTTAGTTCTGTTTCATTTACAGGTATAAGGCATCCCCTACTTTCCGGAAGTTCTCTCTACGCCATTTTTCGCTCTTTCGAAGAATAGCGAAAAACAGTCTAGTCTTATGAGTGGCCTTTGTTTTTGCAACGAGCTGTTACAGGGGCAACCAACACCATCTCTCTCTCTCTTTCTCTCTCTCTCTCTCTCTCTCTCTCTCTTTCTCTCTCTCTCTCTCTATCTATCTATCTATCTATCTATCTATTTCTCTCCCTCTCTCCTATCACCCTAACTTCCAACGACTCAGCCTAAATTACCTCTTACGCCATGTTTGGCGTCTCGTAGCGTTCAAATGTTCCCCCATATATATATTAATGGCAATTGCTACTTCGTTTTATGCCATTTCGGCTAACAAAATGTTTTCAAAGGAACGTTTCACTTTTGGATAGCGGGAAAAACCTGTATGAATACAATCTCACTTGATACTTTCAAACACCCCCGTACACGATTTTATATACACATTCATGTGTATATAAGAAACATTCAGTTTCGAAAACATCCACTCGCTACGAACATATGCATTCAGAGTCATAAACGCATACAGGCACATAAATCAAACTCTCCAATCTCAAACAAAGCATGCTCACGTATGTGTGTACATATAAGAAGACCTATACGGATACTCTTGTGAGACCAAAAACAGATACGTACACTACACTGTTGGTCTTACACACAAAGAGATTCAATTACTCTCGCTCAGGTAGAGAGATATACAAACGATGATACACACGGACGCACACAGAGAATCGCGGTCTGTCCGATTCCCTGTCCAATATTTTTAATCAGATAAGGGCCGGACCGACATTCGGCTCGCTTTGCCTTCGTTCACGCACGGCAAGATGATGACTAAATTATATAGGGAAACATCGAATAGGTCGCCTTAGTCACAGACTCCCTGTTAGGGAATAAAGTTGAACGCCGAGAGAAGTCATGATAGTAGATAGAAGAGCCAAGATTTTCCATTAGTTAGAAGCAACCCCACATTTTTTCAGCCAGAAAATTCGTATTTCATTACGAGTTTACGTCTTCAATATTTAATAAGCTTAGTCTAACACAGGGCTCTTTTCTGGAATTATTTTGTTGCATAAGATCGACGTGAAATGAGATTTATTACTAAATTCAGAATCTTGGTATGACTATTTTGCTGAAGTCCAAAGAATGCATTGCTTCATTTGAAGACAAAACGTTTTTGAATGTATGTATCTCTCTAAAAACGTGTTTTTCCTTTACCTCTGACCCGTCAGGAATTATCAAATTACGCGCATATGCTCTGGAATATTAGATATGAACTCCCGTCATTACATGGATAATGTGACACTTGGCCAAGGCAGTTTAAATATAATAAACAATAAAAGAAAATGTGGCTGCTGCAGTAATCGAAACTGCAACCGATCGGTAACTATTATAATGATGAGTTATATTATATGAAACTCAACTTGGAAGTTGTGCGTTCAATTTCTACAGCAGCCTCATTTTTTCTATTTGTTCATTCTATTCAAGCCTTCTTGGCCCAGTGACACATTCTCCCGGTATTAACGGGAGTCATGTCATATAGAGTTTCAAATAATACAACGCATTCACAATCATTGTGTCGGATTATATGTCCATTGTTTTAAAACAAAAACAACAATAACATCACTACTACTACTACTACTACTACTACTACTACTAATAATAATAATAATAATTATAATAATAATAATAATAATAATAAATGTATGTATGTGTGTGTAAATATAATTTCAAAAATTTCAGTCATATATATATATATACTGCTGACAGAAATTGCTGGCATGGTCTGAGTTTTTGAATTTATTGGAAATGATTATAAAGAAAATTGAGTAGTAAATCTTTTATGAAAAATAGAGATAACTAAAGGTATGTAGTTAATAAATGTATAAACACAAATTTTAATATTTAGTTTTGAATGATTGTAAAGGAAAGAAAAAATTATGCCTCCCACTTGAGGAGAAAAATAAAATAAATAGGCAAGTGTACATCCTTTTCGAGCCAGAACATTTTCTATTTTTTTTTTCGGAACTTTTTATCAAAATTAACACGAACATCTACAAGGACACTTTGCCACAGTTCATGTGCATAACTTGCAAGTTGTTGCAGACTCCTGGGTTTGCTTGTCCTTATACGTCTTTTCAATTCATCCCATAAGTTCGGGATTCTGTAAAAGCAAAAGTAAAACTTATGTATTTTATCTGGAAGATATATCTGGACTAATTTGGAAGCATATTTTGGATCATTGACGTGCACGTATCAAGTTTTCAAGTTGACAACTAACATCTCACAATCATTCACTTATTTTCATTGTACCATTCATTCTTACCAAGCTTCCTGTTCGTTTTATAGAGAAACACCCACTGAAGCATGATATTCCCTCCATGTTTTGATGTAGGGACGTTGCTCTTCAGACTGAAAGCCTCACCTTGAAGTCTCCAAACAAATTTTTTTGTCATTACGCTCCTCAAGTTCTAGTTTTGTCTAGTTTGACCATAGCATATTCTTCCAGAACGAGAAACGATTATGAATATGTCGATTTACCAGAGATAGATGAGATTTCAGTTGGCCTGCTCTGTGCAGGGCTCTAGAAGTAGCATATCTTGTTATATTTTACTCCAGCGGTATCCTAATTATTC
The DNA here is from genome assembly GCA_963457665.1 of Thysanoteuthis rhombus. NCBI lineage: Eukaryota > Metazoa > Mollusca > Cephalopoda > Oegopsida > Thysanoteuthidae > Thysanoteuthis > Thysanoteuthis major. Next base: position 18,722,855 of record OY735205.1, on the reverse strand, counting down.
CTGAGATCATTAGTTGTGATATTTGGGTGATTTCCAGAAGTTCATCCAAGGTTACCTTCTGCTCAGGTCGACTGTTTGTTCTTCTTACTTCATCCAGATTCATTTGTAACAGTATCTCTTTAACTTATGAATGATGTTATGGCGTGAGTTACTATAACGTGACTGAAATCACAAACGTAGATTCTTCAAGAAATAAAAAGATATCAATATTCATCACTTAATATTCATTATTTACACATTAGAAAAATTATATAATTGTCTTGTTCATGCTTTTCTTGAGTCATTAATTTTGGACATAGCATTTTAAAACTTTTTGCAGTGAGTTCTTAAAAGTTATTCTTGTGTACACATCAGCATAACACTTTAAACTGCCTCCACGTAAAATGAAGACTCAATTGCAACACTATTTAAAATGGTATTCTTCTTAAACTAAAAAAACTAACACCGTACCAATAATTTCAGTCAGCAGTGTATATGTGCATCAATAAGCCCTTATAGATAATCATAGTGTTCTTGAACCGAAAATTACAAACTATCTAGTTATAAAACTTCCTATGTTAATTTGATTGTATAGAACACTGGATGTTCTTAATTGGGTTCATGTCTTTGATTTTGTTTACACGCTTTTGCCAATTGGAAATGAATGCGCCAATAATGCTATGTTCACCAAACTAGTTTGACAGAAATTGGCGGTTAAGTTATGCTCTGGTCTGAACATTTAACGGTGATGAACCCAATTAGGATAATTTGTAGTTTTATACTATCAAAAATTGTAGGTGGAATATTTTCTAACTAGATAGGCTGTGAAATGCTGGTCTAGAAGAATGGAATTCTCTAACTGCTATGTTATTTTTTTTTTTTCTTCAGAAATGGTTAATTGGTAACCAAAACGAAAAGCTTGAATGCCACCAACGCTGATCATATTAGATAGTAATTTACTGTGCTTATGCCCTTGTCTTTGGATTCATAACAATACTGATGCATTGAATTTCAACTCGTAGGCTAACAATTAATGGAATCTGCATGACCAATTTAATATTTATGTGAAGCTATGAAATATCGTTAAAGCTTTTTTAATAATTATACAAATTAATAATAAAAATATTCTTACAGGGGAAGTCATTTGTCATTTACGTCCATAACCGGAAAAGGAAAGACTTGGTTGGATGATGTTCAGTGCTTTAGCAATGAGTCCTCTGTATTTACTTTTCATCATCATGAAATCAATGAACGAATTGTGATAGGGACGAATACAATGTTCAGTGCGATTATATTCATGGTCAGTTGAATGTTGGGGATTTTTTTTCTTTTACCTGAAACATTTTCAAATTGATCTTTTGTGAGCGAGCGGGGTCTCTGCAGGCACTGGCATATTTACAAATGATGCCCTCATTATATTTTCGATTTTTGAGATTTCGATTTCCATGACTTTCATTGTAGATGATTAATTAATACTCATAAAAAGAATTGAACCAAAAATCTCTAACCGTATAGATGAGACAGTACAATAAATATTGTTGGAGACTCAACTGACCTTCCACGATACTAATTTAGTTATATGTGTGCTAACAATGGAAAATGTTTTTTTTTTGTTCGTTTGTTTGTTGTTTTTTTTTTAAATATATACAGATATTTTTTTTTAATATGAAAAAAGGGATTTATGAGAGTTGGTTCCAGGCAACATGCCCTTTGCAAGATATGCACAAATTTTAATAAATGTAAGCTTATGCATATTGGAGAAACCAAACTGAAAATTTGGGGTTCATTTGGACACGGTTGGCTCACGAAGGGTTAACCGGTATATGCTGGCAAATCAAGATAAAAGGAAAAGGTTTGAAAGATCTGTAGAAGAAAACACTCCAAAAATCGGAGAAAAATCGTTTAAAATAATTGATGATGTTGAACCGCTTTTATTGCTAAGATATCCCTTCTCTTACCTGAGCTGTTCTGTGTGAATCCGAGCAAGCTTTTCATTCATCTATTTATTTTGCACGGATATGTTGAATGGTTAATCTTGGCCTAGTTCTGGCAGTGCCTTTTAGTTGGAAGCAGATTTTGTCACATCAATCTTCAAAGCTTGGGGTCCTGTTTACCTCTTTTTTAGTTGAGTTTGAACACCGACGTCTGGCGCCGGCATGAAAAACACAAACAGCCGCCACATTTATACGGCTGTATAAGCAATTCAAATTTTAACAGATTTAGTCTGACCCTGCGAAAGAGGGACCTAGAGTTCTTTCACTTGATGTAAATAGAACTTTCCTTATTGGTGTTTGTAATACATTTGTGATCAGCTTAATCGAACTACTCTTATATCTCGTTTCAGTCCAGGAACGCACAAAACAAACCAGCAAATCTTGATCTATAAAGTTGTCAACCTGGAAAATTCAATTAAAATGGTGCAACGCGTGAGTCTCAAGCGTTGTGTTACTCTTGTGGACTTGTACCAGGCTAAACTGAACTCGGTAGATAAATCAATAAATCAAGCCTAATTATACAAAAAAAAAAGCCTTTTTTTCACATCTGATATTCATTTTCGACACAACCTCCCTCCTTAACAAACTGTTACATAGATATTCCAAGTGACTCCTAAATCACAAATTACGAACTGATATATAATGACGAATTCGACATATACCATGAGGATATTGTAATCTAAGAATGTGACTTTCATTAGGTCGAACATTAATCGTCAATTAGTATCCCAGCTGATACAGCTTACAAGCAGATAGAGTGATGACTATAGATGGAAAAATAAAACTTTCTTGTAGCATTTCAAAAGTCATCAATAGTTGATAATTAAAAAAATGTTATAAAGAAACGGATATATATTTGATCCGACAGAATGAGGAAATCATTAAAATAGTAATGGTCTGCACCAAAAGCTTGTTTAAAATCACTGAACAGATTTTGAAAATGAGAATTTCATGGAAAATCTGAAGGGTTCAGTGATTTTCATTATCCCTTGGAATTTCACAAAATCGCAATTGTCTGCGTGTGTGTGCTACAGTACGATTGTGAAACTAATGATTTCGTGAAATTCTTAGGGATTATGGACATCACTGAACACTTCAGTTATTCCATGAAATCCTTATTTTTGAAATCCGTGTAGTGATGGTAAACAAGCTTGTAGTGCCGATCATTACTGCTTTAATGATCACCATTGTCACTGGTTAACCTATCATTGTGAATTTGTGTCAAATAAGCTGCATATACTGTAAATACTGAAGCAGAATATTCGTAATGTTTACTAAGTTCAGTTTAGTTATACACTAGGCTACAGTTATGGGGCACCCATGGGGGTTCGAGCACGTATAGTAGTAATAGTAAACATCATTACATTGGTAAACATTACTAAACTATACCTGAAAAAAAAAAAGAATGCATAAAATCGATGAAACATTTATCAAATCACTAGTTTAACAATCTTATTGTGACGTGTATATACATACACACACACACTATATATATATATATATATATATATATATATATATATATATATATACACACACACACACATATATATATATATATATATATATATATATATATATACACACATATATATATATATATATATATATATATATATATATGTATATATATATATATATATATATGTATATATATATATAATATTGATATAGGGAGTGGGCAAATTCAAGAGTGAAAGTGTATAGAAGTTGGGTTTATTTATCCGTAAATGTTTTCATTGATATATATATATATATATATATATATATATATATATATATATATATATATATATATATATATATATATATGTGTGTATGTATGTGTATGTGTGTGTGTGTGTGTGTGTTTGTGCATGCATATATCTATCCTGAAAATGAGAGAGAGAGAGAGCAAAGCAGAGAGAGAGAGAGAGAGAGAGAGAGAGAGAGAGAGAGAGAGAGAGAGAGAGAGAGTGAGAGTGAGAGTGAGAGTGGAAGCAAGTAGAGTTGGAAAGTAATCGACGGGGGCCGCCTTGCCATTCCCCTGGTCTTAATTGAGGAGCCAGCGACGCCTTTCGCATGCGGAAGCAGACAATTTATGGACATGACCCCCTTTTTTTTAAGGATTCCACCTTTTGAGCTGTCAGACATGACCTATACGTGAGAATATTATGGTCTATTGTCGTATACAACCACGTAAAAATTCATAAAAAACTTACAAGTACGTACTTACATATATATACAGCAATATATCAAGTTATTTGTATATATACAAACATATTCATGTTTTATATCCACGCATACATGCACAAACACACATGCACGTATACACACAAACACATACACACATGCAAACATACACACACACACACACACACACGCACACACATATAAATATATGTATAATATTTAGGGAACAATCTTTCATTCGTTCGAGAGTGCCCAATTGCACAATATTTACACACATTAGATTCAGACACACGTTCACTCGTATATAAACAAGAAAAGTTAATCAAAAGTTCAAAAGATACCTCCTCTGTCGTTTTAATCAAATGTATCAATATATATATATATATATATATATATATATATATATATATATATATGTATACATACATACACACACACACACACATACACACGCACACATGGTGCAACGTGTGAGTCTCAAACGTATATATATATATATATATATATATATATATATATATATATATATATATATATATATATATATATTTATATATATATATATGAGGTGCTCCACAAAGGTCAGGGAATTTGAACAGAATGAATGATTCGTCCATCAGTCAACTAATCTTGTGTTTCCTGTATCTGGTCGGACAGTTCTCTCATCTCTCGTAATTGCTTCACCTGAAAATTAAAAAAATCATTCTGATCTTACTGATTAGAACATAGTAGGTCTTTTTTGTGAGGGTACATCTCTTCAAATTCCCCGAATATTTGGATTGCAACTAGCATAATAACATTTGTTGTTCATTAATTATTTGGACGCGTGTCATCATTATCGTTGTTAGGATTCTTACATTTCCACCCCATTCAAACTGCCACGCGGACAAAATAGCATGGTTCTTTGTCACTGGGATCAGTTAATTATTGTAGAGGCAATTGTTTTTGGGAAAATGGTGGTCAATCTGAGGGATTCTGCTGATATTTGCCAAATCTGCTGGATGTGACGTACGTCAGTAGGAAACCGAAGTGTATACCGGATGAAGCAAAATGATTACACCAATCAACGTAATGTTTCTTTTTGTGTAGTGTTTTCTAATTGTGTATGTGCAAAATGTACAGCAAACGGCTATTAATCCTTTCAAACTTTTTTGAGACCAGGACAGGGATATTTCCAAATGTGCCTCGTTCCAATGTTACAATAGATGAATTTGCGTATTTATACCCATCTTTTAGAAATATCACTTTTTCCAGGAAAATAAACAGCAACATTTTTATCTAAATCAGCATGTATGTAGATTATATTCAACAAAAAATGATCACAAAAAATGTTTCTTCGAGATTTACAGATATCCTGTAATTCACTTTCACAAACTAAGCCCCAAAATATCATCTCCCATCATGTTCTCGTTATAAGTTATTGGTTGTTGCAATCAAAGTCCAGTTCAGTCAAATGGAAAAACTTACTTTGGTTCTCCGAATAAGCTCTCGTGTTCTCCTAGGAGATATCAAGATGCCTTTTGAGAAAATTAGGCTTTGAGGAACAGCCTGTTGTCCATGATAGCATTGTTCCAATAATCCCAACCAGCTCCATAGTGCTTTCTGTCTTATGATTGCGCTGGAAGCATTGAACTACTTTAACCATGCTGTGCCAAGTTCCTATAGCTTTGCAAGAGAGCTTCTCGGGGAATTACTTGCACTCCAGGAACTTCTTTATCATTAGCACGACGAAGACACCGACTTTGAGCTCTTTCTCAGAGAGTACACTGATGTGCGTGGCCTACAAGATGTGATCTACCAATTGAGGATTAAAAAAAATGTGGTCACCTCATTTCACCTGCAATATAACACTGTCAGGCATTGATAGACAATGATGAGTACGGTTTGAAAGTCAATGATGGCATTCCAGAAAGGTCTATAAGTTTCACTGTCATATTTGCCTTTGGGGCAGCAGGGACAGCTTGTACACTACCGTGGGGTTGAACAACGTCGCGTGAAAGCCACTAGTTAACTCCCAGAAAGTTTTGATGCCACCATTGCACACTAAATTAGGCCTTATGAAACAACCTATCAGAATTCACGTCAAGGAATTTGCAACTTGTATTAAAGCAAAGTTAGGAGGTAATAATAGCAATTTTTCATACGTAATCAATCAGGAAATTGCACTTATTACTCAGGAATAGAAAAAATCTTCTTTTTCAAAAGGTTACACAGTGTAATTCATAAGAGCTTCATATATACTTGAATGCAAATAGAAATTTGAAGGAAAACTTCTTTGTCTTCTTTTTGTAATATTTGACATAATCATTTCCATTGAGTCACAGCAGCTCCTTTATCAGGCTACATAGAGACTCGGGGCCCTTTCAGCTCAGAAAAGAGGTAAGACAAGGTGATACCAGCTCACCTAAACTCTTTACAGCCTTCCTCGAGATGATCTTCAGAAAACTAGACTGGGAGAAGAAAGAAATCAAAATAGATGGCGAGTATTTGAACAACCTTAGATTTTCAGACAACATTGTCCTTTTGGCAGGGAACCTACACGACCTCCAACTAATGCTAGACGAACTAAATGGAGACAGGAATAAAGTCAGCCTACATATGAAGTTCAGCAAGATGATGACCACTACATCTACTTAGGACAACGTGTCTCCATGCGACCCTCAAAAGAAAAGGAAATCAAGTGAAGAATCACTCTAGGATGACAGGCCTTTGGCAGAGCAAGCTCAATCTTCAAAAACAAGGAGATCCCATTAATCCTAAAAAGGAGGGTATACAACCAATGCATCCTTCCAATAGTCACTTCTGGAGATGAAACATGGAATCTAACCAAGAGACAGACCAGCAAATTGAGAACCTTGCAACATGCACATAAAAGGACTATGCTCAATCTCACATGGAGAGACCACAAGATACCATAATACATTTAGGAGAAGACAGGAGTCAGGGACATCATAGAATCCATTAAAAATCTCAAATTACAAGGGACAGGTCATGTCGCAAGAATGGTAGACAACCAATGGACACTGCGACTTACGACATGGATCCTAAGAAATCACATGCGCAACCGAGGCCGGCACGGTATTAGATGGAGAGACGAGCTTGACAAATTCAGAAAGTACTGGCTCGGCGATGCTCTAGATAGAGAAGTGCGTTGAATCCTGGGGAAGGTCTATGTCCAACGACGGACGTTAAGAGACAGATGGTGATGATGACATAATCATTTCCTCAGTTATCTCCAAATTATATTCAGCTTGAAACTCCGATCATAGTATTTTGCAACTTCTTCGCTAACACTGACGCAACAAATCAAATTAACACACCTGAGGATATTAGACTGACTAATAAATGCGATAATATTAAAAACCATACACCATTTAAGAATCTGTACAATCCTACGAAGAACAATAAGGAAAAAGGCACCTGTCGAAACGTAATGACGGAAGCGGAAAGTAGGATATTAGTGCCAATAATGAAATAATTACGAGACGTCACCACATAATTTCACACATCTTTTTTTTCTTTTGTAGAATAGTTTTTTCTATCCCATTCATTTTAGTTTTATAGTCTCCAACATCTGCTGATTGTTCAGACGACAATTCGAGTATCACGGAAAAATGGAAATTTTTCACTAAACTACTTAGCCGTGATTATTGCTTTGTTTTCCATGCTGAGAGTGAATTAAGTTGCTTGTAATGTCAAACCGCTCTTCGTATCTTGCGAGATTACGCTGTCCGTTGGATTGAAGACAGGCAAAATTTATTACCCTTGGGAACTCAGCCATGGACGAGTAAATCTTCGAGGGAAACCCGGAGAATCGGCAGCATTCGCCTGATTTTATCTGACAAACGAGGAGAACAGGGTTGTTTTTTTTTTTTGTTTTTTTTTGTATTCTTCGTTGTTTTCTTCTAACGTTTTCTCTGGATAGGTAGGACAATTTGATGAGAATGAAAGAAAGAAAGAAAGAAAGAAAGAAAGAAAGAAAAAAAGAAAGAAAGAAAGAAAGAGTGAATGCAAAAGAGGGTGCAGCAAAATATAGCGAGAGAATGATAGGAAATCATGATAATAGGAAAAGAAGGAAGAAAAGAATAATAAAAGAAAAAATGGAGCAGAATTTATTTTAATACAAAAAAATGAATCAGTAAATGGAAAAACGACACTGACCTAAGAATATACTCCTAAAATAAATTATTATCTTGGACGAAATGATGCTGAATGAGACATTTTTTAAAGGTCAACGACTATTAAGCATCATCTCTTGTTTTTGTTGTATTGTTGACAATCCAGCCTATCCATTCTACGGTCTTTTCCAGGTGCACTATTCGAATTTACTGGCGATTAGCATAAAACTTCGGTAATCATTTGTCAGTTAAAGATATGAACGGAAATAAATGATTTTAGTGTCTTTCGCTTCAGCACAGAAAATAGCATTGGCGAATGAGTTCGAATTCCATTTATATGTACTTGGTCTTAGTAAAAATGTTTCATCACCGGGAAGCCACGATAGTTAGACGCTGACGGAGAAAAGTGAGCGAATTAGCACTTCAGTTAACTAACTACGCTTCAAAGTCTACCTTGCTGGCCAGGCCATGGTGACACATGCTATGTTCGTATATACTACAAACGTGTATAGATAGATAGATAGGCTAGATTCTACGTAAAAGTTGGGAAATCTTTAACAGAATTATGGATACGTGCATCTGCAAGCCACCCAGTGTTGTCCGTGTCTCGCCAAACAATTTATAAGAAATAAATAAACTCATTTTCTAAATAAACTGATCACGCCTAAAGTTCCGCAAAATGTTTGGAAGCACCTCGTATTTATATATAAACAACCTTACATATGTGTGTGTGTGTGTGTGTGTGTGCTCGCGCGCGTGTGTGTATCAATAGATACACCAATAAGTCTTTTGCAGTATAATGAAAACAAATATTTTTCACGCTACCTTTTTTTTCAAATTGAATTTGTCAATGTCAATGCACTTAATTTACTAGTGGATATTAGTCACAGAAAACAAACATTATACAAGTATGACAGGTCCATTATCCAATAATAACAACGTTTTAGACCATGATAACAGCGTTTTACAAATCTACCCTCCTATATATATATATATATATATATATATATATATATATATATATATATATATATATATATCATTTGCTGGATGAACTGAAATGTTTCTCAGCTAACCCACTTCCATAAAACTCTCAGACCTATTTCCTCAAATCTGATTATCATTATTTAAGTCACAATAGCTAGAAAAGTGTAGACTTATATTGAAAGGTGCCTATTTGCTTTCCTCGCGCTTATTTCTGTGTTTGTTTCAGATGATTGATTCTTTCCTTCCTTGTCTGGACCGAGGATTTTTTAGCACCACGCCGTAGTTAGCAATGTGTGTGTATTAATTTTTTTTAATCGTTCAATATTTATCTGATTTTATTCACTATTTTCTATCAATATAATCAGTAAGAGCTCTTTCATTTCATATCAACCGGTCTCTCTCTCTCTCTCTCTCTCTCTATATATATATATATATATATATATGTATGTATATATTATTGCGTCATTCGCAGCTGTTTCGATGTATAACATCTCTTCAGTGTGGCTATAGACTTTCCATTACGAGGCAGGATTGAAACCTTTGCTTCAGAACCGGCGGCCGATATCCTACCTCTGAGCTACGGAACTGGACGGTCAGTAAGGCTGAATTTAAGCAATATATTCTTTTACACATTAATTCCCCATTTACCAGAGTGCTCTATTCCTATGGAAGAGCATTATATATATGTGTGTGTGCGTGCGTGCATGCGTGTGTACAAGAGAGAGAGAGAGAGAGAGGGAGAGAGAGAGAAAGAGAGAGGTCTCCGTCTTTTGATATGTGTCAGTCTACCTCAATTCGTTTTATATACCTAGCCAGGCATGGAAAAAAAGGGCCAATAATTTTCTGCGAAGCATGTATCAGGGCGTATTATATGTCGAACAGGTATCGGCCGGTGACTATTAATCTGTCAGTTGTGTAGCAATCCGTACAAAACGACATGTACACCGATGGCATTGCTGTATAACTGCACGAAACTCAAACTCCGACAAAGGATTCAATTTTCGCAAGCGGATTGAGTTCTTAAGGTGCACACGCTCATGAGCAGATCACAGATTAAGGTATGGAGCAGGGTAAGGGTCGGCAGGTGTGGAGAGAAGGGTTAGAGACAGTGGGTGCATGAGGAGAGACAAATAGATTAATAGATATAGATGGATAAAGTGATAATTATAGATAGATAGATAGATAGATAGATAGATAGATAGAGAGAGAGAGAGAGAGAGAGAGAGAGAGAGAGAGAGAGAGAGAGAGATACCAGTTAGAAAAGTGATGTATGAAAGACTTGAAACAGGCAGAAAGCATTCATCGCCATCATCATCATCATCATCATCATCATCATCATCATCATCATCATCATCATCATCATTAGTCTCTTGACGTCCGTCGTTGGACTTAGACCTTCCCAAGGATTTGCCACACTCCAGAAGGCATTCACTGTGTAAGAAATTGAGGTGTAAGGTTTCTTTAATTTCATTAATTCATTTATTCTCCATTTTCATTGTTTTTTGTTTTTTTTGTTTCATTTCTCATGTTCCGTACTTTTCTCAGGTATATCATCTTATCCGTTTGTTCTGATCTTCTCACGTTCTTTTATCTGACTTCATCTTTCTCTGTTTCCCTTCCTACTTTCTCTCTGTACACCACCTTACAACTTCACTCTCTCTCCCTCCCCTCTCTCTCCCTCTCTCTTTGTTTTTATTCTCTTTTTTTTTTAATAAATTCAATTATGTGCTTATAATATCTACTATACAATATGTAAGATTATGCCACTGTTCCAATTATAATACTTATCCAAAGAATGGAGAAAAATCCAAGGAACAAACGGTGAAGAAGACTAGTTCCATGCTCCGGGATTCTGTTACGATTTTGTATCACAAATCTCGATTGGCTTTGAAGATATTACAAGTAGAAATCATAAATGCGTTGCATTATTTTAACTTCTCATCTGAATGTTCGTTAATTGTTTATTCTATTCACATTGTCTGGACCAAATGACAAATGTCATTTCAAATAGGCTGTCAAATAATATAACGATTTTGTTATTATTTCTGTCGGATCATATATCCATTTCTCAATATTACAAGAACATATGACAACAAATCGAGTTTCGGTCGAACTTCAATCGTCTCAAATTTCACTGTTATATTGAGAAGAGTAAAAAAGCAAGGATAAGCCAAACATGTGGAGGTGGAAATTAGGGTAGGAACACTATGGTTCGCTCGTCTTCGATATGAGAAAGGCCTACGTATACGAACCGTGAAAATGAGCATTCGAAAAGGTCAGTTTTATCTCGGCTCGAACGTGGAAAACTGGGACCGTTACGAAATACCTGGCTTGTTTTTTGTTTTTTTTTTCTGAATTCCCAGGAATACTTGATATTCTTTAGACTCAAACACCTTATATCAGTGCCTTCATTTTGATATTTACTTACTTTAACTTAATATAACACGATGCCACAAGTCCGAGGTAAGCAGTCAGGATCGCAAGGGGGTAGTTAAGTTATCCGGAATATTAAGCACGAGCTGAAAGAGATGTAAACATATTTACAATGTTTATCTAGGGCCTGATCCTGTATCTTATCAGTGTTGAGTATGACTCCGAATCTTCTTCCTAGTTCTACCACACCCCAGCCCCGCGCCTAACCCTTTGAGAGAATTTAATGTCAGCACGGTGCAAACAACTGGCCTCTATCACCCATTGCGGGTTGCTGGTGTCCTTAATATTATCCAGATTACCCATTCAACGAAAATCGTAGTCTTCACTTCACTATCAGTAGAGTTCTCAACTAATATTTCAAATGAAACAAGTGGTTCCCTGAAAACGTGCAATAAATAATGAAATAATGCGATTAAAGGAGCATAAGCGTTATAGAAAACCGGTCTTACATGAATAAGTTTAAGAATCAGTAAATCTAGTTCGATGAAAAGCAGAATGAGATAAAAGAGGCTCGGGTGGTCTAACGGAGGATGGAATCGGCGAACTAAGTTCAAACTCTGGCTGTGACAGTTCGTGTTCATTTCGTGCTAATGTCGTTGGAAAGTGTAATAATAATCCCCATCTTCTCCAGATCCCAGGAATGAATAAACCGCAGATCTTTCGGAGTCTTTTCGTCAGGTAAGGCAATCCAGCATGGGGACTTAGCTATCACCCTGACACCGTAAAAAACACAATCGCTGCAAACAATAATTGGGTTCCCGTTCAAGAAATGAAGAAAAAAAATCATTGACCCATGTCTGGCACAATCTTGCACTGAACAAATTTCACTACTATTTTTTACACCAAACAACTGTATAATTCTTTTTTGTTTTTTCCATACTGAAATTGTTCTTCAGTCAAGCATTTCTAGTTTACTCGCATCGCATTTTATCACATTAATCATCATGAGACTAAGTTCCACTCATCGTTCCCGTAGGCAGTTAACTATAAGGGTGGCATTCGATTTCCCTGATCTCAGATTACTAAAAGTATATCAAAGGAAGACGGTTCGATAGCCTATGTTTGATAGTTAATCATTTAGAAAAACGCCGGCTGACTTTTTTTTTTTAATCGGTGAGATAGGGATTTGTTTACGATTCATGAAAAAAACATAAGCAAAAACCTCTCCAGCTTCTGAAACCAACTTCTTTCTGCCTAGGTTTTTAGCGAAATTTTATAAAAAATAACATGTATATTTTCGGCAGACTTAGATTTAAGTCTCCCGTCTAATGTTAAGTCTCTCTTGGTTTTTCTTTTTGCAAACATCCATCAAATCAATTGCGTATTTACTTTTCTTTCACAAAATTAGATATAAATGAATACGTTTATTTTTTCATCTTTCGTGAAAAAGTTTGATTCCGCTTCTTGATTTTTACGTAAACGCTGGAGGTCACTTTTAAGTACATCAATATAAATAAATACAGTTTTATATTACTTTCTTTTATTCACAAAAAAATCATGTGCGATTTTTTAAAAGTTAAGCCAGGTTCTCATTGCATATGCATGAACAAAAGATTACGTAAAAATAACTTTTGAAAAAAAATTAGAGAAAACGAGAACAAAACAATACATGAAGGAAATCATTCATATGGATTTCTTTTTCGGAGAAATTATATAATCGGAAAAATGAACACCATTGAATGTAACTGATCCAAGATTTAAACCCAAGTATTTGGCGATTGCTCCGTGCTCAATTCAACACCAATTTACAGCAGTATTTGAATTCAACAAAATACAAAGTAAATACATAAGAGTACGCATTTCTAGGATTTGTATTGTTTTTAAGATAAGTGTTGTTTTAAGGGTTAGTTACTTGATTTATAACCCTTTGACTGACACTTGATTCTAGAAACGCATAATATTGAACGCAGGAAATGGTTGCTGAATTTAATTCAGCAGGGAAAAATTAACAATCGCCGACAATTTGATATCATATTACTACTACAATGGTTTATAATGGGATATTCGCAAAATAAAATCTATAAAATGATCATTGTTTTGATTGACAGTTTTTCGTTTTCTTCGTTGAATTTGTGGTGAATTTAAAATATCAACTCTGAAACTGCAAGATGTGTTTCTTTTTACTTCCCATTATCAGTAAAATGTCCTACTTCCTCATGAATTCAACAACCAATAGTTTACATGAAAATCAAGAGAATTATTTTGTTTTTAAATTGTACCAACTTTTTATGGTAACACAAAATAAACAAAATACATGGTGTGAGTTGGGCCAATAGATTAGGAAAAAAAGAAGTAAGTACCTAAGCAGAATGAACGCGTTTACACTAATGATAATCTGTGGCGAAAAATCGCCAATCTTTTAAATTGGATTTCTATGTCCGATCGTATGTGTACAGGCAATACACTATTTTGTTAATTTATTATCGTACATACAAATTGTTTTCTCTTGATAAATCTTACAAACGATGCATATTGTAAATACTAAATTTTTTTGTGAATAAACAGTACTTTTACGATAGATGCTTTTATTTTCACAAATTGTAAACATATCCCCATTGCATTGATTTTTAGAAAGAAAAAAGTCAGCTGGTGTTTTTGTAAATGATTAACTATCAAACAAAGTCCATTGAATGGACTTCCTTTGATTTTGGGGTATTTCTGAAACAGCCAATCGGCTTCAAGCAAATGATACTTCAATAATCTGTATCAGAGATTCGGGAAATTGATGCAGACATTAAGTATCAATACTATTATCCCTTTAATTCATTGACCTTGAGCCAGACCAATCTTACTACATTCTCCGACAGCTACACCTGTTTTTGCTCTACTTGAGCTATTGTCTGTCCACAAATGCATAAGGATATAGCAGAAATTAACCAACGAGTCCCAAATAGATATTTATTAAGCATAATACAAAACAAAACCAAATTGCTTGTCGGAGATTGGGAAGAAGATGAGAGTTGCAACATATGGGAGAGGTTCTGCTTGCTTGTCTTCGTTGAATTTCAGCATGGCCGAACATGGACAATGCCCGCTGACGCCAGATATCATCTCAGCGAATACTGTAGGCTACAAGTCTATTATTTTTTTCCGATTGAGACACAATTTAAGCCTTGGTTGGCTACAAGCTAGGGGAAGGACAATGCTATATTTAAACTGGGAGAGTACAACCCGTCATGATAGGCTGACAACGGAGTAGTGAACTTGAATCCCTAATCTGCTGACTCTGGTGAAGCTTCGACGAGCTTAGCAAGCATTCGGTCAGTATAATGAATATAATGAAGCACAATAAAAACGGAATAACGTATATCCTACCTCCACTTCCCCACAGTACCTTCAGTACAAAAAAAAGACCAATATTGTGCCTGAGCTGTGCAAGTGCAATTATACGTCAGCAGATGGTTGTGTCACTTATTTTTTAATAGAAAATACATGTGGGGATAATGATTTTCCTCTGATCTCGTAAGTAATCTCATTTTCTAATGATCTCACTGACCAGTGAAATTTCAAGTAAATTTTGTTTCTGCTAAACACCCGCAAGAGCTCTGAAAGTGTTGATGATGGCATTAGTCATGAGCAGAAATCCTTTTAAATCCC
Source organism: Thysanoteuthis rhombus (assembly GCA_963457665.1). Taxonomy (NCBI): domain Eukaryota; kingdom Metazoa; phylum Mollusca; class Cephalopoda; order Oegopsida; family Thysanoteuthidae; genus Thysanoteuthis; species Thysanoteuthis major. Next base: position 18,707,575 of record OY735205.1, on the reverse strand, counting down.
AAATTCAGTTCAGCTGAGGAACCTCCACACATTCTTGGCCAACTCGTCTTTGCAAAAGTCCTTCAAATCATTCATCATTGTGGTGTCCCTCTGATAAATTCGATCTTTCGAACATCACCCCGAATTTTCAATTGGATTCGAATCAGGATATTTACTAGGCCATTGAAGCACCTATACATTGTTCTAAACAAACCATTCGTGAGATAAGCTGTATACTTCGGATTGCTGAAAGATCCATGCTTTTTCAAGCGCCAGCAGTTCCACCGAAGAGATCATATAAGTGTCCAAAATGCTCCGATACATCGTTTAATTCATTGTTCCTTCAATCACATGAAGTGCCCCCATACCATTGAAAGAAAAAAAAACATATGATACTTACATCTCCATACTTTTCTGTGGGGAGTTGCATTTTTGGATCATAGTTGCACGCATCTCTTCTCCATGCATGGCAAGCTAGGTTCTTACAAAAAAGACTTCTCTAAAATAGATACTTCACCATAGATCTTCAGACATCAGTTAAGAGAAGTTATATTCTAAGAATGAACTACTTGACATGGTTGATCCTATTAACCATTAAGCCAGGAAGAATGTGGGTTCAAAAGTTCCATAAATTCAGTTAAACAGAAGATTTTCTCATTTAGCTAAATATTGAGTACATTTTAGCTTGCGGATTGCTATTCATAAATAGCATCTTTGATTATCCTGATTTTTAATTCCCAAAATTTGAGCAGTTCCGGAACGTTTTTCTAAAAACAGTAAATGTAATCCATATTTCGAAGGATTTATCAGTTGAATGTATGAAAATCAATGAAAATATATCTGTATAAATATATCAAATCAACATTTGGAAAAAAAAAAAATCGGAATGGAAAATTATTTTTTTTAAAATGTCGCCCTTCAATGAATAATTATCAAAAGTCTTGTTTGAATTGAATGCTGATTTTTGCAAGATTTTAAAATTTTTCTAGCGTCGATTTTCCAGTGAAATTGCTTGCACGGTGTTCATTCCGATAAATGGGAAAACCATTATTTATCCTAAGTAAGAATAAGAGCTATAACAGCCATTGAAACTGTTTCATAGGCAGATTTTATGTTAAAAGAGACTTGTCAACCCTCATTCCTACTGATCTTGCGAGTAGTATCTGCTAATCGTTAAAAGAAATTCTTAGCCTTGCTTTCGTCCAATTTTGTGTCAAGTGTGAATTCATGTTTTGGTGTTTATACAGATGGTAACTGCTCTACCTGAAATATAAATACTAAAAGATTGTAAAAGCCAATAACCAGATTTGAAACCGGACCACTATCGCCAAATACTGACAAGTAAATCTGGAACCACTTCAATTAATATTTATCGTCTGTGTCAAGCGTTTTCTTTTTTTCAACACAGTCAGTTCATAGCATGATCTGATAAAATCGTGCACGACTACAGGCCCAAATGCCCAGTAACCATCATCTTATTTAGTGCTATATAAATACACCAGAAAGCTTGTCTTGGCACTATACGATTGAGTCAGCTCCTCAGATAGAACCCTTGCCTTGCCAGACGAAGCCCAGCAGAGTAATTATACCTCGTGTTTCTGCCATACAGAAATTATTTCCAATTTTGTGTGAGTGTGTCGGGTAGGGGGACGGTATGAACGGTATGAGACACCCAACAAATACAGCTTGATAATTTCAAATTTATGTGTTCCCGCCATTGAAAAAATGATTTCCAATCTAAATTGGGGTGTCTGGGTTTGTTGTAAGGCACCCAAGAATAGGATATAGGAATAGGAACACCTTGATCCTTCGCTTAAAGCGTTTCTGGGATCAAATTGAATTGATGAAAAGTGGGGGGGGGGCTTCGTTCTTTTAGGCTCTCCTCAAACACTGCACTGATTCCCAAGCTGGGGCCTGTAAACTCGTGAGAGTCTACAAATAGTACTAGGTATCCGTGGGCAACCCTTTCAAAGGCCTTTGTGAGCATGTCAAGGCCCCGGTGGATCTTATTGGGGTCCACTAACATTTCCTGAATTTTGTTATGGTATAATACGTATGGAAATGCGGTAGGTGAACAATTATTCATAAAGCTTTTTCGGGACCCGAACAACGATTAGAATTAAAATCATCCCAACCCTCTCCTTAAGCTACGACCCAGATTGAGAGGGAAAACCTTGTAATTATCCAACAGCATTTCAATCTTGAGAATTATTTTTTTTAAATACATGATAATTTATACTTATCTCAACCCTTTGAACAGGCAATTTGTCGAAATTTTTGATGAGTGCATCAAGCTGAAAGTGATTTCAAAATCGAATTCCTCATCAATTTTTTCAAATGCAACAAATTGTATTACGTCCTTTAACCATAATTAAACCTCAACAAAGTATATTTGTGCGATGCCTTGTAATCATTCCCACAGCTACGGTCTCGAAATACCACTGCATATGTTGTAATCATCGTGACGATTGTGGCCTCGTGTCAGACTAAGCATGGTTGATATCTACCATAGGCAACTGTCTTAGTGAGAAGATTATCTACTGGTCTAAATAGAGCATTGTTAGGGCAGTGGATTATCAACGTACTTGGGTTCCAAATCATTGGTCTCGTGCCAAAAAGGTTAACCTTAGTAAATATATACGAGAAAATTAACATGACGTTTTCCTTTCTACTTTCTTTTCCGATGGTTTTCTCTCTTTTATAACTTTCTCTCTTTCTCTCTGCATGCCACCCCTTTCTTTCCATTACCCTTATCGCTTTTCTTTTTCTTTTCCTCTCTTTCTCCACACCCACCAACACACACACACACACACACACACACACACACACACACACACACATACACACACACACACATACATACACACACACATATACACACATTAAATACTAGAGTTAAGGATAATAATATGTATGTAACGCTTTCAGTGTCTATCAGGAATCAGGCCAGTAACCCTTGGGCCGGAACCATTAGGGTAAAAAAAAACATCCCTTCGGGACATAGAGGAAAATTTAATACATTGGCTGATCTTTGATCAGTCGCATAATGAGAGCCATAAAACTCCAGGAAGAAGTCAAATGAATGAATGGCTGGACAAGGAAATGGACTATTTTGCCAATGGTCAGATTTTCTCAGGTGTAATAAAAGGAACAGGCGATGTTCGGGTGATTGCTTACGTTTGGGAAGACTATCGTTACCATTACGCGATGAGTCAGGCTTTTTTTTAATCATAAGGTTTTTATCAGCGTTAAGTTTGTAGACGTTATTTAGACAGAGTTGACATATAAGCTGACCATGGGGATAGGTGGACTATTCATTTCATTTTATCATGAAACAACGATTCAGTTTTTTTTTTTAATTGAATTTTTCGAGGAATTTTCTCGTACATATTAGAACTACCGACAAGACACAGAATTGAATGGAACATGAAAGAAGCCTGCCACACCAGTTATTAATTGAATCGCAGTAGTATGTCCTATAGCATTGACACAATTATACAACCCCCCCAGAAAAATACTTTTTCGCAAAAACAGAAAAAAAACAAATATTTAAATAATTATGCGACCCCGATGTTTTGCATAGGCTCCTAAAACCCACAAAAAATCTCCACAATCTTCTCCCCAACCCCATTTTAAAAAATGTATTTGTGTGGATTCATGCAAATTAAAAATATTGTAGGCCAAATGATGTGATCGGTGGCACATACTCAAGATTTAAAAAGAAGTCCCCAAAAACCTGAAAATGAGTCTCATTGAAAAGTAATAATTATTTCATAGAGAGGAGTACTCGTGCGAATTTCCAAATGACGAGTCCAGCAGAGCTGACGAAATGCAAACAACTGAGAGAATTCGGAAGAATTCGGATTCACCTTGTTTATCTGCGGGCCAGTTCGTTGAATATGGGTATGGTGATACAGCAGATCTGGAGAACTCCCCATCTCAGCTCCATTGTGGTTTCCTGGGTTGTTTTAGCAACGTAGGGGCGAACGTTGTCATGCAGCAAAATCATTTGCCAACTCCCTTGTCTTTATTTTCAGCGAGTCGCAATAGCTTCACCATTAATGTCACAAAATAGAAAGACATTTTTTTTACTTAAGTAGATTTCCTTCATGTTGAGAAATTGGTGAAGAAAACATGAAATTGAATAACTGAATTTATTTAGATGAGGTAAAATTATGTAAAGTTTTTTTACACTTTTTTATCCTCATCTTGGTCCATTTTTTTTAACACAACGTGTCGGCCCTTGTACCCTACAACTCTATTTAGGTGATCAGTTGGTGTATTTTTAACCACCAAGACTGGGAGGGCCTGTTTAACGGATTTTCTAGAAACATTTGTTTCCATTGTTTAACATCAGGTGCAGTTGATTTTTAGTTTCCACAATTGTTGGCTGTAATTGGTATCAGAGATCTGTGGTTGTCAGGAAAAGATGCTAACCGCCATTTATATTTTGTTAATGTTTAAACCAACTCTTATTGATCTTTCATTGATCCAAACTATCTTTTTTTTCAATGTGTAAGATCACATTTATGTATTTATTAATTTATTTATTTTCTATTTCTCATTTATTTTTTTATTTCATCCTTTAAAACAGATGTCTGCACCTCGAGGGTGCATGTTCATATCCTCTTACTAACATTTGTGCCTGTATAGACTATTTTTATGTTGTTTATTTTTTGGGTGATGGATATTTTTTTTTTTTTTTACCCAATGAGTGTTCCTTTATATGGTGTCCAGTTCCATACTCGATCTTCTAAGAAAGTTGTCAAAACCAATCATATATAATGTTTCTTTCTCTCCGTCGTCTCACCATCCAATGCCGTTCCCTTACTAGAATTGTTGTTTCCTCCCATAATGGTCGATAACTCCCTCTTCTCTCGAAACGTGAACCACCAAGTCTGGCAGTGGTCTCTCCGCGAGTGACAACTGCATGGTGATCTTCCAGTCTGCCTCTAAAAGGGCGTTCGGTCTCGCCTTTATCTGCAGCTGCAACAGTATGGGGTGCAGTATACAAGTTCTTGGTCAGATTTACGTCTGATAGGGATTTGGTCTTGGTTAGGTGATTACAGGTAGTAGAAGCACCCTTGAAAATTGTCCTTATGTTGCAAAGATTGCAGATTTTTTTCATCTTTTCGAATATACCTTTACTTTACCTTCTTGCCTATGCCTATGGGAGCTGATATGATGTTTGAAGGATAATGGCAGCCCTGGAGTTTGTTTCGGATGTTCACTCACCAAAGTTCACTACTGATCACTGCATATTTGTTTGGTCCGGTTTTGTAGGCTACGGATGATGCCCATTTCACACTATTTGGGTGATGGGAGTTGAAGTTCTGGTGCTATCCGGTGAAAATGGGTTAATGGTGTACGGAAGTCCTGTCTCCTTGCCCAGTGCGAGTGACTGGCATTGTATTATCTGTTTCCTTTTCCAATCTGAACTTTATCGAAGGTCTCGAAGAGTTCACATGGTCGAGTTGTACTGGTGTGTTTTATTGACTTGGCCAAAGGATGGAAGTGTCATTCATATATTTTAGCTCGGTTGTGGGTTTCAACGGGGACGTGGTTACGATCATTTCTTCGATGTATTCCAAATATGTTGGTCAGCACAGGGGGATAACGGCGATTCAATGGCCGTTCCTTCTTTCTTGTGATGTATGTCCGATTCTAATGTGAACTGAATAGTTCGTACATAGAAAATCAGCATCTCCTTTAGACTATCGGGATGCTGGTTCATTCCTACAGGGAAGGGTAAGATTTTAGCTTATCTCGGACCACTAAAAGGGCTAGATATGTGTGAATTTTATGGAACACGTTAAAACTCACTATCTGATTGAAAAGAATGGGAACATTTTTTATTTTCTCCACGAAGTGGGTTGAATTTTTCACAAAGGATGTTAATTTACCTGTTAGTGAAACCAGGAAGGAGCTCAATGAGTGGCATCCTGAACCCCGGCAACTGAATATGGGTCCCAATAGGGAATCCTCTCTCTGAATTTTTGTAAAGCCTACATATGTGCAGTGGTTTATTGTATAGTTACATCTGTTATCTATGTGCTGATCTAGAGAATTAGCCCTTATTTTCTTATATAGGAGTTGTGCCAATTTTCCTTCAGTGTTGGCAGTTGGGTCTTTTTTGAGCTTGCAATTTTTTCAGAGTATTTCGACGTGTCTATCACCACTGTCGGGTAGCCTTTATCTGATGGTAAAGCGACTATACTGATGTCCTTCCGAAAGGTTTTCATAGCTGTACGCTCATTTCTCGTGATGTTCGATTTTGGAGATTTTGCTTTTTCCAGTACGTCTCACTTTCCGAAGAAATTCATCCGCCGGTTTTCTTGAGAGCTTAGGTGCAACGCCTGCTTTGGGTACACAATTTGTGCTCGTTGCGACCTTTTTTTGAAAACTGATTCCCCCAAGGCACTCAGTAGGCATTTGCTCACATTAACTACTGCTTTGATGGGTTGGTACTGGGCATTGTCGGGTCTTTCATAATGCTTTTTCAGATTTTTGCCGTTTTTTCAAAATGACGTACCTTGAACAGCTCAAATCCTAGGGAGCAGGACTTGTTCAGGTAGTGTTGGATTGTACTTTCATGCCGTCCTGCTGTTATCCGATCCATAAAGGATTTTTTTCTCATTGAAGATATCGTTCTCCAGTTGTCGTTTCATTAATCGTTTGTAGTGTATTCCCTGCCTGATTGGGCTTGTCTAGCTTTTTCCAGCGATCACCTACGTCCCTCTTGGGTTTACAGAGCTTTGGACGTGTGGGCCCATCGGAATCAGCCTCAAGTCTCTGCAACTGTAAAAAAAATGTCAGGTGGTTTGTTATATGCGATAGCTTTTGATGGTTTTCCTAGCCGACTTCACAGCTCGATCTCGTCGGGTCCGTACCGATCTAATAATTTCTGTCGGAATTTTCTCGATGAGGGAATATCATTAGTTAGAGTGGCTTTACCGACTTTTATTTAACACAGACCACTGGCACCAGTGGGAAATAAGCAATTTTAAACAATTTTGTACCTTGGGTACCCATGAAATCATCTCAATATTTTCATATTTATCAGTCAGCCATCACCGTCTGATCCTCACTCTCAGTCTGTTTGTCTATCTATGTATTTCTAAACAACCCATTTTATAATGAAATATGTGCTCATTGTACTAATACGTATATATATATATATATATATATATATATATATATATATATATATATATATATATATAGATATATAGATAGATAGATAGATAGATAGAGAGATACTTGTGTCTGCATACATACATGATTCTGTCTTTTGTGTGCAATAGTAGATAATCGTTTCTATTCCCTACGTCTTTTGAAGACCGTTCATTCTAAATGCAATTCTATGAAGGACATTTTTACTCGCATACTCTTTTGGGAACGGTGTTCCTAACCTTCCTTCCTTCCTTCTTAACCCCCCTCTCTCTCTCTTTCTTGATGCCCACTTTTTGCCATTTTCTCCATATTTCACTATCTCTTTTTCACACTGGCCAACCCCTTCAAGTCCATACATGCACTCACACGAATCATTCTTTGAAACTTCCGTTCGTATTTTTATAAATCTACCATTCCTTTCCTTATAATTGCAGATACCAACCCCCCCCCCACTGGATAAAATGCGACAATTTACATCTGCCTTATATGCTAGGTACGCTAACACATTTATACGAACAAAGAACATACTTACAAATCTGAACACCAGTAAACGGTAGACTTTATCGTAAATGTTCATAGCGAACACATACAAACGAGAGAAAATTCAATTTAAAATGTACTCACACGTCTGCATGTATTGAAAACCGAAGAAAATATTATACCTACTCACAGATATATACTCATATGCATACTCACACACAGACCTATAGAAACACAAATTCAAATGCACATGTTCACAGACCAGCAAAAAAAGGAATGATTTCGGTTCAATGAAAAATGCTCACATGATAGAAGCCCATACAAAAATTCACCACAAAGAAAAGTCTGCAGTCATAAATGCAGACATGGAAAAAAACTCACGTGGAAAAATGCCCTCATGCAAAGAGCCCACATGGAAAAAAGCTCACACCGGTAAAATGGAATTCAATTTTATTTAAATATAAGAAAATGACTTTTAACAAAATCACTCTCATACAATATATCAGATGCTATCTTTTCAGATGTTTTTCACTGAAAAATTGTCATCTATGTCTATCTTATATCGAATGTATGTATGTTATCTAAGAAATGGATATATGATTATAGATTGCGTTATATTCTATCGAAAATCGTATTTGAAATGATTTCCTGTTATTATGCAGTGAATGTATTGTTGTGCCTAGGCGACGTAAATAGAATAAACAATTGAAGAAGCAAGAATCGAAACTGCGAACGATGGGGTAGCCGCTTCAACGTAGCGTTGCTCTTACCATTTAGCTAAGCAGCCACTAGTAACGCAAGGCCCAAAATGACTGTTTTAACTCTAAATTCTCATTTTGTTTATTCATGGTCTATATCTGTTCCATCTCTTTCTTTCAACGCGACAATTTTGTAATTAAGGCGTTAATGATTAAAATTTGTTCAAACTGTTTAACATGAATTTTTTCTTCCTGTTACGCAGAGTTAACTTGAACATCCGTTGTTTTAAATTTCGGCATTTGACCACTAAAATATGATTTGTTTCAAAATTGAAAATTCTCTGAGTTGGACATCATAAGAATAAATTAATTCAAACGTTTGAACCTAAGAAGAAGCTAAATTTCAATGAGTGGCTTTTTGAAAACCTAATTTAGTGATCGAATAGTTGAATTGAAATTCTTTCAGGCGTTAAATTGTTTTAGATATTTAATAGAATAGTTAGTATTCATTTCAAACAAGCTTTGAAAACATACTAAAAACATCTTTATTAATTTGTTTCTTTCTCAGTAAGCTTGTATATTTGACAAAAATAAAGTATTTGTTAAATAAGAAACAAATTTTGTAAAACATATTTCCCTGATCAAATGTCAAAATTTAAAGATCTGCAGTTGGATGTATAACAAAATAGCAACTTCTAAAGCCTTAAGATCTTCATTTTCACTTGGATATTCTTTAAGCTCGTTTGAATCAAATGTTAAAATCTATCATCTTTTATAGTTGTATGTTTTCAACTCCAGCATCCGGCAGTGTGGACTTTTTTCATTTGTAATTATTTCCTTTGAGGAATTCCCGTGTAATTTCTTCCTTCCATGTAATCTTCTTTCTGGCCATCGTGGATTTCATAAAGCACATACTCTTGCACACCAATACACACATACTTGGAAGTCTGCTTAGAAAAGATTGAAAACTTTTCCATAGGACACATTTAAATACAAACATGTATACGCTCGCGCATGTATGTGCACGCCCACACAGATACACACGTAGGCACACATTTTCAAACGTGCTTTGAGGTCAAAACAATGAAAACAAAATATCCGTGGAACACACACATATAAACCCATGAATTATCGTCATTATCGCCACACCAATAGAGAGATATCCACGACTTTTCCTTCTTCTTAATTTCCTACTGATTTCACGCATGCGCTTTCCTGGCTCTGTGTGTGTCCCCGAGTAAATAAACAAACAGCCCAACAAACACGAGAGATCTTAAGAAAACAGTCATAAAAATGAAACCGTTAAATGATTATTGGAATTGTTGTACAAATGACATTTTTTCCAGACTTGGCTATTTCGAATTGAGCAAAAGAAACGGGAAAATAAACAAAAGGAAGTAGCCATTAAACGTACGCCAACAGATTTGTGGTACAAGAGCCGTCATTAAAACACCCGTTGATCCGGGTCATAAAGAGCCGCTTATCCTTGGTCGGTCAATCTTCTCCTATCTCCACATCTGATGTTCCTCATGAGGCTTTTTAGGCTGCGTGTGTGTGTGTAGAAACCGGAAAGGGGGCCTGAGACAGGGAAACAATGTAAATCCAAGATGCCTACGTATATTGAGTCCCGAAATCCGTGTTTCTTGGGGGTTGATCGACATTAGAAGCAAATAATCGCCCAAACTTATACAGAACCGTGGATTTGCTAGGCGCAGAAGTCTAAGAACAGAAATATAGCATTCGTCTGAAATGACCATCATCAGCACAAGACCAAATCTTAAGCTCACATACAATGGAGAGTCCAGCTTGATTTGAAACAAGGTCATATCCGATTGAAATTGAGTGATAGGAAGAATGTGTATTCCCAATCATTGAAGTGGATAGGATTCACCAGGCATCTCCATCATGGACGTTGCAGAGTCAATATTTTCTCAACGCTTCTATTTCTTCACTCCATCTCATATTTTGCTGGTAACAGTTTCGCGTATGATCTCTGGGGACCCACGTTGTGAGTTGTAATGTCTAGTGGTTGTTTGACATTCTTGAAACACGACCTGCCCATTGCCATTTGAGTTTTCTAATGGATTTTATATCCCTGACCTGTTTTTTTTATCTGATATACTGCGCTATTTTGTAATCTCTTTATGTGATGTTGAAGAATGATTCTCCCATGTGCACGTTGCATGGTTCTCAGCTTGAGGATCAATCTTTCGGTTAGGTTCCATGTTTCAGGTCTATATCTGGAGGATGAATTGTTTGTATGCCCTTCTTTTGAGGACTAATGGGCTTTTCTTGTTCTTATAGGTTGAGCTTGCTCTACGGAAAGCTTACCACCCAAGAGTGATTTTTCACTTGATTTCTTCTTCTTTTGACGAATTAGAAATAGGTAGATTTTAATAAAAGTTTTTGAAGGTAGAACCAGATTTTAATGGCAAATCTGAATCCATCTCGGATAACAGGTAGAGAAACAATTCAGATCTCAAGAATGCCGTTCTATCCTGCAGCTACAATGGAAAGGCATACCCCTCTGGCATAATCCTTGCTGGCAACTTGTGGCAACAGACACGTAAAACGCTCATAAGTCTTCGTCTGCGAAGTCTAACCATGAGATGGAGGTTGGCATTTCATAGTTTCCCATGAAAATCCATTGGTGACATGAGTATGTAGGTTTGAAAACTCTTTCATTTTATTATTTTGATTTATGCATCCTCTATCCCTACTTGTATGGCTCTTAATTGGTATTTATTTTAACGTGAGGGATTCTGGTGCAGTACTTCAATGTTATTTTGGGGAAGAATACCAAGGTCAAATAGTTTAGGAACACACAAATTGCATTTTAAACTGCGATTTCATTTCCTGCGTACAGTGTGTGTTTTTCTGGTTGCTTATGTGTAAAACGTATTGGAAATGGCTCTTATTCCGTTTAAACTTTGCTTTTATGAAACAAGACGGTGATATTTCGAAATATGCCTATATTCACGGGTGAATTTGAATATTTTTATCTGGATCTCAAACAAAAAAAAAAGTGGAAAAAATACAGGAATCCGTTTTATCGCGGTCTTTCATGATAGTCACACAGTTTTCGGTCTCATGTTTGTCCTCGAAACTCCGTACCACGCTGATTTCTCCTTCCTAATGAGCTTCGTGGGGAATTTCTGGCGCTTTGAGATCTTCTTTATCTGTGATCCCACGAAGATACCGGCTGTTGTTTGCTCTTGACTGTACTCAGTGACAGCATCTGCTAAGATGTGCAAGGCCTACAAGGAATATTTCGTCATGTCTATCGAGGATCGTCATGCTTATCAGATACATAATATTAACTGCAATACAATACTGTCAAAACCTTGCCGTATGACTAGTACGACTGGGAGGCCATCAGAGACTTTAAAATGGTGGCTTTCCTGATAATTCTATAAGTCAGTTTTACCGCTTTTCTGATACCCTTGCCTTTGGGACAGCAGGTACACTCTACTCTTGACACTCCACCAAAGGCAGGACTGGTCACAGTCATCCGAATTCTACGTGAGGATGAACAACAGCACATGGTAACCGCTCTCTGATCCCAGAAGATGTTCAGGTCACCAGTTCACATATCATTTGGTATTATGGAGACAAATTGCCACAGTTGCCAATTTGGAGTTGGCAGCCTTCAAGTCTTTTCCCAAAGCTCTCTGGGGTAAATTACAAAATATCAATATTCTCATCACAGAAGTTCGAAGAGAATAATTACTATTTTCTGTATTCTTTTGACTTATCAAACCAGAAAACAGTACTTATTACCCTGAAAAAAAATGGTAAAAAAGGAAGGTGCATAATGTAATCTGCCATTGTTATCAACAAGTATACACATACGAAGAAAAGAATCAAACGTAACAAAAGGCGCTAGTATCTAAAACAGTAACCATTTTTGTATTCAACATCATATCTACGGGGTATCGCTGCAATTAGATTCCTTCTTCCATGGAGATTTTCCTAGCATTCCACTGTATTATTGTTGAGTTGATTCGAGTTCTGAGGGTTTTCTTCGTTGTTAATATGCTGGGAAGTCCACAAGCGATATAACTGATATTAGGTGAAGAATAGAATAAATCCATCCAATAATCTTAGATACCTTGAAGATTGTAACGGAAGCAAAAACTAGTCAAACATCATAATAAAAATAAGGTCCGGTTTCACGAAGAAGTCATTTAGAAAAATAATTAATAAACACTTCTTCCCTATGATATTTTTATGCAAAAAAAAATCTAACGTTTTGGAGGTGATTTTATTTTTTCGTGAACCTTGGAAAGAAAATATTCATGGAAAGGCTTCTTTTAAACAAATAATTAACCAAGATACAAGATTTCATAGTGAACAGCTAATTATTTGTTTTACTGATAATCTTCAACCCTACCTATGAACAAAAGTTATACTGATCCATACGTGAATAATTTGTAAGTCAATAACTCTTGTAAAACCATAAAAAACATATCTTTACACGGGTATTATTTACTTGAGGTAGTATGGATCCACTGTGAATGTTTTAAAATAATTATTGGTGGGGTAAAATATGTAGCAACTTAATATTCTATTTTATCGTAATGAATCCTCGTAAAACCAAATCGTATTTTCATTATCAATTTTGACTAGATTTTACTTTCATCTTGATTTTTACAACAAGTCAACAGTGCAACTGGAAATAAATACTGTTTGCCGTGTAATTAAAGTCAAAGTTGTGTTAAAACAACTAAAAATCAGGATGAAAATTAAATCTGGTTAAAATTAATCATAAAAATATCTTTTTACAATACTTCATCCAATATGGGAAATAAAGTAGAATTTAAAATAGATTTGAAAAATCGTATTTGCTAATGGTTGTAAGACTGGTGAGGCACTATGTGGTGACATTTAGTGAGGATTCAAAATAAGTTCTTTTTCACTTCGATCGATTATGGGGTGCCTAATCCCGATATGGTTCCTCCAACCTTAACACTCGAATACAGTACGTGAAATGCAATTCGTTAAACAGTATAACTCTAGACAACTATTCCCAGCTCTGTTTCATATACTTTTTGGTAAATTGAATGTGTTGGCATATTCTTGAAGAAAACGTCTGACTTCTTGCAGGTCACATATCCCATGAGTCTAAAATTCTTCTGACGATTTTTATGCTGTCTGCTATTTTCAAATCAAATTTTGGCTTACATCATTTTTTTGTTAGTCACCCTCAGCGCGACCTTTCGGATACTTTTCACATCAAAGGGTTAGTAAAAAGAGGAGAGAGTTATTTATGCCACAAGATTAAGACCAACAGAAAAAAAAATTGAAATAGTTTATTGATGCTAAAATTGTAAAATTGGACACACTGAAACACGACATGTTTAAAATTACAAAGAAAGCAACAAGAGAGTTAAATTGACATAATTGCTGGAAAAACTAAAACATGAAGAGCATTAAGAGAATTTCCTTGAAATAAAAACATTGAGTAAGGCTCTTTTTCACTTTAAGATTTGAAATGTCGAGATTGCACTCGTCGGGAAAACAAAATGGAATTTATTTCACATTGCAGTTGTTTTTGAGAAGAAAATATTGGCGTTGAACTTGAGTCCTTGGTATATCTAAAATGTATGGATGTGACTTAATTGCTGACAAAGTTTCAACTGAAACAGGAGGTATTAGGTCATTTACTCCATTTGGATACCTTCCACATGGAGTAACGGTGCGAAAGTGTCAAACTTGCAACATTGCAATGATGAGACAATAGTGGAAGCGTGGAAAAAAGTTCATCATCCCTTAGCTCACGTATTCATCTCTGTACCCGATGGAAAGAGTCTGATGGAAGGGGCCTGCCAAGATGTGCGCGCAATAGTCTGTTTTGAACGAAATTGGCTCTCATGGGGGTATGATAGAGCTTTAAATGCTAGAAACGTTCTCGATCGGTAAAAAGATCTTACCATCTTATCCCTGTCCTTGGCGACATTTTAAATTGACGATAAGCAGTCTTTTAGCTCTTTTGAAAGCCAGTGAATGTAACTACATTGGTACGGTCTTTTTTCTTGGATGTCCATATTTGAGTTACAAACAGTTTTGTTTCAGATCTTTCTGGAATAGTAGGCAGCACTTTTCGAAAGTCCGATTTTTAAAGATAATATAATTGCACGATCTTCATCTTAGTTTCTGATAACAAACTACGTTTTATTCTTTGCGATTCCTTCATTTCTAAAAAAAATAATATCAAAAACTTTATTTGAGGTCTAAATCTTGAAAATTGATTCCGGTTGATGGCTGCAAAATAAGTTACGATGATGTATGCGTCAAAAAAAGTTATTTTCATATTTGAATTATGCCTGTCATCACATGAATCCTTAAAGGAACATCGCACTTTGATTTTACTATTACATGAACGAAAATGAATGTGTTTTAAAATAGTTTATTCAGCCCCCCAATATAACGCATCTATCCATCTCATCTATCCTTACATATGTATGTATGCTTGTGTGTATGTGCATATGTGTGTACGAATGTGTATATACACACACAAATACAAAAATACACACATTTTTGCATGGTTGGCATGCAGTCTGAGATTAAAACTAACTCAACGGATTTATATTCACGCCGGTAAACATTCAATAGAAATGCTACAATCAGCGGGTCATGTCGTTGCACTTACTAATCGCTCATCCTTAAAAAAGTTTTTTTGGGTAATCTACGAAAGTAATCCCCGTTTAAAAACATAAATCTTGTAGAATATTATAGAATGATATTAAAGTACAATACTCATAAAATCTTACATAAAATGACAAACTACATGTTCGACATGAACTATATAATAAGAAAATGAGATGGTGTTTGATCAGTAATGCTGAGGTGCCATGTTAATATTACAGTTTTGTTTTTAAAATCCCCGAAACGGTTACATGGTAAACAACTGATCATCCGAACAAAAAAACAATTTATACAAACAGAGGGAAAAAAACTTTGAAAAAAATCACATAAACTGAATTGACAGATACTGAGAAATAGGTGACTCAAGGGACACAATAAATTTTGTAAAAGTTTTTTTTTGAATATATATATATATATATATATATATATATATATATATATATATATATATAATGTGTACTGTAAAGAGTGAGACAGACTCGGGAGTAAAATGTTTAGAGGTAAGGTTTTTTTAATCCTTAGATGTAAATTGTCCATACATGTTTCGGGATTCTTCCCATCTTCAGTGGTGTGTGCTGTATATATATATATATATATATATATATATATATATATATATATATATATATATATATATATATATATATATATACACAAATGCATTGTCTGTATTTGTAAATAAACTTTACATGACTGTCATAGAACCATAAAAAAAAAGATTGTATGTTATAACAAAATCCCAGCCATAACGAACTGTTGATTTATTACTCTACCCTCGGCTTTTTTTTTTTACCGTTTCATATTTATAGCCAACTCACGTTGGATGCATTCAACCTTACCATAGTACGTTCTTCATGGCTGTCTCTAAAATATGTTTTCTCTCCCTATCTATCTATTGTACGTTTATATTACAATAAAGGAAACAAATATAAAAACAATATGTACCTTGAACAAATTACCAGGTGTGTCCAAAAAGAAACCGAACTATTTTAAGAATAGACCCTTGCACTTGCAGCACACACCTCCCAGCGTTTTCCTCAGTTTTGGAATGCGTTCCGGAAGTCGTTTTTGGGGGGATGGGCAGTGTGCATGTCTCGTGATGCATTTTCGTCTAACTCTTTTGTCATCTGAAATCAACTTTTCGAGGTGTATTTCAGTTCAGGGAACCAAAAAGGTCGCAAGGAATCAAATCCGGTAAGTAGTGCAACTGGTGGAACGAGAACTGACTCGTGCTCAGCCAAAAAACTTTGTCCATCAGTCAGCTGATTATTCATCGTTTTTTTTTTCTTTTGAAATCATACGCTACGAAGTTTTACACACGTGCAACTTATCAATGTGTCTGTAGATGTGGAGAGTCGTCCGCATTTGCCATCGAATTTTGGTGGGTGTTCTTCCTGATATGAAACACTGGTACCATTCATGGCGTTGCACACGGATCTGACAATCATCCCCATTGACCTGTTACAACATTAAAGAACCCCCCCCACACACACACCTTTTATTTTTCTTAATTTGAAACAAAATTTCACAAAAACCACGTTCCACGTTGCATCTAAATATCCTTCATTGTTCAATTTTGGGGAAAAAATGGTCAAGCGCACCACACACAAATTCACTTTGGTGCATATAACTAAAAAAACTAACCAACGTACCTTGATGCATTTGTTATACCAATACTGCTGCTTAATATTTCAGTTACGATCACTCTAGAATGAATCATTGGCACTCTGTTTTATAAGTTCATTTTTTGTGGGTTCTTTATGGGTTATTCCTACAATATGCTTTGAATGCACGACACTTGTCAAATGGTATCTTCCCAGACAAGTGGATTGCTTGGCCACCTCGTCCGCCTGATTTTATCCCGTTAGATTTCTTCTTATGGGGTCAAGTCAAAACACTTGTTTACTTATCAGAATCAAATTATTTGAATGAACTTAGTCAGGATTACAAATGCGACTCAAACAATCACCGAGCAACAGCTGAGTAATGATCGCTGTATCACGGATGATAACGGTTACGTTGAAGATGGAGAAGTAAACTGAACTGTAATACAAATAAACAAAAAAATTAAAACTTGAGTTTCCACCTGACGTGTACTATGTACCTGTATAATTTGCACATGTTGAGTCATACATTTCTTGAACAACAACTTATACATCATTGTTCACAACTATGAGTTCCTTTTTTATTGCTTGGATAGGATGGCGAATCTGGGTCTCAAATTTCCAC
>OY735205.1:18682868-18685368 GCA_963457665.1 Thysanoteuthis rhombus | reverse complement strand
CGTAAATTACACAAATAATTAAGTCGAGTTATCACCCACATTCAATACACAAGAAAATATTTACAACATTTCTGCCTTCATGACGGCTGTACGGACTGAATTTAGCTTTACATTTTGAACAGTTACAAATAATATTCCTAAGTTTATAATTATGATTCATTAATTGAACATTACCGATGAAGACTCCATTATATATATATGTGTATGTGTGTGTGTATTCTTTTACAAGCAATGACAATTTTTAGGTAAGGTATGCTTAAAGGTGATGATATCTCTTAGAGAGAGAGATAGATGCCATATTGTGTGCGTGTGTGTATATATATATATATATATATATATATATATATATATATATATATATATATATATATATATATATATATATATATATATATATATATAAGATGGATCATTTTACGAAATAGTATGCAAATTAGAACAGTTCATGAATTTTTATTTACATATTTATTCATGAACGTATCCACATGAATTATCCATGCATTTATTTCTGTACTGGCGTACATTTATTAGTCATTTAGGAAGAAAAAAATACGTTGATAGATAAACAGACATACATGCAGGAATTTTATAATTCAAAAAATGCATTATTTATCTACACACACATATATATATATATATATATATATATATATATATATATATATATATATATATATATGTATGTATGTATGTATATAGATCCGTTTCTTACACACACACACATATATATATATATATACATACATATATATACACACGCACACACATATATATATACATATATATATATGTGTGTGTGTGTGTGTGTGTGTGTGTGTGTGTGTGTGATTTTGCACGCACGTGTGTGGATTTATTCCCCCATGTCAGTTGGAATGTAATATAAACTAATACAATTGAACCGTATTTGAATAAATGTTTCACAAATCGTAAAAGGGTCAGGCAAAATCTCAAATTTCACAGTTATTTTAACATTGTATCATTTGTATGATATGTCGATAAAAAAATACAATTCATGCTCTTTCCTTAAAATCGATAATCATGTCTCTGCTGATAGACGAAGCAACATCCGGTTGTATGGAGCCGTAAGTCCACATCTCTACTATTCAGAGACTTTAATTATTGTTTTAATTCTTGTTTACATTTCGTTCAGGAAGACTCGTTATAGATCAAGAAAAAATCCAGAAAAAATCTAGCTAATCTTTTATAAATTATACAAAGAACATATTACTGTGTTGAACGAAAAAAAATCTTTTTTCATTGTTCTTGGTTAAAAGAGTCCCTTTGTCCGTTTCCGAAATTTCATTGTTTACTTTGTCAACACAAAAGAACGAATAATCATATTATCGTATTTACACAAATGAAAGTAAGTTATAGCAATAATATATCATTATCTATCAACCTGTACGTCTGTTGTTTGACTATCTATCTATCTATCTATCTATCTATCTATCTATGTGTTTGTGTATATACTTGTTCCTCGGGGATTGGCGGAAACAATATTTCTAATTTTCATGACATTTCTCTTTTCGGAATAAAACTTTTACAATAAATAGTCAAATGTATTTTCTATCTATCTATCTATCTATCTATCTATCTATCTATCTATCTATCTATCTATCTATCTATCTATCTGTCTGTCTACCCTTTTGGCGGTTCATCTATCTATTCTCGTTACTTTATATCTACTTATGACTCTCTTAGTTTCCTTACTTACAAAATTTAAAGCCCTCTGAGGTTTTTAAAGCTCCATATATGAATACATGAAAGGACTGCCACGAAAATCATGTTTTGTTTTTAAATAGATAGGAAAAATACCGAATGAAATTACCAGTCTGTAAAAAAAAATAATCGAAATTAGAATTATGTTCAAAATTCACGTAAATTCGTTTAAGGGTTTTAAAGATCTGGAAATAACTTCAGATCATAGTAATACGCTGACAGCTGCTATCTACCGTTGAATAAATGTAACCCAAATTCTAAAAATAAACGCGAAATCACCGGGACAAAGAGAACATTCAGAAATTCCTTGTCTAAGTTGAAATCTCCCCCAAAATAAATAAGTATATAAATCATGGAAAACAACTAAGTAGATAAATCAAGGTAAAAAGAAATAAGTAAATATACGAATAAATAAATGAAAACATAAGTGTAAAACATAAACAAATAAATAATGAACGTTACCATCGTTAAATAATAAGTTGAATGCTTGGAAGTATATACATGTTTATATATCAAATCTCATAGTATAAAGTTGAGATAATTTTTATACGACAATTCAGAAAAATCAAAAAAAGGATTGATTATGCAATGATAGATTCGTAATTATTTTCATAGGTATACAAAAGCACTTCTAATTTCTGATTTTTTTTTTTCAATTCAGTCTGAAAATTTTGATTATGTTATTTACACGTACATTGTTATTATCTTGGGGTTTTTCATTATTTCCTTGGCTTAACGCATGGTGTTTTCTGTCCGAATTTCATTTGACACAATATTTTTT
>OY735205.1:18662868-18675368 GCA_963457665.1 Thysanoteuthis rhombus | reverse complement strand
GTCAATGATGACTGCCGCCAAACGTTTCTTGAAACCATGTGTAAGCTTCTTACACCTGTGAAGCTGGTAATATCTGCCATTCTTTCTTCGCAATCCGTGCAAACTCTTGAACGTTTGCAGGATTCCTACGGAGCGTCCTACACGCTGAAACTATGATTCTGAATTTCCACTCTCAACCTAGATATCAATTGGATTTCGAATGGGACTCATGGCTTATCATTCTTTCCCCAGTCCTTCTTTTTCCTTTTTCACCCGTTCTCGCATCTTTTTGAGTGTGTGCTTGAGGGTGTGTTCAAGCAGCTGCAATTTTTCTTACACTGGTTGGTGCATATTGCTGTAAATTCATTTTGTAATCCTTTGATTTTTATGATTCTTTTGATACGGCCAAGGCCTCCGAAGCCAGAGGAAGAAAAGCAGACTGCAGTTGGAGTGATTTTTTCCCCAGAGGAAAACATATGAAAACCTCGATAAATATCTAAAACTGAATAAATATAGAACAAGATGACAATCCTGCCCATTACCATTGGTGCACTTTGAACAATTCTCGGTGGGCCTTACAATCAGGTTCGTAAAATCTGAAACAATATTGGAACCATCCAACCAAGTGCATTACTAAAATCAACGAGAATACTGAAGGGGTACGGAAGTACTGAGGACACTTGATCTCGCTTAATCTCGATTGAAAGCCAACCGTTAATTTTGCTGTATAAATAATAATATTGCTGCAACTACTACTACTACTACTACTACTACTACTACTACTACTACTACTAATAATAATAATAATAATAATAATAATAATAATAATAATAATAATGATGATAATAATAATAATAATAATCTGCACTGCACTTAGTATTCTTGCAGGCTCCGGTAGTAGTGTGGTCATCATAGTTTCAATCCTTCCTCTAATCTCTTGCTCTGACTATCTTGTTTTCAATCTTTTTGGTACAGTGCCCAGGGTACCTATTATTGTCAGTACTATTCTGACCATCATGCCTGACACCGTATTCAGCTCCCAGACCAAGTCCAGGTATTCGTCAAGCTTTTCATTATCTTTCATATTTACTCTGTGACTCGCACGCACAACCACGCTATCATTGGTCAGATTTTCGTTCCCTTTTTCCACAACTACCAGACTCAGTCTACTCGCTTGGGTCGGATAGTCGGTTTGGATGTCGAAGTCTCTGAGTAGTTTGTGGGTTCTTCTTTCTAGGACAGTCTCCAGATTGTGCTGGTGCCCTTTCTCTTTATGGTCGAATCTCAGTCGTTGGCACGATTCCGAGGGCATAACAGTTGCTACCCTATCGTACCTGTTCTTATAATCCTTCTTGAATAGTTTGATACATTCCTTGTACGTTGTTTCATTCTTTTCTCTACATTCTTCTTCATCAAGGCAACTTCGAATTTGGTGAATCAGTCTTTCATGTCGTGAATTTCTTAAACCATTATGCCGATCATATCAAGTCATGATGCTCTCCAGCTGGCTATTTTTGTGGGCTGTCAGTTTTTTTTAGTGTGATCGTATTCAATCATTCTGGCGATTTGTTGTTTCTCTTTTGGCATCATTGTATATCGTTCCAGAAGTTATTGTTTTCTGTGGCGTCTGGTTTTATGTTTTGTTTCCTTTCTCCATTCGAGTATTGGTAAAATTTCCGTGTCTGTGCGTAGTGGGCAATCCTTTCTCTTTATCTTTTCAGTGTTGGTGCAAGTCTTTCTTGGTGTATTTATATCACTGCAGTATCCTTTTTTTGTCTTATCTCGGATGTGTCCCATAATCTGGCTCATGGTCTGTTCATATGCAATGTATTTTTCAGCAATCGTTCCTTTCTCTATAGTTGGGAGATCTGTTTTTCTAATCTCATTTTCCAGGCAGTATTTTTTTCGTCAGTTCAGGGTTTCTTCGTGTGTCGTAAATATGTGTGTTACCATTTCTGCACCAACGTAGTTGAAGCTGTTGAGCTCCATTTTGTCATTAGTTTCAATATTCTGTAAGAGTCGATTGACATGTGACAGTTGGGTCTTCAATTTTCTTCCCCCTGTCTTTACCCCTAAGGGATGGCTGTGGCTTCTTCCCTTTTTGCTCCGATTAAGGGCTTGTACAAGGGAGTTTCAAATTCGTCTTTTTTCTCGTTTTTGACTTCTGTTTTTTGTTTAAATTGGTTCGTACTCCGTCGGTTTTTATGTGAGATGCGTGGGGCTGTTCCTCTGAGGGTAAGACACGTTCTTCTTTTTCTTTATTCTTGCGGATTTCCTGCTGCTCTATCTCTGATAGCCGAATTATTTTTTTCAGAATTTGTTTCGTTTGGTCAGCTAGACGCAGACTTTGATTACTGTGATGTTCCCCTCCATATTGTGAGCAACGGTTGTCAGTAACCCTTAACAGATGGTTAACTTTTTAGGTAACAATAAATAACAAATTTGCTGTCATCTTCCTTCCATTTTTTCCTGTTGCTGTCGTTCATGTTGCTATTATTATTATTATTATTATTATTATTATTATTATTATTATTATTATTATTATTTGGAATCTCACACCAGTTGCCTGGTGGTAACTGCTAGAGTTTGAGTGACAACAAGTCTCCTCAAGTCTCCAGCCCTCCTCTCCTAGTACTCATAGGTCGCAGTAATTCTGCAATTTACAGTTTCACACCGGTTGCCCAGTGGTTATCGCTGAAGGCTGAGTGACAATGTCTCCTCAGGTCTTCAGCTAAGGTCTCCTCTCTCTTTCGCATTTCATGACAGAGCTACAATTCGTTGCAGTACTTATATCTCTAGCACCTTCCTCAGTATCCGTGCAGTTCCCAGTAGTGCTGTGGTCTTTCCGGTCTCTATCCTTCCCTAATCCCGATCTCCTCCAGTCTCACCCTCAGCGTTTTGGGGACAGTTCCTAATGCGCCCACTATGACCGGTATTACCCTGGTTTTCATGTTCCACGTCTTCCTTAACTCTCTTGCTAGGTCCAGGTATTTTTCCCTTTTTTCACCCTCCTTCTTTTTTACTCTATGGTCTGCAGGCACAGCAACGTCTACTATTTGGCAGGCATTCCTTTTTTTGTCTACTATTACTAAGTCCCGTCTTCTTGCCTGGTTGAGGTGGACAGTTTGGATGTCAAAGTTCCAGAGTAGTTTCTGGTTGTCATTCTCCAAAACTGCCTCTGGCTTGTGCTGATACCATTTTACCACATATTTGAATCCCATTTGTTTGCTCAGTTCCCAGTGTATTGTCGTTGCTACTCTATCGTGTCTATGCTTATACTCCTTCTGGGCGAGTTGACTACATTTACTAGTTATGTGGTTTACTGTCTCATCTCTTTCACCGCACATGCGGCATTTGCTGTTTGTCTGTGTTCAGTCAATTTTTGTTTTTATGTAGTTTGTCCTTATGCTTTTGTTTTGGGCTGCCAATATGAGCGATTCTGTTTCTCTCTTAAGGTTCCCTTTTCGTAACCACGTCCGTGATTTCTCGTCTGCTACATCTTGTATCTGTCTTTTAAACTCGCCGTCCATTTTTTCCCTCCCCATTTTTCTTTTCTTGTTTGCTGTACTGTTCCATTGTTTTCTACTTTATTGCTTGTTGCACTATCTCTCGCGCTCTTTATGATTTCTTCACTATTTGTTTGCGCATACCTTTCTAGGACTACTTTAGCTCTCTGGACACAATTTTCTACGCTGATGAGCCCCCTGCCACCTTCTTTTCTCTTAACGTATAGTCTATCTGTATCATCTCTAGGGTGTAATGCTTTTATTATTATTTGCAATTTCACACCAGTTGCCTGGTGGTAACCGCAGGAGTTTGAGTGACAGCAAGTCTCCTCAAGTCTCCAGCCCTCCTCTCCAAGTACTCTGCAGTAATACTGCAGTTTACAGTTTCAGTAGCCTAGTGGTTATCGCCGGAGTCCCTTCAGGTCTCGATACCCCTTCTCATATCGTCCTCACCGGCCACAGCAGTGCTGTGATTTATTACCTCTGTTTATTACGATCTGTTGCCGAGTCATTACCAACGACTCACGGCAAAAGAAGGTTGAAGTGAAGTACCTTATTTTCTCTCTCCTAGTCTTATTGTGTGTTATTTTTTGCAGTTGTGAGCGAGTAGCGCTTCTTTACGTGTGTTGCACTTTTGTTCTTTTCGTGTTGCACTTTACATTATCATACTACGGATGATAGTGCTCTTCTCAATATACGGACAGTGCTTAAAAGCACTATCTTATGGACTTGGCAGAGAGAAAGGTCTTCAGGGATTTTGGCGATATGTTTTTCAGTGCCATTCTTGACCACCCCTAGTGTCCCGACAATAACGGGGGACAGTTTGCGTTTTCAAGTGACACATCATCTTTAATCCGATTTCAAATTCCTTGTCCTTGCTAAGTTTCATAAGTTACTTTATTGCTATATTCCAGATCAGAATCCAAACTCATGTGATATAATAGGCAAGTTCCTTTCTCGTGCTATCGCTGCGTGTTCACGGGCGTGGTAGTTGCAACTGGGTATCGAGTATCATCAGCATTGTCATTATTCTCATTGAATTCTCGGATATTAACTTTTTAGAGGCGTCATCACCTCTCTATGAGAGGCTCAGTCCATCGGTCTATCTGTCTCAACATTGTTTCTCAGATGACTTTTGTGAAATTTACTTGAAACCAGGCGGAGGGTTATCGCTTAATAATGTTTCATGCCTAGAAAATCTTCTATCCTGTTTTATTGATCTGGCAATCATCATCATCATCATCATCATCATCATCATCATCATCATCATCACCAGTCTTTTAACGTCCGTCGTTAGACTTTCCCCAGGAATCGTCACAATTCTCTACCATGGGCGTCGCAGAGGCAATATTTTCTGAATTTATCTAGTTCATCGCTCCATCTTGTATTCTGCCGGCCTCGGTTTCGCATGTGATCTCTGGGGATCCATGTCGTGATTTGTGATGTCCATCAGTTGTCTGTCATTCTTGCAATATGACCAGCCCCTTGCCATTTAAGTTTTCTAATAGATTCTATGACGTCTCGGACTCCCGTTTTCTTCCTGATATAATTTGCTGTCTTGTGATCTTTCCATATAAGGTTGAGTATGATTCTATCATGTGCGCGTTACATCTTGGTTAGGTTCCGTGCTTCAGCTCCTTAAATGACTCTCAGGAGGATGCATTGGTCGTATACTCTTCTTTTTATGATTATCGGGATCGTCTTATTTTTGAAGGTTGAACTAGCTCTGCTGAAGACTGACCATCCTAGGGCGATTATTCGCTTGATTTCTCTTGTGGGTTTCATAAAGATTCGTTGTCCTAGGTAGATGTAGTGATCTACTTTCCCCAGTTTTGCATCTGCAATTATGACACTTATGTTCCTATTTTCGATGTGACTGATGTATATGACTTTCATTTTACTGAAGTTCGTGTATAGAGGCGTTTAAACTTTATGTTTTAAAATAGATCAAAATCTTTTTTCCAAACTGTTAGATTTACTTGAAAGTTGGTTGAAAGATATCCCTTGATAAGATGCTTTTTATATAATTCTTCCACCAAGGATCATCTGATCTGGTAATATTGACATTTAAACTTTATTGTGAACGCCCCATTGAACATTTGATTCTTGTTATCTAATTGTCCGATATGATAATTCTATCTCACATGCCAACAGAATTTTTGTTTATCGTCTCAAAAAATTTAGATATTACATTTCAATTTTGTGAGATCGCATCACATTTTAGATATGCTCTATCCCAATGATTCTTTTTATAATGCTATCCTATAATTCTCCTTCCCCATAGCTGAGGGTTAGTATCACATGGAAATATTGATATTTTCCCAAGCTATGAAATACTCGATCATTAACTTCAAAAATGACATACGTGAACTATTCTTGTAAGTTAATAATGAATCGATAAAATCACAGCAACCGTTCAAGTCCACGATATTATCGCAATTATCATTAGATTTAGGAGCAGTGAAAAAGAATTATAATTATATAATAGGATTTTCATGACATCTAAGGACGCATAGGCATATAAGAATCGCCACGATTTTAGTTAGGAGTGTTCAGAAACAAATTTCGGTCTGCAAATTTTTAGTTTTACAGGACACAAGACTAGATTTATCTATAAATCTTTATTTAAGGTCAGTTTGAACCTGATTCGGCTTATCAGTCCCCTTCCAAAGTTTTTATTTTCTTTAGTTAAAGCACCGGCTCAATTGGAGAAATTGTAACTGTACTGAGTGTTACATTTCTTTTTCAACCAAGCCTTGAAAGCATTTATTGGTAGAGCGCTCACTGTCTCCCGAATTCAAGCCGTTCCAGGCTGATATTATACTGGCCGTAAAGGAATACTTTCATAAACCAGGCTGGCGTTGCACCTTCAGTTTCCATTCATGACCCCTGGTCCTGGTCCTTGTGCCAACTGCTCTATTTAGCATACTATTTCGACAGACCAGGTATTTTGTCATACCATGCTTTATCAATGCTGTAGCTGATTTTATAGATCTTGATGAGATCAGCGCATCGGCGGCGGAACTCCAATGTGGTTTGTTATAGGCTAGCTTAAAGTTCAGAGCAGGGAAGATTTTGCATTAACATTTTGCCGAAAAAGAGATCGACCTAATATTTCGATTAATTTGACCGTAGAAGAACATTACATGCAATAGCATCTAGTTTCTGTAATCTTCTTCGAGGGGTACTGCTCACAAAGACTTGCAGAGGAAGTGTGTTTTACATTAGGTTGGCACATACTGTTCAAATTCATAGAACTTTTGGGTAGTATATCGCATATCGTTGAATACGGTGAGTAGAAAGAAAGAAGAGACAAAATGTCAGACGCCAAATCTTGCCCACTTTTGTTTTTTAGAAAACTCTCGTCCTTTTCTTCTAATTGGTTGTGTTTAATGCAGACTTGATATCAAATCCGATCCGATTAATTCCAATCATTGATGCAGTCATAATAATTATCATATTGCTCTTTGGTCAATTGATCTCAAATATCCTACAGGTTTGGCATTAATTATCAGATCCTTATCTTTGTTAATTTGAACGCTACGTTTCACTCAATGTGTTTTCAGGCCTTTTCCTCGTAATCTTTAAGGTGCTTCGAATAGAATTCATTATTTCGTTCTAAATGATCAAATCATTCGAATCAGTGATCAACTCTCTATCTATATCAGTCTGTCCCTATCTATCCATCTATCTATCTATCTATCTATCGATCTATCTATCCATCTATCTATCTATCTATCTATCTATCTATCTATCTATCTATCTATCTATAACAATTGTTCAGTTTTATTGGTCTGTCTATTTATATTCCTCGATGTTTCCATTTGTTTATCTCTGTCTATTCCTCACTGGCTATATAACTGTTCATTCATCAAAATCAGTCTGCTCACATTCATTATATATCTATCTATCTATCTATCTATCTATCTATCTATCTATCTATCTATCTATCTATCCGAAACTGTTTAATTCTATCCGAAGGGGAACAAGTTAAGGGATTTTGCTCAAAGCCTCTCGAAGATTAACAGGTGCAGCCTATACTTGAGACTGGACGAAACCATTGCCTGGAATTTGGTATTTAAACCAACAAAGAATAATAATTCCAGTAAATAATAGAATTATGGTCAAACTACAAACTACACTTAGCTTAACGGATCTGGCATTTCTACAGCCCCTTTGCTATATAATCAAAACCATGATCAAGCTTTTTGTGTGTGTGTCCTCTGATGTATCTTCATTGATTCGTATTGATGATACATTAAAAGAAAAACAACAACAGAAAAAAAAAAACACTCGGATTTTTTCATGCCCCTACTGTTAAGATGAAAACGTTTTGTAATTTATTCTATGCAATTTAAAAGAAAATGTTATCTTGCTTTTGAGTGTTCTCGACAACAAAGCTAGAAAATCATTTTACATATATTTTACTTTTCATCTATGTTTGGCATTGCATGCGTCAAAAATGCCTTGGATCAACGTATTTGTGTATTCTTCAAAAAGTAAAACATTTCATTCCTCAGCCCTCTGCCTGGGATCAAAATGTAGTATCTGCTTGCAGCACCTTCCCATTGCACTAAAAGGGAAAAGTCGGGCTGGTGCCTTTGCAACACCAGTTGCCGAGACTGGAGCAATTTTTTTTAGCTTCCCGTGTAAAGAACCCCACATTAAACCGACCTTGTATCACATCTTGTTCTCGTGGGGAAGCAAGTGAATCAGGATCAAATGTAGTATCCATGCACTCATAAAAACAGTCATACACACAGTTAGAGCGTCGTTAGCCAGGCTGGTTAGAGAATAGCTACGTATATGCTGTTTTCTCACACATTCATATATATATATATATATATATATATATATATATATATATATATATGCGTATTGATTCGTATCATGTTATATGTATATATGTATACACACACACACACATATATATGTGTGTTTATATATATATATATATATATATATATATATATATATATATATATATAAACACATTAGGTTTTCTATTCTGGATTTTTCAGATTTGATGAATCAATACAGCTTTGATTTTTTTAAAAATATCTCATTTTAAATATTATTTTGAATATCTACTTTCTCTTTGCATAAAACACTTTTTAGCAAAGCCTTCTGCCACATCTCTGTTGCAACGACTACAAAATATAAAATCAAAACATTCAAAAATGATTTTTCGTTATTTTCGAAACTACAATCTCATATAAGTCGTTGGAAAAAAACAATTGATGTTCATGTAGCGAAGTAAAAATCGATAAACTCATTATTCTATCTGACAGGCAACTGATACGAACTGAAAATTCATTTTTCAAAAAGACGTGTCTTATTGGACACGTTATCTTTACACAATCGTGCAATCAATAAAAAACGAAACAAACTTACATGTGGCTAAGGGTGTGAGTGTGTAGATGCATCAATAAGTCCGCAGCCTAAATATAGAAAAAGCATTAATTCATAAAACTGATATTTTCAACATAATATCCTTTTTGTCGAAGCATATGATGGATCTTAATCATGTAGATCGAACAATACAGAGCAACAATTCCAGTCAGAAATCCAGCTAACACCTATGTGTCAGGTTACGGACTTATTGATCCACTCTTGAATGATGGATTTATGAATATATTTTCCACATTTGTGAAGATAATGGATATCTGTGAGATGCATACGTAAACATGCTTGCATAACTCATATATTTCTATGGGAATAGGATGACAACTTTTTTTTGTTGATAACTCAATTTCGGCACACCAGATTAAATTTAAATTCTCCATCAGAAAAAAACGATAGGCTCCAAATTTGTCAAAAATTACCTTTGCATGAGAATGTCCTTCTGACAATTTGATGGGAAAAGAATATGAAGCTGGGGGATATCGTGAGAACTGTTGCAATTATTCAAGTACGAGGCGCTACCCCAAAATTCCTCAAAGAGAGAAAAAGATTGAAATCATGCTCAACCTCACACGGAGAGATCACAAGGCAGCCCAGTATATCAGAAAGTAAACGCGAAGCCAAGATATCATAGAATCTATGGCTCTAAAATGGCAATGGGCAGGCCATGTTGCAAGAATGACAGACAACCAATGGACATCACTACTCACAACATGGATCCCCAGAGATTACATGCGAGACCGAGGCCGACAAAATACAAGATGGGGAGATGAACAGGACAAATTCAGAAAATACTGGCTCTGCGACACTCTCGGTGGAGAAATGTGGCGGATCCTGGGGAAGGTCTATGCCTAACGACAGGCATTAAAAGACTGATGATGATGATGATGATGATAATGATGATGATGATGATTCCTTGCTAGAGTGATTTTGAGTGATGTTGGATTGATCTGTGAGATATTGAAAACGTTGAATGATTTGTCATATAACCAGACGTGTCAATCATTTCAAATTCTCCAACCTTTTGATTGGGACCATATACACGAACTCCACTTCTCTCTCCCTCTATCTCATTCTCAAAAGCATACATACATATATACATAGACAATCACATAGACAGATAGATCGATGGATGGATAGATAAAGGGACAGAGATCGTCTCTGATGAAGTTTAACAGGTAAAGAAGGGTAGTTACCCTTGAAGCTGACACATGGAACCTAACCAAAGGATTGATTCTCCAATTGAGAACCATACAACGTGCACACAAGAGAATCATGCTCAACATAAAATGGATCGAAACAATTTATTAGAGGAAAAATATGAGTTCGAGTTATCATAGAATCAATTAGAAAATTCAAATGGCAATGGGCTGGTCATGTTGAAAGAATAACAAACAACAGCTGGACATCACGACTCGCGACATAGATCTCCAGACACCACATGCAAAACTCTGGCTGACAAAATATAAGATGATGTGACAAACGAGGCAAGTTCAGGAAAAACTGGCTCCACGACACCCATGATAGAGAAATGTGGTGGGTCCTGGGGAAGGTATATGTCCAACAACGGACGTTAAAAGAATGATGATGATGATGATGATGATGATGATGATGATGCCTTGCTGGAGTAATTTCAAGTGATAGATAGATAGATAGATAGATGCAAATGTTTAAAGTGTCATGATTTGTTCAAGATTGGGATAATCTTAGAAGTGTTTATTTCTCAATTATTACTAATCTTTGAATTTCACGCAACAACCCTACCGCAGTTCTTTTTCTTACTACCGCAACGAATAATTCAGAAGCGAGGAAAATATCTTCCAACTGAACCCACGGAAACGAACATTAGTCAGCGTTTAAACCCTTGTCGATTTCATTCAAAGAGTTTTTTTCAGACTATTGAGCTCGTTCTTTCTGTTCTACGCTTCGGTAGGTCAATTCATTAACAAAAAGAACGGGTTTAATTGCCCGAAAAACCCTTTGAATAATAATGACTATTCTCTTAATTGTAGACTATAAATGTCAATCTTTTATTTACCGACAAAGAAAGAAACATTTTGGGACAAGGTTGTCACTGGCAGCGAAAAATTGATTTGATAAAAGAAGGCATGGCCAGTCACTCATATTGATATGTATATATGTGGGTGAACACACAATAGAAGTGACACGAACAGCGTGTCATATCTATTGTTGTACTCACTGATCCTTCATAGTTTGATACGTTTTTTGGGTAACCTATGTAAATAAGCCACGTTTCAAAAAAGTAAGATGATGCGTAGTATAAAATAACATGCATATGCAATACAATATGTCCATACCCTATATAAGGTAATAAACTACACATGTGACATAAGCTATATATTAAAATCATTGTTGAGAAGGGATGTATGATCAACACTGCTTGGGTACCAAGTTAATACCTTTGTTTCGTTTTTAAAATCCCCGAAACTGTTTCAAGGTAAACAACTGATGATCCAAACAAGAGAATATCTACTCGCAATACCATGATAGCGAAATATATATTAAACATTAAAAGATAAAAAATATACTGAAGAAATTCACGTTGATTAAATAACCAGGTATTGGGAAATAAGTGACTTAAATGGCGCAAAAAAATAAAAAGTTTTCTAATGTGTTTAGTGTTTAAAGCTGTAAAGCTTTCCAGACAATATATGTGTATATATAGTAAGAATATTCTTAAATCTATATCGCTTCAGTTAATTATTTCCAGGTACCTGTTGATGCAATTAATGTAAGATTTTCAAATAGTTCCATACTTTACACAGAATAAGGAATGATAGTACTATATGCAGATTTTCTAGCAGGGATCATGTTTTCAAGGTAACCGTTCCGGTAATTTAAAAACAAAACAGTTACATTAGCATGGCACCGCTATAGTGTTGAAGCACCGTCTCCCCACAAGGTATGGATTTAATATTTAGCCTGTTATTCTATTTTTAGGGTTGAGTCATAACATGTATGCACATGATATATATATATATATATATATATATATATATATATATATATATATATATATATATATATATATATATATATATATATAGGCGGACAGAAAGAGAGGAGAAATTAAGACACATATACAGACAGATTTAATTAGTCGCTCAGTGTAATCAGTCACGGGACCAACGTCTTTTGTTACCATGTCGTGTTCCGGAAATCAATTGAAAAAAAATTGGAAAAGGTTTTATCAATAAATTTATTACTTCTCTTACCTTTTGTTGGGTATTGATCACTACAAATCCTCTCGAAAAAAACAAGCTTAAGCGATCCTGATAAAAAACAAAGGGATCAATTAGCCTACACTTACATTGTAAATGGAATACCTGAATTATAAACCTCTTGAAGGAGTAAGGGATTTTTAAAGAAAAATTTCTCCTAGGCATAATAAGGAGTAAATGCTTGAATTTTCAGCCCTCTAGCTTCATTGATATGGTATGTATGCGCTGCACGTACAAAGCCAGCCACTCAGCCAAAAACCTATGTTGACAATTTGGTGACAGTATTGGTTGACCATTTCTGAAAAAGCATCGTGTACAAAACAGCAGTAAGATCATGGTGATCTTTACTGGGAAAAGAGGACCATCTCTG
>OY735205.1:18587868-18657868 GCA_963457665.1 Thysanoteuthis rhombus | reverse complement strand
GATGCTTCATTTCTTCCGTGTTGTATCGAAAAAGTGGCACAAACTAATGTCCTTCGATAATTCTTCCTCCATCCCTAAAATCGCATGTCGTGATATCTTTGGATTAAGAGCAGGACAATTGTTTAGACAGCTGTGCCCAATTCGGCTGAAAATGTAGTTGCCAGCTTTTTTTTTTTTTTTTTGCAACTTTGGCAAATGCCTCACCTTCAGAATATCTGGATATGTGATCTCTGTCGCTGGGTTCTGCATGATATAACACAAAACATATTACATTTTTGTAACCCCCTTTGATCTTAAATTAACTCCGATGTCCCCTGCTTGTTCTGGGAGTGAAAATGCTTGCCATAATTTGGAAACAAAAGTTTGATGGTTAATTTGCTGTTTCTACGTTATCACTTGTCCATATCCTACTAAAATGCTGAGTAAACGAAATTCCAATCTTCAATCCATTCTGAGTCTCTCTCTCTGTCCTATTACGTCTTTGAGAACAGGTTCTCAAAAATTATCTACGGTGCTCCATATTTTTCATCGTCAGAATATGTGAAGGTAAGTGACAATTAAATACTTCTTATTGCGTGGTCTCATTCATCTATTTATCCATTTTTGGAAAAGCGCAAAAATCCAGTTAATTCTTATTGGTCGAAAAACAAGAAAATTCAGGGCATTTTTAGAAATTATTTTCCAAGTATAATGCTATTGAAAAATTATTTAAATACTGTTGACATATTTTGACGGCATGAGTACACTTGTGTTTTATATAAACATTTATATAAACATTGTGATACATACGTAATAAGGTCAGTTTCGTATCAAAGATTGTAAAAAAATGGTCTCAAAGGATTATGTACTATCAGCTTTTCAAGAATGTTTGTTCTGCACTATATACCAGTATGAAGAAAATGTTTTCATGACTCGTTAATTTCGAACTAGACAACAACGTCAAACGCACGTTCGCCAGACAAGTTACAGCTACCTGTTAGATGTAAATAGCACCAGGTTCCAAGCCAAAATTGTTAAGTTTTGCATGAGGATTTTGTCAATTCTCAAATATTTAGTATATTTACTGCAGAGAAAAACTGTAAGGACTTCTTATGGAGCACCCTAAAACGTAGAAGCACAAAGAAATGTTAAGTAAAGAGGTTTTAGCAGGTAGTTTTTTGGCGCCACGAACATGATAAATACGCAAAATATATTGAGCGGATCATTTGAAATATTTCAGTTGGAATTTAAGTTCTTTTGTAGTTGTTCAAAAGTAAAAGGCATTTTGGATATGCAGACAACAGAGACGAAATGAACATTCAAAGGGAAAAACAGTATTGTAAAGCATTATTTAATCACTGTTGTCTTTGGCACATTCCTACTAACGTATGAAAGTGCTTTTTTCAAGCTTGTTCAAAAAAAATTGTACTATCTTTGGTCTGCGATCTCTCTGGATATATATATATATATATATATATATATATATATATATATATATATATATATATATATATATATCCTCCCACGACATGGCTAGAAAAAGCGCTCCTTGCTAGAAAAAAAGCGCTGTTTAAGTGCAAGAAGACATAAGAATCAGAGGGACGTTAGGAAAACACGATGAGCGAGCTGAAACATTGATTTCCAGTTTGGTTTAATGTCCAGAGTTTCATCCTAGCTACGTTTAGGCCAGAGCAGAGACAGGTGGGAGGCCAGTTGGTTCGGGCCTACGATTTTGAGGAAGACTACTCCCTCTAGTTCAAGCAAATACTATTGCATTTTCTGTGCATTTTCAGAGAACAGTACTCCATTATTTTACATATATTTTGAATAAAATTGCTTGCCATTTCCGTTTACTTAAGTCGTCATAGTTATTTTATTCTGTTCTTTAAATTGTTATTGAATCATGTACACTACACGTTCATGTATATACCCATACATAAGTAAAATGTATTTAGCACGGATGAGATGTACTTAATGAGCAGGCTGTGACGGGGACTAAATTCCCCACATAGCCTGGGCCTATTACCAGCTTTTCATTGGCCTGTGTACGTTACTGACCGTTATCGCAGAGATGCAGAGTTAACGGGATGAAGAATAGAATCAGCGAACAGAGTTCAAATTCCGACCGAAGTAGTTTTTCTTCACTGTCCATTTTCGGTTTAAGTAAGAATCAATATCTCTCAATAATTCAGACCATAGATTAATCCTCGCTGCTTGTGTCACGAAATACAGTATAAACTATCGAATGTCACTTGGAGAAAAAAAAGACACCACTGTGTTACTCCAATGTCCAGAGAAATGCCATTAAGTATTCAGCATAGTAGATCTTTGATCTAAAAATTATTGAATAATTTGAATTTGAATCCGTAACGTTACCAGGTTTGAGAACTATTTTCATTTCTGGATATACAAGCAAGTAACCATTAAGTTTTATGCGTATTAAATGTATATATTATTCATTGCCAGAGTATATAAGATAAGTAAGATTGCATGAGTATATAAATGTGAGATAGCCAAAGTATATAAAAGCAACATTTCAAGGTTTCAAGACATGCCTGCAACGTATTCCCTGAAGTATATTTTATATGGATTTCAACACCGACTTATAACCGTTTGGTTATCATGCCCTTGTACTATTGTGACAGAATATCTCATCACTGTTATGCCTCGATGGTTGAGAAAGAAGTTAGCGAGTGAGTAAGCGTTTGGGAAAACTGCTCCTATAACTATCTTAACTGCCCAGACAGTAGCATTGAAAAATCTGAGAACTCCATAATCGATCTTTACAGGAGCCAATAAGATGAAAACCTAAAAGATATCTGACCATGTCCGGATGCTATTTTGAAAGCACATGTCTAGGATTCCAAAGTGGTGTAGAGAAAGAAATGAATAAAAAAAGAAAATAGATTCGGCCAGTGATCTATAATACACACTCCGTGTACAATTTGATGAATGTTGAATCGGGTGTTTGGACGTTTGAGCATATTTTAATCTGTTGGCATCCAGAACGTTGACTCTGTTTATCGTCAGATGTCCGATTCGACTGCGAATTAAATATTTTAGCAAAACCCATAGTGCAACTCTGGAAAGTGGTTTATTTTTGCTCAGAGGAAATCTAAACCAAAGAAAGCCGTCCCAGATAAATTGAAGATATTCAAACATAAATCGTACGGAGTTGGTCGAGATAGGATCATAGAATCTGTTTGCATATCGTTCGCAGATGTCCCAGCAGCGTATCGAAAATATGTATATTCTCTATCTTTTGTCTATTCCGGCAAACGACCAAAAAAAAGGGGGGGGGGTAGAGAAGATTGACGTATATATGGAATTTTTCAATTATACATTAGAGATGAATCGATAATTGTTAATGTAGTCATACGGGGCATAATAAAACAGCACTGATCACCCCGTGATGATTTTTTTTTTCAAATCTCGAAGGACAGAGATTTTTACCGCGTATCCAGCAGTCAGGTGTCTAATGCATTCTTTTGGTTCGTGTGTAATGGGAGTACCAAAATCAAACTTTAAGAATAGGTCACATAATCCGACTATAACAATCATAAATGCATTATGTTACTTTGAAAATGATACATTCACCATGTAATAACGGAGTTAATTTCAAAGTAAAATAATGCGTGTACAATCATTTATATTGGATTATGTATCAATTTCTTAACAACATGCAGAAATAAAACCTGCCACCGATAGGGTAGCCACTTCAACATAGCGATGCTCTTACCATTGAGCTAAACAGCTGTCGGTAATGCAAAGGCCAAAAAAATACTTTAGCTCAATGGTAAGAGCATCGCTACGTTGAAGCAGCCTCCCTATCGGTGGCAAGTTCGATTCCTGCGGCATTCCTGTTTTCTTTAATTGTTTATTCTATTTATGTTGTCTAAATTGAGCGATATATTAGCCGTGCAATAACGGGAAATCATTTCTTATAAGTTTCTATATGATATAACGCAATTTATAATTCTCTCTCTCTCTCTCTCTCTCTATATATATATATATATATATATATATATATATAGAGAGAGAGAGAGAGAGAGAGAGAGGGAGAGAGAGAGATGGAAACATATTTCTCCTCTTCTCATATACTGATATATTTGTACTTGAGTACGTATGTGCTCACAGGTATGTGTTATGCGGTGCATAACTCTATTTCACGTCGTTCAAGAGTCATTCATTTTATAAACAAAGAAGAAAATTTTGCAAAATAATCAAAATTCAAAATATACATAGATCTCAAAAAAAAAAGTATTTAGTAAAGAAAAGCGCGGTTGAAGACAGAGCAAAATTCCTAACCCTGACTTGCGTGTCACATTCATTCATAGACTTGATTTGTTGCTCTTTCTGGGTGACGAGAGACGTCCCCCCTTCAACGAGAAATAATTTCCAATGCCAGGGGATTTTATAAACGACTTATATTTCGGTTTTGTAAATGTTATAACAAGAATGGTTATATTTTCGAGCAAGACGGTTTTGTGTAAATAATAAATCTCTTGACACATATGTGAGAGCGGACGCACTGGCCGAAATTCTATAATAAGATTTCAGAGGGAAGAAAAGAGAACGCGCACGCGCACGCGCACGCGCACGCGCACGCGCACGCGCACGCGCACACACATGTACACACATGAACATATATGCACGCACGCAAACACACACTCAATGCACGTGCGTAGGAATACGTACGTACATATATACATACATACATATATACATACATACATACATCGGGTACAACACACATTTACTAATGCGATGTGATTTAAGATGTGAGTATGACTGTGATAGTCTGAAATAAAGTCAAATAGAGAGATTGGACTGGAGGGTAAACAGACACCAAGGAAGTGTCCGCACGATTTACATAAGTTGGAATAAACAGAACGGGAGAGCAATCATATTTTATCGAAATCCACAAAACACTGAGGTAAAAACAGAATATCTCATGATTACATCTTCGCTATATTATTTCTCAAAAAGCTGAGTGGTCTGTTTTCTCATACTCTGGTTCTTGTGAAATCATCTATGTTTCTGTAAATAACATTGGAGGTGAAAAACATACAATGACATCGATTGTTGAAAAGTATAAGTCGTCTATGATTATACATACAGTTAGCAGATATGTGTGCATATATATATATATATATATATATATATATATATATATATATATATATATATATATATATATATATATATATATATATATATATACTTCTGTGAAAGTCAGTATCTCTTTCTTGATAATATAACTGTCTGTGTTGAAAGAATCAAATAAAGAAATATACATTATGAATGAACAAAATGAGAAATTGGAGCGAAACCAGTTATTTGAGTCTTTGCATTACCGGTAGCTATTAAGCTCGATGCTGCGCAATCAGGTGCAGGTTCGATTCAAGCAGCAACTCCATTTCCTTTGATTGTTCATTTTATTTACGTTATATATATATATATATATATATATATATATATATATATATATATATATATATATATATATATATATATATATATATATATGATAGCTTTAGTAATTTGTAAAATTACCGAAAACCAAGAAAAAAAACAGAATCTTTTTTCGAAGATGATAATACTTTTTAATTCAAACATAATAAAACGATTCTTATATACAGTATAAAAATGTACCGTATGATATCCTATAGGAGCATACATTTTTCAATATATTCTATTTATACAAATATGAATAGGATTCAATACATCAAAATGTTTAATCTAAGCATAAAAAACAAAGGCGGACAACTTTTGAAAATCATTTTAAAAATACTGAAAAAAGTGATGGCTATTAGATATCGCTGTCTCTGACTTGAATAACGCGTGATTAGTTTCGTAAATCAATTGCATCTAATTGAATAATATCGAAATCCATTAAAAACTAGATACAGGATGAAATTATGAAAAACACACCCCATTTCCTTCCATTTTCCGGATTTGAAGATTATATATATGCATGTGTGTGTGTGCGTGTAAGTATTTTGCAATGAGCAGAACAAGGTATACATTTGGACATTTTCTGTGGTTCTAAATGTTATATTTCAGCGGAAAAAATCTAAAACATATAGATATAAAAATCATGTAATAAAATTTGAGTTTGATTATTAAATGAAATAAACAGAGTAATGCTTTTCTGTCCGGAAACAAAAAGCTTGAAAAGGCCAACTAAAGTTGTTTTGTGGAAGGTTTGCCAAACTATTTTGTTGAATATGATCAAAACTACACTAGTGATTGAATGTTACGAAGTAATATTTCAATAAGTTGTACGTACGATATCACGGTTATATAATCAGCTTGTACATGTAAGAGCTTTTACGCTTTACCCCAGACACAATTTTAAGACAGATACAGGCAAAGGTTTAGGGATAATCATTGATATATATATATATATATATATATATATATATATATATATATATATATATATATATATATGTTTGTGTGTGTGTGTGTGTGTGTATGTTTTATGTATACGTGGGTATATGCAAGTATATTCATGTGCAAGGTGTTACCCCAAAACAAGAATATCTTCAGAATGCTGAATATGTTTATCAGTCAAGTTATCCAATCTTTCCTGTGCGTCGATGGACATTTAGTATCAAATCATCGATTTCCCTTCTCTCTCTCCCTCAGTCAATTTCTCCCCCCCTCTCTCTCTCTCTCTCTCTCTCTCTCTCTCTCTATATATATATATATATATATATATATACATGTACTTATATATGGGGGTGCCCGTGTGCGTAAACAGTAATAAATATACAACAAGTATGTGTATACGAACTAACTGAGATCTTTAACTGAAAGTAGTGTTCAATATAATTAGTAGAGCGGTACAAATATGAATGAAGATTTCATGTTTCACTTCAAGAGAAAATACTAATAAAAATAAGAGAAACAAAATGTACAATCTGTAATGAACCAGTGGAAAGAAATCTTTACTCATGCTAGACATATATTTCTCTCGGTACATAGTATTATTATTATCATATGTTGCACACGTGTGCATGTATGAGTGTGTATGTGTGTTGTTTGTGCACGCATACACTACCAGAACAACTTGCTTAAAACAATATGAATATCAACCCTGTTCGCCTCATGATTAAAAAAAACAAAAAAAAACAATACTCATCGACAGGTAGACTGCTCTCAAAGAAGACAGTCTTTTTTGGCCATGTAAAAATTAATACTTATGCCATTTTACGACGAGAGAGCAGCATTCATAATTTTGAGGGCGCCATCTTATTTTCACATTTGCATTTTTTTTCTGAGAGTACGCAGTTTGTTTTTTCTTCTTAACGAAGAACTTTTTTGTCGTCAGCACAACGTCTCCCTCATAGCAAGATACCATATGATAACATTCCGTGCAACGTTATTAATTAACAGTTCACTGACCATGTTAACAGCAACAAAGGTATTATGCAATGTAAATGCGCTGACTGTCTGGCTCAAATCTTCCATGTGACTTGATCCTGCTTTGAGCACCTTTCACATGGGCTTGAACACCGATAACCTGTAACAAATGGAAAATTGATGCTTTCGCAGACACCAAGCATGTACAAAAAGATTCACAATCAAGAATGAGAGAGAGAGAGAGCGGGGTCGAAGGAGAAAGGTACAGGCTGAATATATAATTTATAGACTTATTGCAGATTTTACAAGTACGAAACGAATATATTGTTTTTTGGAAAAGCGCCCGGATTAAGCTAAACTCATTATCACTATGCAGAAAGGGCAAATGTTTTGGGAAAATCATTCGGTTGCACTTTAGACTTTGCTTTCCAAAACATCCCAATAGCAGTTACAAAAATTCCTGACATTTGGCATAATTCCCAACGAAATAGACACAAAAAATTGAGAAAGTGTATTTATGTTATCTGCATAAATATCTAAAGACACTCATATTTGCATATATGAAAATCAAGACGTACAGATATTCACATGTATCTAATCTGCGTGAATATGTGTGTGTGTGTATCTCTATGCGTGTATGTTGGAATGTGTGTTTAGTTTGGGAAGGCTTACAGAGGTGGCACAAACTCTTTGAATCACTGCTCTTTTTTCAAAAGATGCATTCGTTACTATAATTATCCGATTCATATTGTCGTACTTTCTATCTTTTCCGATGGCATTGTTCAAAATTTGATGCAGTCAAAAGTACTTGAATACTCCTAAAATTCATATTTATTTTATCTAAACAAAATATTCAAAGCTTATAAAATAGTGATTTGAAGATTTTTTTTTTTTTTGCTGTGTAACTCACTGACAATTATTGTGTAGAGAGGTCGCAATTTGCTTACGTATGTTTGGAGAGATCTACTTCCATATTTGATAGACTTTAAAGCATAAATCAGTGGAATTCTTGGGTATTAATTTTGTAACTATAGTTTTGACAACATGCCAAAACTGTATATGATATTCTGGTGAGGAGATTGTGTTGGCTTGTCCCTAACCTGGATGGCATTTCAAATTTTTTTCCTAAGCGTCTTTGTGTTGCAGAAGGGTTCATTGTCCCGTGGGGATATCCAAGCAGGTGGTTACCTACCCATGGCGTGCAACACTGATGTATCCACCTTTTTCAATTTCAACTAGTGGGGATCGATTCAAATCTGATGCCCTCCCTATCAGCCAGGCAATCCTAACTCGCATTTGTTTTGCGTGAACGACATGATATTGGTTCCATGTGACATTGGATATTTCAACGCAAAATTTATACCGGCAAAGTGATTTTCAGCCTTAGTTTCAAGACTTATTTCAATCTTTTGGTGTATTATAGATCAAGATACTTTTTAATTACTACGTTTTATGATGTAAATTCTCAACTTATGTGGATACTGGATGACTATTGATTAACATTTGCCAAAAAAAAAAAAAAAAAAAAATCGCAAAAAGATTTAGATCCAAAGAAACAAAATATTCATGTTATGAAATATTCGTTTTATGAAATATTCGTGTTTAATACTTATGATTCACCATCAATGCTCACACTTTCTTTCGTCTGCAATTCATTAATCACTATCCTGTGGTTTTTCATTAGAGATTTTGATTTTTCAAACACTAGTCTATAACTATCAAACTTGAAAACCAAAACCTGATGAATTATTATGGAATTGGCTATACACACACACACACACACACACATACATATAGTTCAAATTATATATATATATATAAGTGAATCTGTGATATACATAGGCACACACACAAACAATATATATATATGTATATATATATATATATATATATATATATATATATATATATATATATATATATACGCAACTGCATTCTCCAATGTGAGAATAGTGTCGTCAGAATTTGATGAGAGTATCACCCGAAAGCACTGGGGCATTGTAGTTTAACACGGTCCATAACATTTCGTAACTTTTGGAGACAGACTGGACGGAGTGAAGACCTGTATCTGGAAGCTGATTTCTAACTTCTTGCTCTCTATAACTATGGGAGCATGCCAAGTGCCAATTTCAGGTTCAGCAGTCGATGCAATGAAGCATTGAGCAGGATATCAAACCAGTTCATCTGCAGAATTTCTCAAGTTGGAGAACCATGCTGTCTCTGCTGCTAGATATGAATTGGTGCCAAAATTGACATAGCTAACACATCCGGGAAACTATTTCAAGAACTTATTTTAATTAAATCCTATCATTCATATATATATATATATATATATATATATATATATATATATATATATATATATATATATATATATATAAACCTTTCATCTTTTGTTGCTGAAAAGGAAGATTTTTAATTAATTTTCATACAAGGTCCCTCAGTATCCACGATCATGTACCACTATTAATCTTATACCTCAACGTTATCTTACTATCATTTTATTATATGATTTTCGGTTCCTGGTGATTGTAATTCAGTTTTATTTGTATGTGTATTTTCTATTTGATGTTTTACCAAAGCCCTGTTTCGAGTGTATTTAAAAACAGGCCAAGTTTATTGCTATGGCACTCCTGGTCATATTGATATATATTTTTAAGAATCATATCAATTCGAAAGTTGTTGTTTTTTTTCTGTTAATGTGGATGTAGGTCGAATTAGGATTATTTCATACGCATTGATTTGAATTGTTTTGTAACATTTCTGTCTATACTTATGTAATGAGTATTTTTATTTGTAGATATTCAATGTTACTTTAATGAATTGCCAAAAAATACCATTTTTATTTATTTTTTACCAGTTATTTTTCCTTATTTGTATGAATATATATTAAATTATCATTTGTTTTAAATGAATACACAGTATACAAAAGATTTATTGAGAGATGTGAATTCTACATTTAAAAGTGTTTTTTCCCCGTTTTTTGCGTTATTATTTTGTTTAAGGGTCGAAGAAAGATTATTTTATATACACGATTTGAATAAGTTTTTTTTTAGTAGATATGTCACGGAATATACTACGTGAGAACAAACGAACTCTTCAATAGTGTTCCATTGAAAATTACAACTTTTACAAAGCGGAACACGGGAGCATAATAAACTTAATTCAAATACTACTATTTTCAGTATTGACCACTCAATATATATATATATATATATATATGTATATATATATATATATATATATATATATATATATATATATATATATATATATGTATATATATATATATATATATATATATATATATATATATATATATATATATATATATATACATATATATATATATATATATATATATATATATATATATATATGGAGAGAGAGTTTATAACATATATTTTATCAATTTGTAAAAACAAACAGGAAATGAATGAAAACAGATTTCATGCGTTGTAGATATCCAAACTCAGTGAAAAGAGCTACATATATGTATATATATATAAAGAATTACAAGGATATGTATATGGTGAATGTTAACAATTCGTGCATCTTGCACTCATCAGCAAAGGCTCGTATGTTATTCCCTGAAGTATGAAGAGAGTATCGGGCGTTAGATAACGTGAAAACTCGCTAGAATTAATGTGTGGTATACACAGCAAAAACAAAGCCGAATGACCCGACAGGTCTTTTTTGGTAATTCGAAAAAAAAGGGGATGTCTGTCTAGTAGATCGTTCTTATAGATACGTAGTATGTTTAGTTTTAGGGAAACGTTCAAATCTGATTGTAGAATCGTAGAATACGTTACTCTATTGTAAATGGGTTGGTTATTTTCATTATCCACCGGAAACAACATACGATTGGTTGTTGATGAGTACGAGAGGCACGAAGTGTTTGCATTTGTTTTAATTCTTTTATATATATATATATATATATATATATATATATATATATATATATATATATATATATATATATATGTCAATATCTTGAATAATTCAGTTTTGATTAATGCAGGTTTTGATGTAGCACGGTTACAGTAATAGTAGTAGAAAATAATGTGTTTAAGCAT
Organism: Thysanoteuthis rhombus; assembly: GCA_963457665.1. NCBI lineage: Eukaryota > Metazoa > Mollusca > Cephalopoda > Oegopsida > Thysanoteuthidae > Thysanoteuthis > Thysanoteuthis major. The sequence goes on along the minus strand of OY735205.1, from coordinate 18,646,442 downwards.
TAATTGAAAAATACATTTGATTATAATAAAACTTTGAACTAAGCTATGCTGAACAGTAGGAACAATTTTGGAACAAATTATCCTTGTGCTAATGTAAGTACATATATGTGTACGTATGCATATATATGCATACATATATAAATGTTCACACAGGCATGCACACATAATACACACACGAGTACATATATTCTGATTTGTGTTAAATTGTTTGTCTATGAGTATCTACGTAAGTACATCTTTCTCAATAGATGGATAGTTCAATTCATGGATATTGGGACACTAGGCTTAGAGCTATTGATATCAAGCTCGTTTGGCAAAATATTAGATATTACAGTGAGTTTTATGCCGACGTTTTCACCTCTATTTTTGCCTTGTATTCCACAGAAAATTTGTTAGGGGAAATTAATCAGCTTTCAGTGTATCTTGCCAACTTGTAACAGAGTATTGATTGCGTATAATAAGTTATAGCTAAAATCTTGAAGCTACGAATTATACATTTTACAAAGGAATCTGTTTTGTTTAAAGCCGATGGACTTCGTGGATTTAACTTTTGATCGAGATATATAGACATAATATACGTCGTTGTAAAGAACATCATATCTGCTTCCCAACAGTGCATCTTGGAATTTTCTGCTCAAGAATATATCTGAAAGTATTCTACCTAGTTTGTGGTCTATTTATGACGTATTCAGGTACAAAAATATCAATCAACCCCTTGTAGAGAGCAATGCATTTCAGGGTAGGGATATTTTTACACTTGATGTTGTATTATTAAACGGTGCTGATTACAAACATGCAGTATAAAATTCTATGTTTTTATCATTATTAAGGGGCGATCCACTTTATCATCACTGAAATGTTTGGTGACGGGCCATTGAAAATAGGCAACATATGAGAGATTGTAGAAAAAAAAAAACTCGATAAAAATTATTGATGTAAAAAAATATAAAACTGAACTTAGCATGTATTTGTATTAGGAAGTTTCAAGCTATAGACATTCACTTATTCTTAAATTCCCTTGTTAAATGCCCAATGCTTAGCTCCGTGTTTTTGGCTGTAAACTTCTTTGATCAAAAGATACAAAAACAGAAATATTGTAAAACGATATATATATATATATATATATATATATATATATATATATATATATATATATATATATATATATATATATATATATATATGCGTGTGTGTGTGTGCATGAAAGATTAAATACCGAATTCATAGACAGTGGACTTAGAATTACACATATACTAGAAGATACTTGAACGTTGAACTCTCAAATAAACATATTTTCCCATTTCCTTCTAAAATATAAAATACCTAGCTCCACATTTTGGCCGTAACATTTTGTGCACAACAGATGCTAATTGGCAAAATACACTGCCAGAAAGCTGATGGATTTTGTTTCGCAATAATGCATAGGATTACATATCTCTAGCAAGAATTGAACCCAGAATCAATCGACGGTTGACTTTAAAATACGCATACACTCAAGATTTCTTGTAGAGTACCAAATACCCAGATCTACATATTTAGCGGTATCTTTTTGCGTCCAAAAGATAAGAATCGAATAGAAAAAAAGCTGATTAAGTCTTCCTTATAACGATGTATACGTATGTTTATATCTCTTCCAAGATTTAAATCCTCAATCCATAGACTGTGGTCATAGAAGGACATATATACTTTAATTTCCTGATAAGATGCTAAATTCCCAGCACCACGTTTTATGCTCAGCTGATACAAATTGCCAAGATACATTGTCAGGTAGATGATGAAATCCCTCCCCAAACAATATATATATCTGCATTCTACTATATGTATATATATATATATATATATATATATATATATATATATATATATATATATATATATGTGTGTGTGTGTGTGTGTGTGTGTGTGTGTGCGTGTGCGTGCACGTGTGTTTGTGTGTGTGTACATTGGGAATGAGTTACACTCAAGAGTAAAAGTATATGGAGTCTTTTTTCAAGTTCACATTTTCGGTTGTGTCTTTCTATGGCCTACAGAGACGAAAATACAACATACACTGTTTTGAAGCTGGTGAAATTCTTTTACCAATACTATATTATGTCAATCCATATATATTATTTACCCCATTTTGCTCAAGACTATATCGGTGTGGTACGAACATTTATCTCAGGGAAATTTTCGAAAAATATGTTCCCAAAGACATACTTGTGGATCCCCATAGTACACGCAGAAAATTCCATGGAGATATATACTGCATGCTCCATGAGTTGCGCAGTCACATTAAAAATCACTGGCACACAATTTAGCGAATGTGATTTGGGCTCTGATTTTGAATGTGTTCCCCTAATGAGAATAATAAGAGTCATAAGGAAAAATGATCAATGTCAAATAGCAGATTTGGAAACAGGACCCTTGAATTATCTTATTACAGCTGCATGACAAATTTTACTCTTCAATGGTTGACCTGCATAGTTAATCGAAAATCGGAACTGGACTATGGAATAATTTTCATTTGGATTTTGATTAGTAAGGGAAGGCACATTTGACTTTTCCCTCTGCCATAAAATTGCAGGATTTTCAGGAACTTCGAGCTCGACACTGTACGCTCTTAAGTCCTGGGCAATACACTTACTGAATTTCAACTAAATACTGCACCCGGTTTTAAGATAGAATATCTTCTTTTGGGCGGGTTGCAGCCATTTTAAACTTCAGGATTTTCCCATTAAGCAATTTTTGTAGAGTCTTCTTCATTCAGAATGTATCGAGTACTTTTGAAATGTTTTTGTTGCAATTTGTAGGAGATCAAGTTGAAAATTTACTGGACTAATGAAGTAAACAAAGAAGAGCTCTTCAAGTTCTTGGTCTTGAAAATTCAAGGTATAACACTGGACAAAAACTATCAGTAGTACCTCCGATGATGGAATTGTCCTCAAATAATGGAAATACACGATATACTGTTTCCCTGTGGTTAGGCTGATTCTTTACGCAGATCATTGAAGAAATTAAGGATACAATAAGGTCCTAATAAGAACAGTTGACCCTGATGTAATTGTCCCTGTGATTTTATTTCAAAGATCAAATGTGGAGGAGTTATGATAGCTTATTGGGTTACGAAGAAATACCAATACATATCTGTTCATGGTGTCTGTACTAAGCTTGATATTCTAAAATGCAAGACCTATGCTCCATGCACTATTGCCGTTTGATTTTGCGTCATTCTTTCGTGGTAAAAGGAAAACATAAGTATGGCAAATCTTAGAGGTATATACTCCAGTTACAGATGTATTCCTAATCCTCTCAGAAATGCCAAATGAATTAAGTGAGGCTGTGCTCCAGGAAAATGAAAGAGTAGTTTTTTTTTATCATGTATAATAAGCATATATCACCAAACCAAGCAACATTGGTGTAGCACATCAAACGTGCTGTGTATCAGGTTGGATACGTATGGTGCCCAGTCTTATTGCAAAGCCAATCTCTCCTTACTAACTTGTGAAAATCATCGAAAGAGTCTTAGAACAAGTATAGAGTAACCCCAGCCAGACGTCCAGGTTGAACTGCACGGTGATGCTGCATTAGTCAAAAGGGGTGTGTGCAAATGAAACTTTTTTTTGTTGTGTGTGTGTGTGTGTGTCAAAGTATATATATATATATATATATATATATATATATATATATATATATATATATATATATATATATGTACAAATGAACTCAACATGGCGACCACACTGGACCAGCCTCCCTAAAGCATCAAAATCCTGCAACGAACTTATCCGATAAAGTTGCATACAGAGACTGCCGTACGTAAAATGAGATTTGTCTCTACCTAGGAGCTTCTTGATTTGTGAGGAAATTGATCATATGTGTCAACTGTCAAAATAAAAATGCAAAGTTATGATGAAATAAAAGGATATTTCGAACCAATGATTTGACCATGAATAATTTGTCTGGTCTCTTGTCTCATTGTCTTATTGGATTCATCAGACCTTAAAATGGTTTATTTGCGAATTTGATGCTTTTGTCACAACCTGCATGATTTTACTCTTAACAGCTAGAATACTAGGATTAGTAATTGGTTCAATTCACGTATAAACTTTGATTTAATACACTAAAATTAAACATATTTCTCGGTTGGGAAAACATCTTTTGGTAGAATTAGCCGTTTTGAAAGGAGATCACAATATATATGTGTGCATACAAGCAGTTTAAATTCATTTTTTCCCAGATGATGAAATCAATCAGCTGTTCATCCTCTCATGTTTTCCTGAGATATTCAACGTTATTAAATTTTCCTCTCACTCACTCTTGTTCCAAACAGTAACGGTATAATATTGTCAAGAAAGACCGACTCGAATACTCGCCCATGGAGCGCCTCATCTTACCAAATACAGTCGATTTAAAACTAATAGGAACGTGCTCAAACGATGTAAAAAGCATACTTATGGAATATATCACAGCTTTGAAGCCCACAAATGCGTATTGCTCAATGCAAGGCTTGCGTTTTATTTACCGTAGATTATTGCTACGCTTGTTCAGTTGTCTTCTTGTCTGTCAAAGGTAAATCTTAATCGTATATCACACCGAAGCATCTTTTTGTGTAAACTATTTCTCTACTTTGGATACGCAAGATTCAACAACGGACGGTATACTTAGATTAGGAAGAGCCACTGAGAGTTCGAGAAGAGGTTTTGACTGATTCACAACAGTTATCCGAGAAAACCAACTCCGACAAATGACGTAACGAAAAGTCTTTCGAATTGTGTGTAAACAAATCGCATATCGCCAAAAAAGAATTTTTCCATCAGAACATTCCACAACAGTAAATATGGTCGTGCCACCGATTGTTGATCGCAATATGTTATTAGCAAAAAGTAAAAGACGTAATTAACTAATTTGATCGATTGGAGTTTGTCTTACATTGATATCCTGTTGGATTCAACATTGGGAAAAATTGTTTATGAGTTCGCTTCCACACGGACCACCCATCTTGATACATGCACTGTCTCTTTTATTTTGTATCACACATCTTTATTTAAAATTCTGATATTAGGCGAACAATTAAATAAAAGGTGAGCCAGGAGTTTTATCCTGTAGAAAAGTTGAGGGAGTCACAAAAAAGACTCAATACTCTTAAATTTTCCTTTGAATCTTTCATTCGGTTCAATTCATCGTTTGTAGCTTTATTTTAAGGTACGGAGTGGCGTTGCAGTTACAAGCATAGAATGGAATAGAGGAACTAAGTTCAAGCTCTGGCCACAACTGTTCAAGCTCACTTAGCACTTATGCCTTTGGAAAAGGCATAAATTCACTTTTCCCCAAGTAATGACAGTCCATATTTGGAGGTCAATCTGCGAAAGTTACTTTGAAACGAATGAATTACGTTTTGGTAATCACCAAAACCGTTTGAGAGATGGGAAATGTTGGGCTTCGGGGCCTCAGCCCAGTCACATAAAAAACTACTAATGGTATAGAAAGAATGAATATACAATGAACAGATCTCATAAAATCAACATAGCAGCAAATACTGTCCTTTATTCCTTGTCACATGGGAAGTTGTTTGACTTTTTTTTTCATATTAAGAATGTGCAATGCAAATCTCGTACAATTATTTTGTAAATGAACATCAAATACATTTCTTTTTAAAATCAATATATCTTGCTTACTTTTTAATTACAAACAAAAATATTTCTTGGAGTTACATCAATCAACTACATCTGTTTTGCATGACCACATTACTGAGTCAGATTGTCGAGCCTTCGAATTAGTAACGTAGGGTTCCAGGTGCAGTTTAGGAAAAGGGCTACAGGTGAAAATCATCATCATCATCACCAGTCTTCTATAGACCATCCCCAGGATTCACCACATCTCTGTATCATGACAGTACCGGAGCAAATATTTTCTGATCTTGTCTAGATTGTCTCTCCATCTTTATTTCTGCCGGTCTCAGTTTCGAATGTGATCCCTAGGGATCCATGTTGTGAGTTATGATGTCCATTAGTTGTCTGCTATTCGTGCAAAATGACCAGCCCATTGCTATTTGAGATTTTAATGAATTCTATGGGGTCTAGAACTTCTGTTTTTCCCCCTAATATATTGTGCTGTCTTGTGATCTCTCCATGTGAGGTTGAGCATGATTCCTCCATGTGCACGTCGCATGATTTGACACTCATGGTGAAGTTCCATGTTTTTTGTTCCATAGGTGACTACTCCCCTCCGAAATAAAGTTTAAATAGGGTTTCAATCTGCAATGTGAATTTTTGGAAAATTGATAATTTCTTTGAGGGTTTTTTTAAGATTCAATTTTTTTTGTGATCGAAGCCCAACAAAAAGTGAGGAAAGTAATTTTTTCATTGATCAATTCTTCCTTTCAACTTTACCCCCTTTTTATTATAAGATTTCGTAAACATTTTTTCTATCTTCTTATTTTCTTCTTATTTTTTCCCAAAGCATCTGGTGACCCTTCGAAGTATTTTTACGACCCTCGTTTAGGTTATAATCATGAGTTTCAGAATCACTGGCCTACATTCACTATTTTGCTGAGTTACGTATATATATATATATATATATATATATATATATATATATATATATATATATATATATATATATGCTATATAATAGTTTCCTCTTATTGTATTGGTCTTTAGTCCACCAGAAACAGGGGTTTAGTTTCTTTCTTCAAATGTCGTCTTCTGAACAATGACGTTGCTGCTCTCGCTGTAATTAGAATATTCGTTGTTTTATTGCTGATATTTTTTCTCCATATGCAAGCTTAATTGTTATATTCCTTATCTCAGCTGGTATATCTGGATATATATATATATATATATATATATATATATATATATATATATATATATATATATGTATATATATATATATATATAGAGAGAGAGAGAGTGATAGAGAGAGGGGGGTGAAAGAAGGAGAGGGGAGAGAAAGATAGGGAGAGATTTTTACAATTTTGTTGTTACTGACCAGTTTTACGGACCATTGCTACCGACAGGCAACTTAAACAGATATCATCATCTTAACGTCTGCCGTTTGACATAGACCTCCCCCAGAATTAGCCACACTTCTCCATCGTGGGCGTCGTGCAGCCAATACTTTCTGAATTTGTCTAGCTCGTCTCTCCGTCAAGTAATCTGCCGGCCTCGGTTGCGCATGTGATCTCTAAGCATCCATGTGGTGAGTCGTGATGTCCATCGATTGTCTGCCATTCTTTCGATATGGCCTGTCCATTGCCATTTGAGTTTTTTTAATTGATTCAATGATATTTCTGACTCCTGTCTTCTCCCGGATGTATTGTTCTATCTTGTGGTCTCTCCATGTGAAGTTGAACATATTTCTTCAATGTGCATGTTGCGTGGTTCTTGATTAGGTTCAATTTACTAACGACGGAACCCTTTGTTATTTCTGTTGTAAACATGGTGTTTCGCTCGATTAATTCAACAGCCTTCTACAAACAATAAGGAGTTCAATCGTCAGAATAACTCTTTGAATTTTAATCACCCTTCTCGAAACTATAGACCAATATATATATATATATATATATATATATATATATATATATATATGTATATATATACATATATATATATATATATATATATATATATATGTATATATATATATATGTATATATATATATATATTTATATACATATATATATATATACATATATATATATACATATATATATATATATACATATATATATATATATGTATATATATATATGTATATATATAAATATATATATATATATATGTGTGTGTAGAGAGAGAGAGAGAAAGAGAGAGACGGACAGACAGACAGAAACAGAGGGGGGAGAGACATGAGATCTCGCATTGCATAGACATATGTTTTCACAATTAACAAGATGCCACGTACTGCCTATTTAAACTCAGCATTACAATACATACGATGGTAAATTGACAAATGTTTTTCTACCGTGTCTGTTTTCATTTATACAACAGTTTCAATAATTACAGCTGCTTTTCGGTTCTGATAATATCTTGTTTTATTTAATACGTTTGGCGCAGCTCCCTCCTTTCTTTTCCCTTTGCTCTTATGGACTTGTTTGCTTTTTGTTTTTTTTTCAAAAAATAATTGCATCGTGTCATTACGAATTCTACGTAGCCCAACAAACGTGCAAGTATAGATCTGAAACTGTTTTGGAGATAATTTAGCGTATTTTCGTAAATCTTTCATGTAATATGCCAACAGTTATTACACGGTGGATCAATACGTCTGCAGCGTGACACGCAGTTATGAGCTGAATTCTAATGTCAAATCCGTTCCAATGTTTCGAGGTGGTGACGGTCGTACTGTACTGATTGGGAACACTGGGAACAGAATCAAATGTATTTGTAAACTGCTCAGAATAATTGAATATTCGAGGTACAATTGAGATGGTTTAGTTCCTGGTTCTTCGAAAGTCGAAGAGAATACTGAAGGGAGTATAGATTATTTTGTTACTTGTTCTTCACCGATGGGAATAGTGTGGATTTACTTGATAATGATAATAAAATATTACTACTACTAACAACAGCAACAACAACAATAATAATAATAATGATAATAATAATAATGATAATAATATTAATAGTAACAATAATAATTATAATTCTTCCAACAAAGAATTGGTACGAACACCAGCCTACGCTAAGAACTGGTACGAAGACCGGCCTGAAGCAGTCATAAAAGTGTAAGATGTGACTTCACTTCACATACTGATAGAACTACAAACGCAAATAAGCCAGATGCTAGAGTATAAGATTTGAGAGGAAAAACATACCTCCCAGTAGATAGGACTGTCCCAGAAGATAAAAATATAACTATCCCTAGGAATTCGAGAATCTCTCAAAATATAAAGACCTTGAAACAGAAATCAGTAGAATGTGGTAACTCAGGATCAAAATAATGCCAATTTTTGGAGCCCTTAGATTATCTGAAAAGGGACCAGTGAACTGCATACCTAGAAAGATTAGTAAGCATCATCATCATCATCATAATCACCATTCTCTTAAAGCCCGCTTTTGGAGATAAACCTCCCCGAGGATTCGCCACACTTCTCTATAATTGGCATCGTGGAGCCAGTACTTTCTGAACTTGTCCAGCTCATTTCTCCGTCTAGTATTCTGCCAGCCTCGGTTGTGCATGTGATCTCTGAAAATCCATGTCGTGAGTCATGATGTCCATCGGTTGTTGGCCATTCTTGCAACATGGCCAGCCCATTGTCATTTTGGTTTTTAATTGATTCTATGATGTCCCTGATACATATCCTCTCCCGGATGTATTGTGCTGACTTGTGGTCTTTCTATGTGCAGTTGGGCATAATTCTTTCATGTGCACATTGCATGGTTCTCAATTTGCAAATCTGTATCTTGGTCAAGCTCTATGTTTCAGCACCGTGAGTGATTATTGGGAGGATGGATTGGTTGTATACTCTTCTTTTTAGGATTGATAGGGTCTTCTTGCTTTTGAAGGTTGAGCTTACCCAGCCAAAGGCTTGCCATCCTTGGGTGATTCTTCGCTTGATTTCTTCTCCGTTTGAGGGTCTCATGGAGATTCGTTGTCCCAGGTAGATGTGGTGGTTTACTTTCACCAGTTCTGTGTCCTCGGTTTTGATCTTAGTGTTCTTATTTTAGTCGTGATTGTTAGGAAATACGGAAAATAGCTCTTACCTCCATACTCGTCCTGTAAACCCTCCTTTATTGGGCCTGTATCGGCCCTCGCTGTCGTATGTATGAAATGATAAAAAAAGCTAGTGCCTGCGAAGTCATAAGATCGTTGACTATCGAAACATGGTATGCAAATTATTCTACTAGACATCAAAAGGAATAATAATAATAATAATGATAATAATAATAATAATAATGATAATAATAATAATAATAATGATTATTATTATTATTATTATTATTATTATTATTATTATTATTATTATTACCACGATGATGCTGAGGATAGATAGTGGTCTTTGTGGTGGCGAAATTATTCATCCTGATACGAGTGATAAAATTATTAATAACCATAATAATGATGGCCTTGGTGATCACGTTGAGGATGATTCAAATGTGGAAGTAGCTAACTTCAAATTTGGCAGTTCGCGAAACCCGTAATCATGTTGAAAATACGACGCAGCAAACGACCGCGGACCTTATATGGGAAGTCGTCCCATATTCAGCGTATACTCTAGACGTGTCACCTCCAGACCATTACTCCTTTGAATTTCTGACAACACTCCTCAACTGATTTGTTGAAGATATTGAAAAATTCCTCTAAGAATTTGCCAAATCGATATGGAATCGTTATCAAATGGTGAAGTGAACAATTCAGCTGAAAGATGGCTTACACCACAGAAAAATCGTGGCTGAATGACCAATGTTGCTGTAAATTTATATGAATAAAATATTTTGTCAAAAACGTTAAAACCTTTCACGTCAAAATTACCTTTATGTGTACTTTTGCGCATATTTTATTTGCACGTATATATGTATTTATTTATCTATATATGTGTGTACCTATGTGTGTGCGTGTGTGTGTGTTTACGAATCAGAAACCCCCAATGCATGAAGTATCTGTGTTAGAAGTGTCTGTGATCAAACACACCAGAAATAAAAGCATGTAATAATATGACTTTTCTTTTTTGCTTATTTTCTGTTTTCACCGATCGCGACCTGTATAGCAGACCTTTCGGAGTGAACCTTTATCGATGCAACAAGAACTGACAACTTCGATGTTTAGCGATCAGTCTTATGTGAACAGATTTCTAAGCATGGCCGTGCGTAACGCTATCGTTTTGAAATATGCCAAAATAGCTAATAATACTCACTTTTTGATGTCGGGTTCGATTCGCATGCCTGGCTAGAAATCTATGTCGAGTTCTGGGTTAGCACAATGAAGAAGGTAATGCAATTATACACTTATCAGTCACTCTCTCTCTCTCTCTCTCTCTCTCTCTCTCTCTCTCTCTCTATATATATATATATATATATATATATATATATATATATATATATATATATATATATAATCAGCCATTTCAGGTCCATGTCGTCTATGATCGATTACTATCCCTTGAACACCTTTTGACCAACATTTTGCATCATCAGTTATTCCTCCACTTCTTGCTACATGTCCTGTCCAACTCCGTTTTTGTCGCTTAAGCTTTTTTTCAATTTACATAACCAAGGTCTGATGTCGGGTCAATATCGATTCCTTTTCATCCTTTAGAATTATTCCCTGTATTGTCCCTTCCATTGATCTAGGTGTGACGGTTTCTTTTCAAGTGATTTTGCTGGTTTCAACATTTACACACCTATACGTCATAACCGGTATTATACCATCATTGTATACTTCAAGTTCCAACTGTTAGCAAGGCGCTTTTCTATGTTTTATTTTATTTTATTTTATTTTTTCACAAATTGCTTTCCAAACAATCGTTATATCTGGTTTTATTCCTCTTTCATATTCTCTCTCTAGTGTTATAATGTGTCCTCAGTTGCATTACTGAACCGCTTCCAGATATTCAACCTCTATTCTTACGATCGCATTCGTGATGTTACAATTGAACATTACTCTTAATTAATTGTGTTCACATTTAAACTTACTTTGAGACTAGCCCGATTTGTATCAATGTAATAACTTGTTTGTAACTCATCGACGTCTTTGATATTAGTGCAATGTCGTCGGCATCTCTAATTTTCTCATTTATTTCATTCATTGTTCATTCATTCAGCTGTAGTTTCAAATGTGTTATTTGACCATTTCAATGTGTACCGTATCCGCCCCTAATCTTTGATACCGTCAAATATCTACCAAAACTGTAAGCAAGAGTAGGTCTTCAGTATCTCTAAATGTACGTAAAATTTGATTAGAATATTCCAATAAACCCCAAAACAGATAGATCTGAAAACAAAACAAAAAAAAAAAAGAGACAGATAGGAAAGACACCTCCTCTCCCAGCTAGGAGTAGACCGTCCATAAAACTATTAGATTAAAAGGCATATTATATATGGTTAAAATATTCTTAGTCCAAGTTGACTACAGTTCCTTTCCAGGAAAACTCTCTCAAGCCATGCTGTGAGAAAGAAAATGTACCCCTTATCTCACACTTTCTTCCAATTATCATATTATTTTTTTCTTTATGCAGTATAATTATTGCATTGAATAGTGTGATTCTGATATGTGTGCGTTTTGAGTTAGCAAGGTTAAGGTATTGTGTTCAAATTAATGTAACTAAGTATGAGCTGAACAAAAAACATATTCAGTTATGATAAGTGCACATTTTAGCTTTGAAGAGTACAGAAGAAATTAAAAACAATCAACTGCATTGGTCAGGAGATATCTGAATATTTTCAAAATCCCATGTACTTTTCTTCAATACCCTGCTCTGACATTGAGTTTTGAATCGTTGATTTTTCTACCGAGTCAAGTATTTTCCGTTGAAATCAACAAAAATCAAAGAAACTGGTTGGTTGTGTTTTATTGGTGTTGTTTTTTGTTGTTGTTTTTTTTTCATCAGGTTGTTTACAGTTTTTGAATGACCCATTGTTTAGTAACCTCTCCTGAATCCTACCTGTTAGCATAGTTGATTTTTCGAGTTGATTGTGAGTCAGTTTGTATTTTTGTGAATGGTTTTATATGTTTGATAGTAATTTTACAGGGTGATAGTTACAAATGTCTCTACTCCTTCCACGAAAAGTATAATCATTAGTCATGGAGGTTTCGAGGAACCTTCGTTTTTTTTGGTTTAGACTGTGTCAATAGCTGCAAAAATCCTTTGTGGAAATTATCTGTACATTCTTAAACGTTCTCTTTGCATGCCAACTTCGCTCAGTACTTTTCTGCCGTTTTTTTTAATCATTATTATTAGTAGTAGCAGAAGTAGTATTCCTAATCGCTAACACTATCCCGCTTGTTGATCCATATGGAACATCGCTTGAGTCGATCGAAATGTCAGTTAGAGGTACTCTTATTTCCGAGACATACAGCTTTGAATGATATTTTCAGTTGTTCTTATCATCTTGTTCGCTACATTTGATAACTTTCCCTTTTGTGTCTTTTGATGCTGGCATCTGTTGTTTACATATGTGAGCCGCAGATCGAGTTTATTTCGAACTTATCCCCTTTCAATCTTCACCATGCCTTTCCTTTACTCCACTTATTCTTTTGTTGACCATTTTTCTGCGCTTTCAATTTCATTTATCTTAGTTGAACAACTGAAGCCACCAAATTTGGCGAAGGGTTTGATACATTTGTTTCTCTATGTACATGAGTTGGTGTGTTTTTGTGTTCCTGCGCTCCAAGACATATCAAAGACTTGAAAATAGGCATCAACACTCCACTAGACTTCTAAAAATGTTATTTGGGGGATTTTGGAAAAAAAAAAAATAAACAAACATTTTGTCTTATTTTGATGGGTATATCAATAACAGATTTTCTTTCAGTTTTAAAGTGAAATTTTAAGCTGATAACATCCTTTGTTCATTGCCAATAGTCACTTTGTCTTGACGGTTACATCTTCAAGTGCATTGGCTATATCAGCTATTATAAGATCTATTTCACTTTCTTTTTTCACATTTGGGCTCGTCCACGTCCATCTGCGGTCTTCTCACCGCTGAAAAATGGTGTTCATTATTTCCATTTTATATTTTTCTAAACATTTGATTAACATGTTGCCTCTTTTATTCTTCTGTCCTTCTCCAAATCCTCCGATATTAGATTCTCCATCTTCCATTCCCTGCATTCGGATTGGAATCACACACGTGCTGCTATTGGTCTTCTCTCGTTTAGTAACTCTAATGATGTCGTCATCAAACCCTTTGATTTCCCCGCCTGATCTTTTGAGCGTTGGTTCATATACCAGGTTCACATTCCTGGCTTATCTTTTGTATAATCTAACTACAATCCATGCTATTCTGTCTGATATGCGGTCAGAACTTATAAAGTTGTTCGTTGTTAATAACTAAAGAACATATGCCACAAAACTTGCAATACTCTTTTCCCCTGTTATGAAATAAATCATTACTCTATCCAGCTGCAAGCTTCATAACTTACCTACTCGTGATGTTCTCCAGTTCCTTAATAAACTGTCTATAAGCCTATGAGGCAATCTGCTTGGACGTTTGATAGACGATGATCCAACAGAAACGTCACAATATACTTTTAATGTTGAATTTGGGGAGGGTAGTGAATAATTAAGTGCACCAGTCGCCACAATTTTCCAATGGGTGCTCAGATCGATGCCACTTTATGCGATGTCTTCGGTGGGACCCTCTACAACCATATGGGGGGTTTATGTTCCACGCCGTCCTGAACGGTATCCCCGTGTATCGATAGGACTTTCCCCCAGCCGCCAGCAGAGAGACTATTCAACCTTTTAAAATTGTGATTTATTTGATTCAAAATCGTGTACGAAATCCCTCCAAAGAGTATAATTTTCTAACAGTTTTTTTTTACCATTACATGAAAAGTATTGAGAAACAATTAATTCCTTTTAGATTTAGTAGATCTGAAAATAATGTCCCTCTTTACTCAATCATGACATGCTCCGAAAATCTGTCATTTCCCTAGTTTGAACAGAATTGAGAACAAGATCGGGTTCTTCTATATGAGGTCGAATTCGGTTTGTATTTCACTAGCATGTTCGTAGGTGTGAATCTTCTAAATTGTTAACTTAGTATAAGTCGATGTCTAGGTTTTTATGGTAATTCTAATAATTTAGATAGTGTTTCTAACACTGAACAATTTCATACGGAAATAATATGACTATTATTCAGCATCAAGAGTGTCTTTATTTCTATGACCAACCTTTTCTTTAGTTTTAGTTCTTTAAATATACTTTTAAGAACTACTTTTTTTACCTCCTCCTCCATTTAAATCCTCCTATCTGTATCAGAGTCCTTTACTCATCGTGGGTGGAAAAAAACAAAACATTGATATTTTAACGAATACCAAAATATAATCTCTAGCATATAAATTGTCTTCTAAAAGCAATATTAATCACAATATTTCTGAGGTTTACCAGTAAAAACAGTACATTTACAATTTCAAACATTTTATTATAAAATTTAGGACATCATTGAATTTTGGGAAATGCTAAAACTTTATTAAAATAAACTGAACTTTAGAATTTCCCCAAATTCAATGATGCTGCTAAAAATTAAAATGGAGTTTCTAACATTGAATGAATTCGTATTTCCGGAAATACATTAATCAATTTTTCGGCATTAATAATGTATTTATTTCCATGATAATATTTCCTTTTAATTTTTGTTCTTTTTTTGTGTGAGAGGTGTGCCTGCATATTGTTTTCCCTTTAGGACAGGGTCACGTAGATAATACCTGGCTGATAACATTTAGCAAAGAATATGTGAATTGGATCAATTTTATTTTTACAAATTTACTTTTATTTTTATAATTTCATTGTTTCATTATTTGATTCGTTATTATAAATAATTTTTCATTATAAGAATTGATATTTATTTTTGTTCATTCATTGTTTTATCATTTTTAATTCAATTTAATTAAAATGTTTGGGTCCGACTGATTCTGATAACAATAGCCGTTAGTTGAGTATATTGGTGATTATATTTGGAAATAAACAGATTCTTCTGTGGATACATTCTTTATCCGATTTTTTCCGTACCATCTGTGATTATAATGATGCGAAAAGAAATTCTGAACAATGATATTTAGAAAATTTACTTGCAAGCACTCATAGAACATATAGTTCTACCAATGCTATACACATGAGTGAAAATCACTTCATATATAGCTACGGTGTAGCAGAGGTAACTGTAAATTTCGATCTTCCATATTTATCTCCAAATATGAAACATATTTCTCAATCGAAAGAAAAGATTCTGGATAGAGCCCAAAATTTGACCAATTCATCCTTACCCCTGAACCAACCCTTCAGCAATATATCATTGAATTTCATTGAGAACTTTTGAACTAACAAATAGATAGACATGAGTGAATGCATATGTAAATGTGTTTGTTTTTCTTAAACTGAAACCCCCCATTTATTTCATCTGTTTCTACACCCCTTCATTAAGCCTTTTAGCACTAATTTTTGAAAATTATTTTTCATCTTCTATTATCAGCTGCCATTTTCATCATCATCAATTCAAACTGGCCTTCAAAACCCAGCAAACTTTCTCTGCTCGACATTTGACAAACAACCGTTATTTTCGTTCTCTTTCCTTGCATTTAAAAGAAATCTAATTTCTAAGTATGTGCGAACGCAATGCATTTTAGAATATTTTTCAAGTGTTTTCTGCGTTTTCATTCAGTTAGATATTTCACCTTTTCTTTCTATCTTTCCTCTCGTCTCGTATTTCATTTTCTCCAACTTTTTTCAAAATTCTTCTTCGTTCTTTCCCTCCCGCCCCGCAAAACACCTTCGCACACGCCAACACTTGAACGCTCACAGAAATGCGCTTGGCTCTTCTTGTCTGCCTGGTGATAATTCATTCTAAACTGTCAACACTTAACCCATTGCAAGGACAAATATTTAAATATTTATTTATCTATTTATTTATGGTCCCTTGCTTCTTATCCGTTTAAAAAAAAGTGAGAAAAAAAAAGGGAGACGGACAGACACAGTGACAGACAAATGAAAAAGCTCCGCCCCTCTTTGCCCACGAAAAATCAAATTGATGACGGTACCACGTGACCCAGTAGGGTGCGTTGTCATTGACACCTTGCGAAAATACGAGCAAATGAAAAGGCAACGTCTTTTCACCTGCCATTCCATTCAGCAAAACGATCTTATTATTGGCTGAACCGTAGACTGGGAAGAGGACATGTGAGGAGAGAAGGGATTAGCTGGGCTTTAAAGGAATAAATAATTAAGAGAGTGGGGACAATTTGAAAAAGGAAGAAACCAATAGTGTGTAGAAAAAAGAAATATTTAAAAAATGGTAAAAAAAAAAAAAAAAATTAGAAATAAAACAGTAAAAAAAGAAAAGCTCAAACTGAAGCGTGAATGAAAAGAGAAAACAGAAGGGTGTCCTACCTCGCAGTTGAAATAGTTATGTACTTAACCACCGGTGACAATGGTAGGTCTAAACCCTGTTAAAAGATTTTATTTTAAATGCTGATTCTCTTGGCTGGTAACCTCTTCCCGCATTGACAACTGGAATAAGATATTCTTCTTTCATGGACCACCAGAATTGCTTTATGTCGTTTTAAGCAAAATCTGGTGCCCAAACGCAAAGCGACGATAGACAAGGTAGTCTCCAGAGGCTGTGGGGATTTAGATCTGGTTGCTCCCTAATTGCGCTCTCGTACCCTAGGAAGCTTAGTAAATATCGGAGGTAGAAGAGGAGGGTAAATAGAAAGAAAGGTACTTCAGAGCGAGAGATATGATATCAGGAAATGGTAATTACGAGAGATTGATGAACTAAATCCGGAAATGAACCCGAGGAAGAAAGAGAAGAAAAGTGAAGATAAATGATGAACTGAATATTAAAAAGATAGAAAAATCTGAACGGAGAATGGAGAAGAAAAAAAAAGAAACACAAAATTCAAGCGTAACTGATAAAATATATGATTAACATGTATGAAATGGTCCTCCTTTGGCGTGAAACAGGTGTTCGAAAGTTACTCTTTCATACCATTACTAATGTAGTGAGATCAATCCTTACTTGGTTCCCCATACGTGTGGCCTTGTGCCATACAAACCTGATCAGTAAACCCCACTGTGGAGCAATGGTTGGCAAATTCATTTTGCAAACCATTTCTCCTGTAATGAGTTCAACCCACACTGTTTGCCCCAATTAGTTAGCTTGTGTCGTTCAAAGTCAAGCCTGGAGTTTCACCATAGAGTAATGGTTAGCGATTTAGTCTCGCGCACTATTATTAGAAATCGTCACTAAAACTATTAACAGATTTTTTGAGTTTTCAAGTCAGTCTGGCTGATTGGCTATGTATGTATGTATGTATGTATGTATGTATGTATCACGCATACATACCACACAAATGGAGCTAAAGGACTGAAAATTTTACTTTATGTCAAAATTTGTTTTTTTTTCTTTTTTGAAAATTCCTCCTAACAGGTTTTAGTGTTGTTGTGTGTGTGGGGGGTTCAATTTACCATGCACGTCCATGCTAATTTGGTCCCTTAGTTTATGCCCGTCAGCTACGTTGTGTTGCTAATGTTTATCAAGCTAGTCTTGCTAACCATTGTTAAAGCATCGATTGCACTAATATCCTTTATTATGATAGGCTTTAGGAATATCAATAAGGAAATGATAAACGAATGAATCAAACTAATATACAATAATAAAGAACCGTTACTGAAACCCGAAAATAGAAATAAGGACGAACAAAAAATAATTATGAGTAAAATAATGTCAAGAAAAAGGAGTATTTTTTTTTCATTTTATCTTATCGCATGCTTTATTCCTCTTCAACTTTACAAAAGCCCAAGATTAGTATAAGTTTCCCCTCTATCCGAAATGGCGTAAAGCGAAGAAACACTTACCATCGATTTATATAAGAAAATATTGAACGTTATCAGAGATTAAAAAAATAACATTGTTCTATGTCTCTCTGCCTCGATATCAGAGCTTAGTTTTCGTCATCTACTGTAACCGATGTGGGAGGCCTGAAATACGTATGCTTAACTGATTATCTCATATTTTTGTTACCAACCAGTTTTTAGTAGCCACTCAAAACATCCTATGAACTTTCCCTAAGCTACGTACCCTTCCAAAATTAAAATCGTATTTGTCTGCAATCAATACAGCATTGTCAATCGAAACCAAGATCTCCTGCAAGGCTATATCTGTGGTCTGGGAACGTTCAAAAATATTTCCCTTATAAATTAATAGCAATTGCTTTTCTTTTTTTTCTTTTTTTTTTTTGCTTTACGCCATTTCAGCTTACGAAATGGTTTTATAACTTCTCGAATCTTTCAGATACTAGGAAAATCTGTATAAAAAAAATAACTTGAAGTTCGAACAAGAGCTTGGAAATTCTATTAGACGAAACAAAAAGTGAGAAAGTCTCAAGCAGAAAAAGCCCACCACTCCAGTTCGGGTATCATAAGGGGTGGGACGATTTTTGTCGATCTTTAGGCATTTGTTTCTGGGGGCGGGAAGGGCAACCTCTTCGTTTATGGTCTGTACGTTTGTTGCGTGGCGGGCGTTCGTCGCGATATTATTCTTTCTGACATTAGGTGTCACCATGAATCTCTTGCCGCATGTATTTACCCAAAGCAATGTCTTGTATCTTCCCTACCGTCACAGCAAGGAATGAAGTCGAGGGTTAGGGTGGTAGCAAGTGGGTGTTTGTTGGTGGAGGACGTTGGATGCTGTAAGGACATGCAGTGGATTTGAATTATTACTTTTGTTGTGTCGTTCGCAGGATTCCCCCCCCCCCCCGCTCGCTGTCCATTTCCCACTTACACCACTCACAAACATCACCCTAACCCCACGTCGAGACGAGCACCCACCTCGATGTCAGTTTTGGTTTAGCTACTTTATTTATGCCTTGGTAACTATTTAAACTTTTTTTTCCTGTTCCTATTCTTTTTTCAAGGAAAATAATCGTCAAGGTGTCAAATCGGTCACCCAAGTTTACTCAAACGGTCTCACAACCACCTCTATCGCCTACCACAACCACAGAGTCAGCGTCACTGTATTACTATTATTACTAAAACTAACAACCATCCTCATAGCTCCCTATTCAGGCCAGGAGACTATATCTCGTAATTGTAAACAAAAGCAAAATGATCTATCGGATAGTAGATGTTGCTATTCCAGTGAACCATAGAGTGAAATTGAAAGAAAACAAAACTGGGAAATATCAGGACCTCACTAGCGAATCAAGAAACAGATATAAAGGTAGTGCTTAAACGTATCAAAAAGCCCCGAAGAACAATGGAAAAATTAGAAGACCTGGAAACCTGAATTGAAAAGATCTGGAAATTCGAATTAGAAGGATCGGAAATTCAGCAAGAATATTGAGGAAAGTACTTGAGTACTGAGAAGACACTACTGGAATGAGAATTCAACGACTATAATAATCTATTCTATCACTCGATTTCTGTTTTTAGCTTTGTGGATCTATAACTGTAACACAGCGAAATCGGCAAATCGTTGCTCAATTATTTAGCAGGTCGTGTTAAATTATTCAAATGATTTACTTATATAATTCTGATTCTATTGATCATGGCCTTGTCTCTTACGCACTTTAACATGCTACCATGAGTTTCTAAGATGGTTTCAATCTAAACCTCTCGATTTAACGTTAGCAAGGGAACAGATATTTTACCAAATAAAAATTATTTCCCTTTTGGTATTTACTCATTGATTTCTTTGTGAAAGGTTCACTCCCTAGAAATGCTGTCGTATATTTTTTCCCGGAAGGGCCCCTAAACTTATCTCATTTTATAGCATCTCAATGACTATTGAAGAGAGCAATTAACATTGTTACTATATAAAGGGAGGAAATAATTTTATATCAGCGTTTTTGTCCATTTGGGATTATCACCGAATTCATTTAATACCATCTAATGACAATAAAGCCCAAGACCAACAAGTCCTTCAATCGTTTCAGGTTTTATACGAAATGAATTCCATACCTTGCAGTACTTTGTGTTAACCTTCCGAATTACTGTGTAAGTATACTTACAGACAACAAAGCTTTGGGTATACCATTAGAAAATCAATGGAGTGTTTACTTGTAATTATACTATAGATTTTATAGATCGGAAGAAACTTGACATAGAGCAAAAATACCACCGATAGCAGCTTCCAAGCAAGTCCTATATATATAAAAAAAATAGCTTATGATATTGAGATATATCTCCCTGACGATTGCGTTTTATCCCTCTCCAACCCGCAAAAAAATAGTTTGGGGCTTTAGATATTTTACTCTAGATGATTATCGACTATAATAAACCCCACCCAAACGTGATTTATGTAGCAAAAAAAAAAAAAAACGCATGTCAAGGGCCAAACAAAAAAAAACATTTAGAATTTTAAATTACGGAAGCCTAGAGGGCAGTCATTATTGAATGATGTGATGACAAGCAGAACAGTGCAAGTATTTTGTTCACATAGTTAAAACTAAGCAAGTCGGAATTATTATTTTACATTTGGTACATTTATTTCAATAAGGTTTCAGTTTTGTTTCCGGCATCTACACCTAGAAACACCACTTTTTGTGGTGTGTAACGCTAAATTGGTCACACTGTATTTATGTTTAGAGTACAACATCTATATTTTACATACAAAGCCTTAGCATATATCTGAATCGAATGATATTGGATGAAAAAATATTGCATAATTAAAACGGATTCTAGACACACTTCAAAGTATCTACTCATTAAATAGGAAATCAATAAAGTGGTGTATCGGTTTTTTGTTATGAAGTAATAAACTGATCCTTCCATGATTAATGCATCGACATTAGATGTCTCAGGACATGAAAAGGGGGATCTGTTTTATTTATTATTATTCAATGATAAACTACCCTTCATGATTTATATATTCATATCTATTGCACAAGGAAACAGGTCTAATGCACATTTCATATTTTGTATGCAAAAACTTAATTTATGTCTGAATAAATTGATATGAAAAGAAAAATTGTTTGAGTACTTGAGCGCTTTCAATGTACTTCAACCAGGTTTCATTCATAACATGACTACTCATTTTAGACAGGAACTTAAATGTATACTAACAGTTTCGTTAAAATCAAAACGGTGGAGTCAAGTGATTTGCGTAGATTTCAATTCAATCACCTACAATACTTTTTTTAATGGAATACATAGATGCATTATACATTCAAATATTATAGAGTACTTGATGCAGGTTATAGACTATTTTAGGGTCCTTGTACTTTAACAATGGTATCAATATGAATGTGGATCAGTTTTTGATTATCATCAAATAATAAACTGTACCCTCCAATGATTAAGGACTTATTCATATCTTCCTATATCCTATATATAATGAAAGTTTGCTCAAGTTTTTTTAAACGTGTTATCTCCATGACAATTGTGATTTATGCAAAATAAATACTTCCAGGTTTTGGATATTTCACCCAAAATGAAATCCATGATTATGAAAGCACAAAAAAAAATATTCAAAGAGTTTGATATAAAGTAACATTTAGAATTTCCAATTACGGATGCTCAAACGGCTATCGTTGTCGTTTCGAGGGTTGTTTTGTTTTCTTTATTTAGATAACACAAATTAAGCAAGATGAAATCGTAATCAATTACTTTTACGTTCATTTTGAATAAGGGTCCCATTTTGTTTTTAATCTTCAGATAATATCATATACAATGTAAATAGAATAATTTTTCTCTGAAGAAACTGCAATGTATTTGAACAAACCAATTCTTGGCCAAAACACATGTATCCATTTAAACATTTCTTTCCCTTCATACAGCAAACACAATTCATTTTTTACCATTAAAATATTAGGATGCCTGTCATTAGAAAATTAGCAGACTCAAAAATAAGTTAAACCAAACCTCAATTGATACTTTTTTTTTCTAAAAAGAAAAAAAAAAGACTACATCTATTTCGCCAGCTATTTGGGGCCTACAGTGGTAAAACATTGGATCATTAACTACCACGAAGTTCTATGTCCAATATTCTATACCAACAGGCTCCATATATCTGGGGGTAAGCGCCTGGAAGACGGGTATTTTCAGCTAGTAATAATACTGAATCGTGCTGACGGCTAGAATTTGGTCATGCAAACTCTGGTATATGCTCAAGTCAGAATCTGTCCTTAGGGATGCTCAAAGGATATGAATTTATGAAATCTTTGAAACCTGAACAAGCTTGTGTACATGGATGACTTGAAAGTATTTGCCAGGGATAAAAAAAGGAATTTGAGACCTTATTACAATCAGTCAGGTCATCGAGTTGGACTTTGGAATGTACAATGCAAGTCATGCAAGAAGGAAATGAGAACCAAAAGGATAAATTGAGTTACCCAAACAGAAAATTATGTAAGATTATTATTAGCAGATTTGGTTAACCAAATATGACTGTTTGATGTATCATTACAGCTGTTATTACTATTTTAACTTAATACAAATTTTAACTCTAATATCATACGATGTATAATAAATCTATTATAATGAGAATATGATTATCAGTATCATGAATTCAATACTTTGTTTTTTCCTCCTATAAATAAACTTATACGTCATGATATTTTTTTGAAAATGATAATAAACCATATGCTGCTTTGGGTGGGGGGTGCCTCTCGGGCAGCCATATCCTTTGGACTTGAAACAATTTGCAACAAAAAAGGAATTTTGATCACAATCAAGTACTAAGCAAACAATGTTTGAGTTAATTGATATTCCCCATGCTCAACTTAGACTGGTACATGGCAACACGTGTGCGACACATGGTAAGTACTAATTAACAGTTTACGAGAAATGTTCGCAGAGTATTGCTTCAAGTCACTCAATAAGGATGCAAAACCATTAAGGATCAAACTTACAAAACGGTATTAACTAATCTTGGCGATATATGTAGAGTGTCCCATGACGATAGAATACACTACAGTAGAAATTTTCATCGGATTTAGCTTTTTAATGATTTATACTAAGGCGTGTTTTGCGTAAATAGGTCTTCGATGCATCCTCTGCGGAAATGCTCGTTGTGTTTTCAAACGACGTCGTAGGAATACTGTTACAGTTAGGGAACGAAACTCTGAAAAGGAATTGTGACATCTCGAAAAGAGAACAACTAGTTTCATTCAGAGTCTCTTCGTGAAATAAACCATATGTTGTATTGTACTTTTTTTTTCTCAAAATGAACTTGTGATTTTATCAGTCTTGTAGAGACGGGATAGTGTGCCTTTGATTTTAGCGTAAAAATGCCGGTCAATATTCAGATATTGTAATCCTTTCTATCCACGAGCAGAGACATTTTGTGTCTTAACTCTTTAGAGTCGGCAGGGAACTTACTTTTCATCAGTCTATAATCCACTAACGTGTGGTTTACCATATCGACGCCCACACAAACGTGCACATATATCTATATAGCTATTGTCGTGCACACATAGGCACACATATAATTTAACCATACGCCACTAATATCCTACTTAACAACGTATATTAATAAGCCACCCAACAAGGCAGTTGGACAAAACTCAATGTCTGTATTGATTAAAATATCATTCAGAGATTCTCAGTCTCAGCCGGTAAACTTTTAAATGACCATCGTGCAGACTAGAGTTTAAGAGGTTTCTTGGCGACGGGGAACTGCACAACAACACATATCCGCTTATATATTTGCATTGTATTATATCTACCTGTTCAGAAGAGGACATTTTCAGAAGTCATATGCCTTCCATCAGCGTATTTCCTAACACGGGTTGCCATGGATCGAACTCATGACACTAACAAAGTAGTCTACGGGTTGAGGTTGCTGGCCACTGTACTACGCTAGGCCCCCAATGCTTGCAATAATTAGCATACAAGTTCATTTCATTAGGGATTTACGCTCATGAAATATCAAAAATTCATGTTTGGTTGGAATTAATCGATTATCGTTGGTTCCATCAATATCAATAAGCACCTTCCGATGATTCACAGGGTCCATAATACCGTTTTTGTAATAGTCTTTTAGTTTGGAGGAAAAGAATGTAAAAGAAAGTAGTTTCCACCTCCTTTTGTGTCCATCAAGTACTTGTCAAGAGAGTTCGTTAAACACCAGAATAGGTGGTA
This sequence comes from Thysanoteuthis rhombus, assembly GCA_963457665.1. Taxonomy (NCBI): domain Eukaryota; kingdom Metazoa; phylum Mollusca; class Cephalopoda; order Oegopsida; family Thysanoteuthidae; genus Thysanoteuthis; species Thysanoteuthis major. The sequence goes on along the minus strand of OY735205.1, from coordinate 18,621,720 downwards.
ATCAGGATACTGACGAAGGTGTGGAATCATTCCGTCAAGGTCTTCAGTCTATCCAGATATCACCTTTGCTGTATAGGGTAATACATTAGTTGGATGGAACAAAAACATAATCACACTAAACACTTGCTAGAACTCATGGATGAGGTTAGTTTTAGGAAAATGCTTTCGCCTGTTCAAGCCAAATGAGCCATTCCCTGCATCGCTTTATATTCTTCAGAGATATTCATTTTTGGTCACTAATCTATTAGAAATAGCGAGATGCGTTCTCGAGAGTGCTGAAAAGTGTAGATGTCAACTCTTCATTTACGGTTAGTTGCTGTCAAATCATGTGGAACCTATTTTCCAAGTTGGGGCATATTTCCAAGTTGTTACCAGTGATGCTGAACCTTTAAATGGCTTGAATAGAATTTTTGAGCTGAGTCTTTAATTGTAACACCATTATTTCTCCTGAGTTCAAACAAATGCTGGCCATAGCTCAACTCAAAAGGACGAACTATTCACAGTGCATCTCCAAAGCTGAAGTCACTTTTTCTATAACTTTTAACCGTCTTCAATAATTTCTTCCTTTTGAAAAATCTGTCCCATAAACACCATGAAAATGTCGGTTGGCTCTGCAGCATTATAATCTTTTTCTGAACTTTTAGTAAACTCATAAAGAATCGCATGTTTTATTCGCTCCGTGGAGGGTCAAATTAGTAGATAAGTCAATAACATTGTATTGTGACTTTGTAATTAACACATGATTTTCGACGTAAATTACTCGTTTGAAACTGCACAATCACGTGCTAGCATGTATTGTCATCGTTTAGGCATTTTTATAATATCGAAAATATCGTTCAATGTATTACTATCAGATTCTCATTGTCCAACAAGAGCGTTGTGATCAATAGAAAACGTAGCAACCTGACGGGTGAGAAATATTTTTCGTGATAAAAACCCACGACAAAAAAAAGATCTGATATTTTAAATGCTTATTATGAAAACTATATTAAATTACCAAAACTATAAAATGCAACTATAATTACTTCAATAAATGATATACCGTTCTGTGAGCTAAATCCGGCTTTCTCTTAATGCCGGTCACCTAATATTTTAATTTGTTTTTTGCCGGGAGGATGGGTAAAGAACTAGAAACATTTAGCAGAACAAATTCATTCAAGCTACCAGTCGAGGGTACTCATTTAACTAGAGTATAGTGATGTTTATATTTTCAACGATACAGTCGATTGCTTAGTATCATATAGAGTTCCGATATTACCTCTACTAAATTATGCCAATATCAGGGTCACGCTATTTATATTTTTTTTAAAAGCGGTCTTATGAATTAGGGCAGAAGATTTCAAGGAAAAATATCAACATAGATACAGTATGTGGTTACTAGTTTGAACCTATAAATTCGCTTTGTACTGCTACAACACTTATCTTTTGATAGGAGGACGCTGTGTGGCGATTAGAATGAGTGATAGTAAACAAGCGATCACTGTAAATCGTTGAGAACATAAATATCACAATAATACTGTTGAATAGAACCCTTCCACTGGCATTTTGAATGAATTAATCCTATTTCAATGTTTCAAGTCCTTAAATTCACGAAACTTTAAGTGGTCAGTAAAATGAGAACCATCTGAAGAAAAGCTAGACTCAATGGAAAAATAATGAGAAAATTGGTTGTCACCCATACCTAATTATTTTTTTAATTTCAATTAATACTGAGTATTTTTTTTTTAATTGTATTCATAGTTTAATACAGGTTCAAAGAGTTTAAGAGTTAAAATCCGCCTCTTCGCTAACATTGAAATATTTCGCACAATCTTCCATTTAGGTGGAAAAAAAAGAAAGAAAACAGCAAAAGAAAAAAAAATGAAAAAGATAAAATTCAAGAAGTTCTACGCCACTTTTTTAAACGCGATAGAGTAGGATCATAGGCACACTGGGAATCGTGCAATAGGTTTCAATCATGTAAAGAAATTGTATGACTGAAAACCGGAGGCTATCCAAGTAAATAAAAAGAACAAAATACTCTTGGAGTTCGTGATCCAGAAACACGACTGAGCGAAATGATCAAATATAGTTGTTGTGAATAAGAAGATGAAATTCTGAAAGATCGATGACGTGTATGTGCCATCACAGTGTGGAGATCAAAGAAATCGAAAAATACCAAAGCCACGTCCGAGAAAAAACAAACTAAATAAGCAGTGATAAATGTGGCGTAGAATTGTGCTCAAAAGAAGAGAGGCGGTGATCACCGTTTCAAATCACCAGAGACAGAATTGGAGAAATTGGAAACTCGAGAAAGTTTTGATTGCAGGGCTGGATTTATAAGCGGGCAAAAGAGGCAACTGGCCCAGGCCGACCTTTATACAAAAATATTATGATTACGAAATTAGTTTCTCAAGAAATAAGCTGAAAATATGAAGAACTAGTATGTAAATTTGACCCTCGAAGCAGAATCTCTAGCAAAGGTATATATCATCGGAGGGATCTTTTAGGAGGGTTCCCTGTCTCCTCTATAGTTCATCATAAGCATTTGACTTTTGGATAAAGTCTTCAGAAATTCCATTGGGACACATCAATTTATGAACAGCACTAGAAGATTTTACCATTTTATGTACATTCATTTCTTGCAAATATCTAAGTTGGAAGCATGAATTAAACATGAATTTTACTGAAAATACCGGAATGGTATGAACAAATGTAGTGTACTTGTGATGCAGTAAAGAAAAGTCATGATAACCGGGAGACTAGGATTACCAGATAACAAATCAATTAAGGCATTCAACTCAAATAACAGCAGCAAATTCTTTGAAGTGTTTGGATACTACTTTTTGAATTATGAGGACATTAAGAACCAAACAAGAAAGTAGAATAAGAATGACTGGCTGAAGGGCTCCACGAGTATTGTCAACTAAGATTATACGTTGTATCATCATCTCTCATCCCTTCCTTGACTGTATTTTCTGGTTTTCGCCTAGATCGCTTCCAATATTTATTGCTCGTGCATGTGTTTTTTTAAAAATCCTAATGGTATACAAACACAGGTTAGTTCAACATGCAAAAGATCTCCCTACGCTGATATTGTGTTACGTAACTATATTTAATGTCCTCTCTCTTCTTATTCTCATTGTACCTAACCTTTCTGTTATCTTATTGCTGAAAGCATAACATTCGAGCGGAGGTAGGGACATGCAGAATGATATAACAGATAGAAACAAAGCTAAACAATAGGAATCGATAAAAACAAAGGATGAACATGTGGTCAGTACCAATAAGTTGGTATCCGGGAACATTATCAGGCTGAACAAGGAAAGGATTTGATTCAGTCGATCGGCGAATCACAACACTAACTATGATACACAAGGAAGGCTCTATACACAAGAGATGACCGTGTGGGAAAAATTGAGGAAGAGGGCTGATCAGAACTGATGACTTTCCACACAATTAAAATGGGATTTGCAAAATGAGAAAGGGATTTAAAGTGAAGACTCTACACACAACAGTGGAGATAATGTCTACGAGAAGATAATTTTGAAGAGATTTGCTGTCACTCGATCCCTAGTGATATCCAAAATTAATCTGGGGCGACCGTGAAAACGCATTGAAGCAAAAGGTATTGCGATGACAGGTCTGGTTAGTCATGTGATCAACGTCTTTTGGCGGCATGCTGTGTTGGTGATGATCGAAAAAAAAAAAAAAAAACAGGAAAATGGCAGATCAACCAATGTTACTTCTTTCACCTTTTGTAGGACAGTGGTCACTGAAGAAGACTTAATAAAAAAGAAAAAAAAAAAAAAAAAACGGCCACAGACCAAGGGGGCAATTTAGTAAAATCTCACCTTGTAAATTGAACCCCTAATTAAAAACCTGAATGGGGTAAAAAAGAAAAAAATGCTTTTCTAGACGTAAAGTCAAGTAAATATTTAAATTTCAAGTTCACTACCTTGATCGGTGCATTATATACATAAATAGCCAGCCAGACCAACTTAAACACTGAAGAACTCTACGTTGATATTTTTCGTGACAGGTTTAGTTGACGGTTTCTAATAATGATTATAACTTTTTCATGTATCTTATCCACCAACCGTAAACGGAGGTGAATATAAACGATGCGACCTTTCTTTTCCTGTTTTTACTTGTTTAAACAGATGGAATTGATACCTCGACGGAAGGTTCGTTTCTCCAACACTTCAGCTAGGTACGCAACTACTCGAGATAAAGCAGTCAGCCGTAATATTAGTGAAAGCTTTGGGGATAGTGAGAAATATCGAGGCAGGAATGATTGAGAAAACAATTAGTATCGGGGCTGGAAGAAAAAGAATAAGGAAGAACAACAAACGTTATGTCAGTAAACGATGAGTGTTTAGTTGGATGAAGACAAAATGGCGGAGGACAAAGCGGAGGAGAAATAGTAATTGATACGGGTTAATAGATGCTTGGTAGCAGAACCGAACTTAGGGTCAAGGAGGTCGCTGATTTGAAAAGGTTCACTGCTAAGGTCAAAAAGAACTGTCTGCTGAACTCGGAGATATGACGGTGAAGATTAAAGTACTTTTTATAGCATTTAATAATAATTTATCAATAGAAAAAAGGATTAATAGAGAAAATAGAAGATTTCAATTGATAACTGAATGTTTCGTTAAAAGGTCCTAACTTTCATTATTGTCTCCTATTAGTTGCGTTTTATCTTGTATACTTAGTGTGTTGAGCGAAAAAAAATTATTGTATGAATAGATATTTATGTATGTTGTCAAAAATAGATTTATTAATAAGGTGCTTCAGTACCTTAATTCATGTTAATAATTTCGGAAATAAAGCAATAAAAAAGGTTTTTTTTTTTACATTTAGAATGAAGTGATACATCCAAAATAGTATTAATAACTAATAAACCTGGTCATTTATTACATCCGTTTTCTGCTGAATAACATGAGTAAAATATAATCTTCAGAGACATAACTAGAGGGTATCAAGTGCATATTTCATCCCCCCCCCCTTCAGAGAAGAAAATGCAAGGAATCTGTAAAGAGAAAGGCATTAATAACCCTTAACTTGCGTCACAACTGCTTACTCCTCATCAATGTAGATATCGTATATCCGGAAATATTCAATCAAGGCAAGGAAACTGAGGATGCTATACCGAATAATTTGGTAAATAATGAGAACACTTTATCTCAAAACGTCGGATGACAACTATTTTAATTTCATGTGAGGGATATGTAAGCTCCTCTTAGGGTAACTGAACCGATTTGTTCGCCGGTATTTCTCGCTTTCATTTTTTTTTTAGATTGTTTCTTTATTAATTTGTTTTCACCTGTGCTACTGATGAAATGACTTCAAAAACAGAGACAAAACTTGTTATCTTGGTTTTCTATTTGGTGAAGGGCAAAAAACAAAAGAGAACGAACATTGGTCCGGGTAAATGAATATTTAATAAATGGTAAATCAGTTGAGAAAATTTTACGATTGATAATAGACAAATAATATAAAAACATATAACCAAATAGAGGGAAGTAAAAGAATAAAAAGAAGAGAAATACATAATCACAAAGATCCACAGAAAGATTTATAGAAAAATGTTAAAAAATGACATAACAAAATTGGATAAAAAGAAAGAAAGGAAGTACCAATATTTAATTTTGAATCAGAATTGTCCATTTCCTAGACCATTTGCCAACCATAGCTAGATAGTCCAGTCAGTCCTTCTTTTTCCCCATATCTGCATGGAGAAAAATGCATCCATGCCTCTTCTGGAGACATTAATGCGAAATGAACACAAATTGTCTCAGTCGGCTAACCATTGGGCCATCCATATCTCCTCCATTCAACTCTGTACAATGTTAATTACCTGTGGGACTAGATCATAAACATTGATTTAAAACAGGCACCCTAGATAATTACAAAGCTTCGCCTTGTTCGACACAGGGCTAGCGTTGTGTGGAAGTAACATTGAACAATACAATAGACGTAGCCTTCAAGACTATCATGTCAAACAACGTTCTACGACAGGAGCCTGAATTAGATGTTCCCTGGATTTGCTACACCCGGCACAAAGCCACTGAAGAAGAGCACTCGCTGAGTTCTGAGCACAATATATTGATAACACGCAGCGAAACTAGTTTGATAACTTTGCTCTAAGGTGGTATACTAATTTTTGAAAGTGAATTGACGAAGGATAATTATTTGCTAAGCTTAGCTTAGTCTGATATAGGATCAAATAAAGGAATATAGGTACAAAAAGATTGAGATGAGAACTAATTTTTCGTGCGATGACTATCTGCCTTGCAATCAGAAATCGAATTCCTGGTTCTCCTTGAACTCAAAAACAAACTGCCGTCATCGGTGAAAGGTATTAAACTATCTCATCCTCAGAGCCCGCTCCTGAACCTTTGAATAAAACAAGGAAGATAAGATAAGAGACACAGAAACCCAATTCTTCATAGACTCAAGAATAGATTGGTTGAGGCTCAGGTATGCCGATATTAACTTTCCTGCAGAAATCCCTTTACTTTCAGTGGTAAACACTTAGATTTACAGGTCAATGAATGAAAGGTCATATAGCGGAATAGAGGGTAAAACATTTGAGAGAAAGAGAGAGGGGGGAGAGAGATGCTACATTAAGAAAGGGAGAGTGGAGAAGAGAGAAAAACTGGAATATATATATAAAGAAAAACGGGATAAGGAAAATAAATAGAAAGAGGAAGCATTGGAGAAAAAGGTTCCGAGATCAAATGATGAGGCTGTCGACTAAAAAAGAACACGGGTGAACAACGACGAAACAATGATGCTAAAATTGAGGAAGAAAAAGATACAAAAAGGGAAAAGCAAAAAAAAAAAAAAGTAAAAAGGAAAAAAGGGAGTAAAAATTAAAGCGAGAGAGAGAGAGAGAGAGAAGGTGTAAAAATAAAAGAGAAAGAGAGAGAGTGGAGAGGGGGACAGGAGGCAGTGTAGGAGGAGAATATAGAAGAAAGCGGAGGAGACAGAAACCCCTTTTAGGACCTACGTTGGTGAGAAAAGGATTTATGAGAAACGGGTCGGAGAAAGATAGTGAAGGGAAGAAGAATAAAATAGTTTATGGCATGAACGAAGAAGAAAATATGAAATACTTGAAAAGGCAGTCAATTAGGAAGAGAGAAAATTTCCCCAAAATATTACAATAATTTAAAAATAGAATTGAAGGAAAATGAAAAAGAAAGAATCAGAGAGAATAAATGATGAAGAAAAACGGTGTCAGCCTTTTGCTTCCTTTCTTTCTTTCTGAAAAGAAAGGAAAAAAGTAAGGAAGAAATAGCAGAAAGTATGATAACGTATAAAAAGGAAACACTGTTTTGGAGAAAGAAAGAAAAAGAAAGAATAAGCAAAAAAAAGATAAAAAAATGAAAATGAAATTCATGAAGAAGAGAGATGGAAAAAAGAAGGATAGGAAAATGAAAAAAGAAAATAAAAGAACCACAAAGAGCAGAGGGAAAGAAAGAAAATCAGGAAATTCGAATAATATATGAAGAAGAAGTAAAGATAAAATGAGAATAAGAACAGGAAAGAAAGAAACGGTAAAAAGGAAAAAGAAAAAAAAGATGGGAAGAAAAGAGAAAGAAATAAAAAAAAATAATGAAAACAATAGGAGAGAAAATACTCTGAAGAAAAGCAGAAATGCAGAAATCAAATGAAAAAGAAATTTGCCAGAAACAACACGGAAGGAATTAATAGAAGACAGAGAATCCTCAATTGGCATAAAACCAGAAAAAAAAAAACATGATAACGAGAAAAAAAATAACTGAAAAACAAAGGAAAATGGTTTATGACTGTGAAATTCTCCAAAATAGCATCGAAAGATTGAATACGAGAGACAGAGGGAGAGATAGATGAATAGATAGAGAGAGAAAAAGAGAAAGAGATAATGAGAAAAGAATTAGTGTTAACGAATGGTTTATGGGTGTTAAAGAAAGAAACCAGAATCGGGAGGAGAAATAACAAGATGCAATGAGAAGGGCAAAACTAGTTTACGACTCGACGGGAAAATACAACAAGAATCTGCAAGTTGTCGACAAAGATAGAGAGAGAAACAAAAAGAAAAAGCAGTGAATATCATAGTTTACTAGGTCGGCAATCGCTGTTGTTATTGGGGGGGCGGAATGACTAGCGTTTATCTTTACGACGTCCAGTTCAATTGCGTGGCACCTCGGCGATTGCAAATAGAAATAAAATGTTCTTTACGAGCACAAGACCCGATCTCCGGTGTATTGTGTCCGACGGGGTCCCTCTTATGCGGTTTAGCAGTGAGTAAATAACAGAATACATCAAATCACTTGCCAACGATCTATGACCATATGCTTGGGGTCCACAGAAGCAAATTGTCTGATTACCCCCAAACACTTCATTAAGACATCATTTTCTCTAAATGGTCAATTCCCCTACTTAACCGTATGCGTGTCATTTTGAAGGCAAGGTGATTGGTGATAATATATGTGTGATTGCGTGTGTGAGCAAATACGTGTGCCTGTTGGCTTGCATGAAATCTTATGTGGAGGTTCTTGCTTGCGAAAATTGGTGAAGGAAAAGATATGAATAAGAACATCTTGCCATTGTCGTTTTGAGAAACAGTTTGGAAAACAATGAAAAGGAAATTTCTGAAAACTTTGTTATGAATAATAAACAAGATGATTGTATTTCTCTGAATTTTTGAGATGAGGTATTATTATCTCTATTATTGTTCGGATTATCCTCATCTTGGTTGTTTTCCATACTGCAAGTAATCAAATGGTTCTAGGTTCAATCCCAGTGTGAAATGATAATGTTATTTCGAAAATACTACTACTGCTAAGAGGGGAGTGCGGTCTATATACCCCCGTCGGTTAAATAAAGGGTTCGGTTCGTTCTTTCCCCCACACCTACCAGATGATACCTGATGAAGGCCGTAGAGTACAATGGCTGAAACGTTGTATGGAAAACAACCAAGATGAGGATAGTCCGAACAATAATAGAGATAAGATGATTGTATAACAAAAATCGTTTATTTCTCTATGTTTATTTTAAAATCTCATGAGAAATTTCCTAATAATGATCCACTCATCAATCAATGATAATCTTCAATTAATTTTCTGTGCATTTTCAGACTATCATCTTCATCTATAGTTAATTCACAATTCTAATTGTTATAGATAGTTGAGAATGAAAAAAACACAAATTGTTCGTAAAATCAACAATTTTATTTGTATTTTTATTTATCTTGATAAATTGTTGATTTTGCAAACAATATATGTTTCTTTCCATGTAGTCAACTATTGATATCATTTTGGGTGATATCATTATCCAAATATTGATCACGATTCTAAATGTAACTTTGAAACGATCACAAATATCATTCCACATATATTTTAGTCTCTTCATTGTTGTCAAACGACATGCTGTGTTGAAAGCAAGAAAAATAACGATAATAGCCTGGAAAATATGGAAGATAATTAAATCAAGCATTTAAAACTCACAATATTCATGTTTTTGGGGTTTTTTTTTTTGTTCGTATATATTAGTCAGCCCATATCTATATATCTATATACAGAGAAATACACACCCATGCACGCGTGAGCAACTACACAAACGCACACACAAAAACAAAAATAGCACACACGCACACGCACACACACACACACACATACATACATACACGCGTATTGTTGGTGATTTGCATAAATATTAAAGTGTTTTATGCTCATATAATTCCCGACAGGATTGAAAGTTTTTTGATGTGTTAAGTACGCAAGGTTCAGTGAGCGTATTTTTCCCGCGTTTTATGGTGCCATCGCAACCATTTTGACGCGCCGAGCAAAATATCGTAGAGACGATAGAAGTGTCGTTACACTGCAAGGAGTGGAGTACGAACGCCGTACTTGCTACTCAAGGCGCTCAGTCGATGGATGAAAGAGGGTCGGGGCTAAGGCGAGGGTGAAATTAAATGCGAGCCTAATGCCGATCGCAACGAACTATGAGATTGGACAGGCGGAGTGGTTTGTCAGCGGCCATCTTTTTCAAAACGATCTACGAGCGCTGGCCTCCGTCGCCCGTCTTTATTACCCTTGCCTCCATAAACAACATTTGCTTCAGCAAAAACGACCAATTTGCGACGCTAAGACGATCAAGTTATTTGTCAAAAATTAATCTTGAAGAACGGTCCTTCCTGTCTGCTCTTTTGTCTCTTCTGGTGTTCTCCTTTGGTCGATTTTTGTACTGGCTTGTGTTTGGCGAAGGGCGGGGGAATTTTGATGGCTGGTATTTTTCGTTTCGCTCCGAAATAAGCAAAGGGTGATGGAGCTGATTAGAAGGTTAATTCCTAATATGTTTTTAATGTTTATATTATGCGCGCTCAATTATCACGTTCGCGTCTGGGCACATGCGAATTGGCTGACTGAAATTTAGTCGGCATGAAACGTTACATGTATTTATAACTGCTCAGTTACTATTATATACAGACCCACGCATACACAAACAACACAAACACACTCATCAACACACACATCAATATACGCACATAAATATACACGCATGCTCATACTTGAGCAGATAAGAGGGTGAATCAATAATTCTGTGGCCCTGGTACATAGATATTAGTAATTATCAATATACATAGATATTAGTAATTATTAATCGGAAAGTTTGATTCTATAATCTTCGATCTATTTGATTATTGTCTACCAATGAATCAAGTGCATTGACAGAGGAGGATATTATGTTGAAAAGCGAATATTGATTGTGTAAATAAATACATTCATCATCGTGAGGCTACAGACCCATTCATGTATCCAAAGACAAACACACACAAAATGACATGCACACAAAAGCAAGTACATCAACGAAATAGCCCATTGAAGTGTTACTACCTGCTACAAAGTGGTTAGATTTCGTGTCAACTATGTATACAAGGATATTTTATTGGATAATTTAAAGGAAAAAGCATTAAGGAAGTAAGATGATGTACGACGTGGGAAAATTAACTTAAAGGTTAGTGGAAAAAGTTGTCAAATTCTTTGGTTGAAGAGGTTTTTTATGTGCAATTAGTATTCTTGAAAAGATGATACGATAAGGTGGTTTGCATATTGTCTGAGATTAAAAGTGACACAACAGATTTAATACTTACATGGGTGATCACTCAATAGAAGTGACACGAACAATGAGTCACGTCTGTTGTTATACTTACTGATCCCACATTGATAAATACTTTTTTTTTGGTTAATCTACGTAAGTAAGCCCTGATTCAGAAAAGATAAATGATGTGTAATATAAAATAGCATCCATATACAATACATTGTTATAATAACCTCTGCAAAGTAACAAACTAAATGCATGGCATAAGTTATATATTAAAATCATTGATGGAAGTGAGGGATGTTTGATCAACACAGCTGGGGTGCCATGTTAATATAACTGTTTTGTTTTTAAACTCCTCGAAACTGTTACATAGTAAACAATTGATGATGACAGCAAGAGAAAATTTACACACAATACCATAATAACACAGTATCTGTAAAATAGAATAAATGCTGTAGAAAATTAGATGAAAACATTAACAGATATAGGGAAATGAGTGGCTGGAGTGACACAGAACATTTTTGAAAATGTCTCTTAATGTTTAGTGTTTAAAGCTTTAAAACTTTTTGGACTATATCTATATATATATATATATATATATATATATATATATATGTGTGTGTGTGTGTGTGTGTGTGTGTGCGTGTGTGTGTGTGTGTGTGTGCAAGACAACGTCGTAAGGTGATTTAAGACTGTATATTAAAATTATTTTCCACATTAACGTGCCAAGTTTAAAAGACAATATATATATATATATATATATATATATATATATATATATATATATATATATATATATATATATATACTTTTTCCTGCCTCTAACACTTTAACTTTGGTGCCATACCAACCATCAATTTATTTCCTGTACATGAATACGTAGCCAGAAGCAAAACTGCATTCCCACAAGCTACCCGTTAAAAAAGAATAGGATTTTTTTTCTACCCGGACCATTAATCTCTCATAGTGAGTCCTTCTTTTTCATACCCTGAATCCAACATTGGTGCGTGTGGTCTTCAACAAACGAACCAGGTGACCGTGGCTCCCCTATACCCGGAAGATGGATCTCCGACCGGCATTACTCCTGATTTTGTGCCCATTCGTCTGTCTCCGTGTACTTTACGATGGCAGGAGGGCGGACAGGTGTACGGCCATCAATGTCTGGAAACAGCCGACTCTGTATTGATGTGCCGATCAGCAAGGGAAGGGCTACTCAACTTCTTAACAAACGCCACCCCGGGTGTTGCAAAGGGATCTACCCAAAACTAGTGATTCTGGCTTCCGTAAAATCTGTGATCAAAGGATAGTATTACCCCATTGCACCTATGGATCAAGTCGGAAAGAACTTGTTACGTAATATGATACTGATTTTTTTTTCTTTTTTTGTTGCATTCTTTGGTTGCTTGAAGCGACAACCGGGAAAACACACGGTTGTTATATAACAGCTACAATTTCGTCTCGTTCTCTGGAGTCTTCAGTTCAATCCTTGCGATAGACAATGCAGAACATCAACTCAGCGTAGGACCATTACGGATCCATACGGCTGGAGATTTAGTGTTAACGAGTTCGAATCACAAAGAAAGATGACTGTTATTAAGAAAACAGGGAAAGGATTAGGAGATAATATCCTGCACGAAATATCCCCTCAAAAATTAACTGGAGATAAGTGAATACCGAAGGAAGTCAGGAGAGTATACCGACAAAAAATGTTGTGAGAAAGGCAAAAAAAGGCGAAAATGCAAGTCTAAAAGAACCATTAAATACCTATATATTTAAATATAAATCCCACAGGTACCATCACAGGCTTGTGATAATGGATAATCTTTTCTGTAAAAACCAGTTGAGTTTCCACCAGTTTAGCTAGAGTATATACATGTCATGACACATATACTACTACTAAGCTTACCACACACATGATCTATCAAAATATTGCTTCCCTTACACACAAGATACCAAGAGACAACAACATAAACACCTGTTTTTTGGAACAGCTTAATTTTTTGATAAAGCTCGGGATGAATGGAACATCAAAATAGAATAATTAGTTGTCTCAAAAAGAATCCTGATGTAACCATTTTACTCATCAAAAATTACGGAGAGTACTAATAAATGTTTCTCTCATTCGTTTCAAGTAGTTCCATCCGTTATGTATACAGAGGTCCTAGAGGTTCTTTTTCTAGGATATGTGGAAAAGACCTTAGCATATGCAGTTCAATAAAAGTAACGCTGGAAGATATGCTTGCTGTTAATTTGATAATCTCCGCGAATTTTGTCTATCAGTGGATATTTTTCGTGACGAAATAAAAGCAAAGTTTTCGAATGCCGACTTTTGAAGGTCAGATTATAGAACTCGCTTGTTTGATCTCATCTTTTCTCTTGTAAAGACTTAGCAAGAGAAGTTACACTTAAAAATGCAGTTATCATGCTCTCTTTCTTGTACTTTCTGTCATACATAGAAAGTTGGAAACCAAAGGTGGTGCGAGTGTTTCATTATGTTAACTTGTCAGTCAGTCAATCAGTGACAGTTATGGATACTAAAAGTGCTCACGTTTCTAAAAAGAAAAGAATTTTGGAGGGGAAAAATAACATCGCTGAGTGTAAAGAATACTTTTGCTCAAATATTATTTTTTGCGTGCTTGTCCGATGATCAACACCCCTGAAAACTAATCGTATAGACCTGTTCGCATTGTCTTGTTACCTGTTTGATACTTCGAACCAAAACGAATTCTCCCCTGATCAAACCATTTAAACCCACGAACCACGGTCAGCATCGCATCCATTTGTTTGAAAGGGGTCCTGGGAATTTCATAATAAGACATAAATCCTTGTATAAGGAAAGAACATGATACACAGGAAACGAATATAATTCTCTATAATTGAAATATACAGAAAATCATAATTAGATACCGAAATCTCTCAAAACGATCTCACACGGCCTTACCGGAACCTCAGTTGCATCGTCCTAATTCCCTTTCATTTCTGTTCACACTATTATTCAAGTTAGGAGTCACTCCCTTTCCACAGCAAGGGAATACTCTCCATATGTACACTATTTATGCCAGTAAGCGGGCGCACGCACTTATTAATCTATACATAACCTTATAAAGTTGGCTGATGTCCTGGAGTAGTTTACTTTCGTTATTTTCAACGCTTTTTTCTTCAGAAGAATGCTGGATCTAAGGGATGTTATTAAAATAAAAATAGAGTTTTCAAGTTTCGTCCAAAATTTCTCTCGTGACACAAGAAAAGAAATAAAGATGATATCTAGCAACTTCTAATGAAAAAGAGACTCAACATTCACCAATGGAAAATCGAAAACCATATCAGCTTATATGAGAAAAATGTAAAGAGATAATCCTAAAAAATCAAAGCAGTATTATTTATGTATTTTTTAAAGAATTAGTTGCTTATACTGTCATTTGAATGTATAACACATTAAAAGAAACCATCGCCAGAGTTGTATTTTTGTCATCTATGATTAAACATTGAGACACTTGTAAATTGAATGACCTAGGAACTATTTTACAACAAATGAAAGTCATCAGAGATTCAGATATGTAATCTTTTCTTCACAAGCTTGTAGACACCCGTCGGTCATCAGGTCAATAGAAACACTAGGTAAGATATTAGGCCATTTTAGAAGGCTGCATAATTGCGATTAACTCATTTCAGGAGCAAATTGTCAAGTAAGATGAGCTTGCTAGCCTCAACGCTACGTTAGGCACTCAAAAAATACCCAAGAAGCCCAGCCGATAGACGCAGACCGAGAAATCAAGTGAAACGAAAGATCTTGCATCGTCAATATTACCTCTTCACTCGTGAAAAATTAATGAATAACGAAGAAGGTGATAAAAGGTTATATATGTGAGTGAGTATATATGTAAACGCCGAATTTAACGGTAAAATTAAATCATAAAATAACATCAAACAAGATACAACTCAACCATGAAATTGAACAGTATAACCCCACACTGATATTGAAAATGACAGAAGATGCTACCGAAAGTGCTCTTTGCTCTGAATGTTAATAACTGCTTCAGGATAATAGTTATGTTGACTGCTTTCCTCACAATCTACGAACTGTCTTGAATCAATATCCAATTCCCTGCTAGATCAAGAGGAGTCCTGATCCCAGCAAAAAAAAAAAAATTAAGTTTCCTCAGAAACATGCCAGAAGTTTCTACAATGGCACCGTCGGAATGCAGTTAACTAGATGCAGTCTTGATCACTTTAACCTGGGGTATGCTTAAATATCGCCACCTAGTAAAATTGTCATGTTATGTTCGTTACCAAGGCGGAAATTCTAATTGCACTATTTCAAGTACAGCATGAGTAACTACAAAACCTATCAATGTGTGAAGACATATCACAGAAATATCTTATCAGTGCCTCAAAGACAAACATTTCAAGCGAGCTACCTTGTTAGCCAGTTACAATTTCGTTAAAAATTTCGAGAAATATTGGTGAATATTTGTTTTTTTAGAGGGAGACGGTTCTCATGGGAGAATTCATTATTTCTATCAATTATACTTGCTTACAATCTATTAGGAATCATACAGAAACTCATTAGATTTTATAAAAGACTATTTTTTAAAGTTTTACCGGGAGTGGTCTATTTGCAACGTAAGTATAATGTTAAAGTATGCGCTTATTCCCCTTTTTAGGTAAATGCGTTATTTTTTATTACCATCATGGCGTCTATAAACTGCACCTTTTTGCGCCATTTTAAACATTGGGTATGCGTATGTCTAACCGCGAGTGAGAAAATATTTTGACACTCCTTGATAAACATGTATGAGGCATACAAATCAAACCGCAGACCACAAGGAATGCTTTGAACATATTTTATTTGTCCAATGAGTACGTACTCTACTGAAAATTGGGTTTGCAAGCCTTTGCTCGAGTATTCGTTATTCACGTGATACTTTACGGATGCAGTTTAATGTCAATGTATATAAGCACAACGGATAATTTTTGTCGATTCGGCTTATTTTTTAGTTTTTCTAGTTTGCAGAAAAGTACTTTTTCGCTGGCTAAAAAGAATGAAGGAACTTCCAAAGTTCATACTGTAGTTCTTCAAGCGCAATTGACTGTCTTTCATAAAGAAAAAAATGTCACAGTACGAACTTTGGGCAGTTTCTTTTAGCCCAGCGGAAAAACAACTCATTTAACAACATTGGATCATTAGTCGGTGTGAGTGCTAACACAGATACCCATAATATTGTTTTTCAGGTGCTAATTAACGTGATTTTTTAGCATTTTTCAAGGGCATTTTAGGGGTATCTTCATTCAAAACGTAGATTTTGAACTGGCCACCCCAAATTCTGAGTTTTAGAAAAATGATTCCTTAATGAAGCAAAGAGGAAAAAAACAAAATAATTCAAAGTATGAGTTTCGTATGATGGACGGGAAATAGAGGATTCAGTTGGTCAATATAGATACATCGAGAATCGAACTCCTCCCCCAAAGAAAGTTTCGGGTTTTGAGAAAATGATATCTCAATTAGATAGATAGGTATAACCCATATACCTCGAAGTTGCAGGTTTGTAGTAATTGAAGATTCACTTAGACGGTGTGATTACTTCATAATTAAAACCCCTAGAAATGTTTTTTTTAGTAAAAATCTTCTTTTTTTTTATGAAGTGAAGACAAGGAATCAAATCTCCTCAAGTCGTATTTTTGCTATCGGCGTAAAGTGAGGTCCTAGTTGTGCAGTATTGTTATATTTTAAACAAGACCCGGATATTGGAAAGTGATTTCTCAGTAAAGTAAATGGGACTAACAACTATACATCGAAGTTATAATTTCGTACAATGGACTGAGGAGAGGGTTCAGTTGAGCAGTATAGATACATTTTGAACAGACATTGTATGGGACATACAATGCATTTTGAAAATGTATCTAAAACAATGTGAAGTGATGGCAAGTATCCAAATTACTTCAAAACCGTATTTTTGTACGGTGGATGTAAAATGACCGTCCATAAAACAGTAAAGTTTAAAAATGGGGCCCCCTCCCTAAAAAAACCTGGGTAAAGGATAATTTCTCAATGTAGTATAGATAAGTAATCAAGATACTTCAGAATTATAGTTTTGCTTGATGGGCGGAAAGAGAGTGATAAGTTCAGTTGTATTGTCACACCATAAACTAAACGCCCCTCCCCTAATCAGTGAATTGGAACAATCATCCCTCAAAAAGGTCATAGTTTCGTATGATTGATATATATATATATATATATATATATTGCGAGGTACTAATATAATTATATGAATATGAGGTCAGGTAAAGACTTACTTCCTAAAGAAAGTGCTGCCAGAACAAACAATCCCGAAAGAATTTTTAAAAAAGATGTCTGATGATGGCATGAATATTCCAAATTTACTTCAGGTACTTGGCATGAATTAAGGTTCTAGTCTTGCAATGTAATTGTATACTGAATTGGCCCATTCCAACAAAAACATAACATAACAGGTGGAAATCACCCTGATTTATTTCATCATGTAATTTATTGAATCCTGAAAATACGATGTTAAAACTATTCTTTAATATGTCCCAAAATATCCTAGAACGGTGCCACAAACTTCAGCAAGATTTCTATCGACAGATGAATGGATATTTCACATCAAATTGCTTAAAACAAAAGCAATCCTGAAGTATAAAATAAAGTTTAAAAATCAATTCAACAAATTTAGGGATCATGGCTGGTGTATTGCGATTTAAATTGTCTTGAAAATAATTCAATAGCTACATTTCCTGGTTCATATTTCATTGGATGAATCATTTCCAGACATCATCTATGTTTGACTAGTATTTTCTTCAATCTTTAGTTGCCTTACATTGCAGCGACTCAGACTGTGTGTAAAAGCATTAACGAATATGGCGGCGATCGATTAGGAAACATGAAGGATATGTCCATATGGTTAGATATGTTTTTTTCCGCTAGCTGTTGGCCTCTTGTAGCTCAAGAGACACAACAGTTGGTACGATTGGCCAGACTTCCTGTAGTAAAATTGGTGTTAGTTGAAGTCACCAGGTGCTTTTTTTTTCGAACATGTGACCATGTACAATATATATATATATATATATATATATATATATATATATATGTGTGTGTGTGTGTGTGTGAGTGTGTGTGTGTGTGTGTGTGTGTGTGTGTATTAATGTTTTACCTGTCTTGTGTCTGATCCCCACTAGTTGAACTACGCTTGTGATCCCATTCCATGTCACTGGCCAAACATTTTAATAAGAATTCCAATTTTTCAGAATTCAGATTTTCATATTCTAATGCAAGAAAGAGTTTAAAACTTAAACATCGTCTTATAAAGTAATAAAATGCCATGACTTTCTTTATATATATACATTAAAATAGCCAATAAGCACTCATACAGCATTACCATACTGGCACTTTTTCCCAGTCAATTCTAACATGCTTTATTATCAATCATAATTAGTACAGGATTATCCCCAAAAGTTTTTTTAGATAGTCACGTATACAGCCTTGCCTGGTATTTACCAACGGCGCTAATGCAGTGCCAGTAGTCTGTGCTTGATGTTGTTTTTCATGGTAGACAATCTCTTTCAACATAAAAGATTAGCAGAACCTCATAATTTTGTCGTATTTTGTCAGCGTTAAGGAAACGTGGAAAGGGAGGGTTTTCGACTTTGTGGTTTCAAACTTGGACGAAAGGTTACCTAAAACTGCATGAAGTACCAATCAAGTATTCGACCCGTACTGGTTACCAAGTTTTAGACACGGAGACAAAAAGACATGAAAAACCAGCAAGGTTGTGAAAGGAAGTCAGCCTTTAATAGCAACGCCTTGAATAATTCTCTTCAAAGTGAAATTATAGATAGTCTTGGCCCAATCGAATCAAGCATTGCCATCCACTTGAATGCGATAGGAAACAGAATTTAAGAAAAAAAAAACTGTAAAAGGGTCTTTGATCGAATCGTCATTTTCAAAACATGTTTTGAATGTTCCATAAATCAAACTTCCAGTTGATAATTGGTCATCGGTATAGAAAATAGGATCATCAAACTGAGTTCACAATTTTGATTGAGGCTGTTTCTATTCAGTGCTTAATAATGCCGTTAGGAAAGGCTGGAAACCATTTCTCCA
Organism: Thysanoteuthis rhombus; assembly: GCA_963457665.1. Classification (NCBI taxonomy): domain Eukaryota; kingdom Metazoa; phylum Mollusca; class Cephalopoda; order Oegopsida; family Thysanoteuthidae; genus Thysanoteuthis; species Thysanoteuthis major. Next base: position 18,602,531 of record OY735205.1, on the reverse strand, counting down.
TACGCCTCGTCCTGTCCCCTGATATCTCAAGAAATGTTTCATGGGTATGAGTAGATGACTGAGTACTTGACAAAAGCAATGTTGGTGAGTGTTCGAATAGCGGTAGAGTCAGTGGCCAAGAACTTGTCTACATATACCAGGTTCAAATGCAGTCGACTCTAAAACACAAACATAATCATTCTTCTTTCATTTTCCCTGGCTGCCAGGGTATCTTTAGCCACAATGTGTGTGATCATTTTTTTGTTTAATTAATTATATTCCTGATCACGGGTTCCATAAAATGTAATAATCTTCGTTAATATCTGCTTTGTAAAACTGAATAATTGTCTAATTCCATGTATGTATATCTATATGAAATTTAATGGTCATATACGATTGTTATTTTTTAGGATTGTACCTGGAGAGAAAAGAGATTCGTATCTTGATTGCCGAAGACATCAATTGTTGTAAGTTATTGTTCTAATATTGATTTTTGCAAATAAAACTAATATTGCTTATTTTTCTAATTGTATTTACTAAAAGACTTCAATATCTGGCTATTTCACCACATTCTTTCCAGATTTATTTGATAAATACTCATTTTTTTTTTCTTTAATCCAAGTTTTGAAACTTTCGGTTCAATTTTTCCGGTCGTAAAGCAAATCTTCATACACGCACTTATTCCCATCATTATTTCCTGTGGACAAAATATTATCAATAACATTCGTATCCTTTTTCATCTCATTTCGTTTCTTTGAGTGAAATGATATTTTCTTCCTGTCGGACTTTTCGATTTGGTGTAGACATAGAGACCGCCATTTTGTTTCACGAGAATCACTTCCTGTTACCGCACCAAACTTTCCAGTCTGGTAATCACATATGACAGTCAGTTAAAATACTATATTTTCAAGTATTCAGAGAATGTTTTCAATACGAGTAATCAGGAATACTTGAAAGCGCTAAATTTTGATGACGTACTTATACGTTATGTGTCTCGATGAATAGACCATTCATAATGTATATTTTTGTCCAATGTCATTAGCAAAGGACTTTTATGAAAACGACAAACGTCTTATACATCTACTGGATCATGATGAAAAGAATTAAACGCAAAAAAGGCCCATCACGCCCTGAATCGATTTTATTTATTAACGTTTTTATAATATTTCTGAAGTTGATACATTCGTATTAAAGAAATGTTACTCTTTATTTTTTTATGCAGTTCGACTTTTTTTTTCTTCCGTTGGGCAAGAACAGGTACATATATTCGTTTTAGAGAGCGGTAGTTAGCAAATAGGAAAGACATTTTTTACCGGGTTACTTTGCATATTTCTCTTTTCCAAGAAAGATTTCATCATCACAATGAAAATATTAGGTGTCTATTGTCTAATAAATGTTTTAATGATTCTAATATCAGTTTTGCCTCATGAAAACAAAATAGTTTATATTTTTATAAATACTTCTTTCTAGCATTAAATAATACCCAATACAGATCTAAGAAATGCTATGAATGATTATAAAAGTGTGTTTCTGTTTAAAAGCCTTTGGATTCTGATATTCACCTTGGCCTTCCCCAAGATCTATTGTGAGACATGAGAGGTGATGGGCTTTACCCCAACATGCTGACCCATGGCGTGCTAGCACGGAGAATAGCTCGAATCCATGCTTTTCCCACTGCTATTTGTCTTAAGTAAACGCAAACTGCTCCAGCCGGAGTTTGAACTTGACTCGCCGATCGCATTCCCCACGCAGTCACTTGCAATTGAAGAATCTCTAAAGAATTTCTAAATTTGAAATGATTTAGAATATAGGAATGTTTTGATTTGTCAACAATTGCAGAAAACAGTGTGTAGTTATCATAAACAGTATCTTATTCTACCCAGTCTTATGTTTCATTTGTTTTATTGTAATAACAGAACTTTTTGCATTGCTGACGAAATCAATCGAGCAATCTGAAAAACGTCTTTCCAAATTTTAAAAAGTAAAACAAATGAAAATAAATTCAAACGTGCAGATAATGAAATGTATATTTGAACCTTTGCAGTTAACGAACTGCTAGTTAGATTCGTTGGAAAATAATCAATTGGCAAATAAAACTCAAGGAATAAAAACTGGCATGTTTTCATTTTTTACTAATTTATTTAGAACTTTGGGACAATATATGATGTGAAAACAGTCTTGATATTGGACCCTTTTAATCCAATACAACTTGTCAAAGTTTAAGAATTTATGTTGAAACAATGGTGCAGCCAAATACAGCTGATATCAAATATGGAGTTGATATGAAGAGAGAAATAGTGTAGGATGTTGGGAACGTCATTTGATATTATGTCCACTAGATTAGTGCAGAGGTCAGTTTCTGCACGTCTCATTCTGTGGCCTATCCTGTAGTTACGATGTTAATCTAATCTAATATTACTCCCTCCTAATGAAAAGAAAAACCAAAATTGTACTTGATGTATGTTGATCTTTCTATTTATCTATTGCATATGAATACAATACATACAGACACAGATACACACAAACACACACATAAATATTAAGAAATGGATATATGTGATCTTGACTGAATGAAAAATAGGTTGCGTTATTTTACTTAGAAACTTATTTGGAATGATCTCCCATTATAACACGGTAAGAATTTGGGCCTATGCATTACCGACAGCTGTTTAGCTCAATGTTAAGAGCATCGCTACGTTGGAGCGATTAACTCATAGGTGGCAGGTTCAATTCCGGCAGCAGGCCCATTTTCTGTAATTGTTTCTTCTATTTACGTTGTCTTATTTGAGTTATATATTAACCAAGTAACGACAGTGAGAAAGGAGACTGAGAAAAATGAATATTTGCTGTGTAAAGTATTATTAAGCTGTGGATTTATTCACACGCATGCATGCATATATATATATATATATATATATATATACACATATATATATACACACATATATATATATATACAAAAAAGAGTGTGAAATAGAAATTTCTTGTATCTATCATATCTTTTTAAAATTTTAACTTACTCTCTCTTTTTTCATATCTTTTTTTTGTCTGACAATGCTTCTTCTGAATTTAATTCTTTGTTGTCTTTTATTTACATTTTTCTTTTATTTCTCAGCATTTTCCCTCGATTTTATTCATTTCCTTCTTTAAAAAAAAAATTCATCAGCTTCTCTTTTATTCTCTTTTGTTTCTTCATAATTTGTCTCCAATCCATTCCTTTTCTCTCCTTGTCTTCCTCCACTGTTTGTCCTCCCCTCCAACATCTTTTCCTTCCTGAATTCGTATTTCTTTCTTTCTTTCCTTTTTCTTTCTTCCTTTCTTTATTCCCGTAGACTGATTAAATCTTCCATTACTTTTCAATATTACATCGTTTCATGATTAGAGCAGGGCATCTATCAATCTCTCTCTCTCTCTCTCTCACACACACACACTCTTTTTATCTCTCACTCTCTCTCTCTCTCTCTGTCTTTCCTTGCTCTCCCCCTCTTCCTTTTCTTTCTCTCTCACACACGACAATTCCTACATCTGAACACAACAAGCTTAAATGTTATGTCCACCATCCGACCCTCTCAATGCCCGAGGTGGTAGTCTGCAGCACACACCAATCTAATTCCTCGCCGAAGATCTTTAAACAGAATCCAGCAAAACCAAATTAAACATCAATTGTGCGACTGTGAAACAGCGACGATCTGGTGCCAATTATGTGTCCATGGCTCCCTACCGAATAAAACAGATAGAAGCCGGTTATAACAAAAGGAAAATCTTTTGATAAAATCCACTGGCTTTTAAATCGCAATAAAATCTCTCTTTTCTTAATGGCATAATCACATCCATGTACGCACACACACACACACACACACACATATATATATATATATATATATATATATATATATATATATATATATATATATATATATATAGTAGAAACAGTCGACCAAAACTGTCAAAGCAGGTTTCTCCAATTTTCAATTTGGTCCAGTTGGCTGGCTTTATATATTTCAAACGCACCAATTGTGCGACAGAGATGCAAATTTAAACATTTAATCCTTATCATATTCAGTAAAAACTTTTTTAATCTTTTTTTAAATCCCTTCCTTCCCATTAGAAGGGGGGTTAGCGAGGTGTGCAATGTAATTTTATGCTAAATTGGTCCATAGTCTGAGTTCGTTTTTTTTTTTTTGAAAATTCATTTTTTTTAGTGATCCAATAAAGGGCAAGAGAATTAACTATTCATTGGTCACCCCGCCCTTTCTATTTTGTGATTGTTCACTCCCAACACAACATAATGTTGATCACATGACGGTTTTTCTTGAGTGACTAACCAGAACTGTATTACACATATTTGTATATATATTTATATATATATATATATATATATATATATATATATATATATATATATATATATATATATATATATATATGTATATATATATATACATATATATATATATATATATATATATATATATATATATATATATATATAGTATATATATATATATATATATATATATATATATATGTATATATATATATATATAGTTTTATCAACGACCATTTCTCATTCTATCGCACATATATATGTGTGTGTGTGTGTGTGTGTGTGTGTGTGTGTGTGTGTGTGTGTGTGTGTGTGCATGCCTACGGGTGCATATATATCCTTTTATTTATATATAGTGTGTATATGTGTGTATGTATATATTTTCAGAGAGTAAAAATGTTGTAAATATTGCTGACATATGTAAATATTCACATAGATGCTTTCAGCGATTGGTTGTGTGAATTTTTTGCGGAATTGAAATAGCGTGCGAACCAATTGTACCCCAGACTTTTGCTTCTTTTGAAAAAGACCAATTTTTTAGCTATGTGTGTGACTTGTCATGTTTGTTTGTGTGTTTGTGTGTGTGTGTGTGTGTGTGTGTTATGTATTTGTTGAAAATGCACACGGTCCATATTTGATAAATATATCAATACAACAGAGCTTATAGTTTTTTTTTCAATATCTATTATGAATCTTGTGACAATTTCTCACACAGTTTCACTGCGTCCGCATCTCTTCAAGGGGTTGAACGCATTACAGATTGTAAATTCTGCTTCATTTGAAAAAAGGTTTTCAAACCCTCTGAAAAAGAATCTATAATCTGTGATGAACCATTGAAAAAAATAATCGGTTTATAACCGCTCTACTCATGGTTTTGACCACTTTTTGAACTAAGATCTGCTCAATACTTGAATACATATATACACATTTGTTGTATATTTTATCATTGTTCTCATATATATATATATATATATATATATATATATATATATATATATATATATATATATATATGTATGTGTGTGTGTGTGTGGAACTGTGAACCAGGACTGTCAATATTGGCTCCTTCAGTTTTCAACTGGCTGACTATGTATATAAATATGTATCACCGGCTGAGAGTGTACCAATGGAGCAATAATTGTGAATATTTTAAATATTTACTGCTTATAATGAGTAGAAATAAGTTGTCCTTTTTTTTTCGTAATTCGAGCACCTCCCTATCTGAATTTAGTTGGTTGCAATGTAAGTTTATATTAAATCGACCCCTTATTTTGTGTCCAGCAGCATTCACGCTTCTTTTTTTTTTTAATTCTGACCTTTTAGTGAGCACTGCCCAACAAAAGGTAACTAATTCATTGATCACCTGTTTTTCCATTTTTCTAAATGAAAATAAAATATTTCTTGTGTTAATTAGACTTAGAAGCTACGAGCACCTGAAGTGGCGTCACTCACCAACCCCCTATGCTATTTCACTCATAGCTGGGAGAGAGGTGGATTCTCGTCTCTCCAGAGAGCATCATTGCTGTCACAGCCGGTATTTAAACTTTGCTTGTCGAGTCCATTTGCTGGGGCCATTAACCACTCAGCCACTCTGCACCTCCTTAAAAATTCAAAATTCAGTCTAAATTTTGCTCTTGACGCCATTAATCCTTATACCTGCAAGGGATAGAGAAGGTTTACTTGTCCGGTGAGGAGACGGTGAATGAATTATCGGGAGGCAGTCACCAACACCAAATGAACATCTGCACTTCACTTCTGACTCATTATGACCGAATGGTGACCGGCGAAGAAATATGGCCCCTCGACGATGACATTTGAAGGAAATGACTGGGTAGATAAGAATAAATAAGCAGAGGCCATTGCAAGTGGGGAACCGAACTCCAAAATGATCATCCTATCGGCTTAGTTAGATAAATTGGGTGTCATTTATTTCCATTGTGATCACATGATAACTTCTGTGTTTGCTTTCAGCCGCTCTCCCCGTTAAACTGAAAGGTGTCCAACATTTGAAATTGTTTGTTCGATGCAAAAGTTTCCATCACTTTTTTAGGCAAAATCTTTTTCAGTATGAAATCATAGCATTATTGTCCGGTTATTAAATGTGTACCCAACCTTTCTGTGGTATATATCTCATCACTCAAATTAATAGTGTTATCTATCATGAAAGAACTGTTCTTATTTTAAATCGGGAAATTTTTCAATAATCTTGAAGGGCCGGAATCGCTGACAAGAAGAGTTCCACAGGGCGAAACAAGTGATAGTCTGAAAGTGACATTTCTGGACAATACCCTATATGTAGAAAATCACTTCTGTGATAAACTCAATCGGGATTACATTCTCAATAATTGCGAAAACAGAACCACTGCAATAAGAATAAATACTTCTGATTCATGTATAGTAACGAGCAACAACAAAGCCAATGCTCGGGGTTAATTGCCGACCTTGTTTCGCTATTCTATATAATTTACAAATTTTCTCAAGATAGAGTATTTGCGAGGCCTGTTTGAAAAGTATTCAGCCATTTGATAACAAAAAATAGTCTAAATATATATAATTGGCGCCTTAGCACTCTTCTAAGTATTCCCTTTCGAACTTTACACAGAGTTCTTTCCACTTTTCAAAACAGTCTGCCAAGTCTTCTTTCTGGATCGCCATCACTTGCCTTGTCGCGTTATACTTAATCTTGTTTATAGATTGAAATTTCCGTGTGAAAAGCTAGAAGTCACATGAAGCCAAATCCGGACTGTTGCAGGAGTGCTGACAGACTTGGGGGATGCAATGTTTCACCGAAAATCTGCACGTGTTGTGAATAATGAATGACATTGGTAATGCAACGGGCACACTGTACACAAGCTTATACAATATGATATCCCTCCTTTTGTCCATGCATATAGAAATATTCAAAACGACTAGATACTTTATTGACTTACTTCGTTTTCAACACACCAGCAATTTCAAAACGGGGCCCGTATATACATCTGTTACCACATAGGTTACATTTTGAAGATGGGTTTTTGAAGATTTCGTTTACCACAGACTTTACAACATGCATCTGGTTGTATCCCTGAACCTAATCTCAGGACAATGGGGATGTGCTATCTGAGAAGCCAACAATTAACTTGAGACTGATGAGAAGATTTCCCAGATAACTGCTGTATAAAATTGAAATAAAGAGAAGTTGTTTACACTAAATTATAACGATGGTATGCATGTTTATTGATTTGAAATGAATTTAAGCTTAACTTTTCCTTTCCATGTTGACATTGATCTTTTTTCCCCTCAATTTACTCAATTTACTTATATATATATATATATATATATATATATATATATATATATATATATATATATATATATATATATATATATATATATATATCATTACTTTGCATTTTTTCTCTCGCTTTTGCTTCTTTACTTCATGTACTGCATTACACCCTTCTTACCCAATAAAGCTTCCATATCATCTGACAATTGACAATCCTTTCCCTATTCGTTTTCAAAGCAGAACATGCTGAAACTTACTAAAATGTTCTTTTTTTTAAATATACATAAATTGGAAAATCGGGCCAAATCAAAATCCCCCCCCCCTCGTTCATAAGCCAGGATTTTCAGCGAGTTCTCGCGGAGGGCCTGATTTTCTGACCTGATAGAATCTATATTATTATTCTGCTTCAACATATCATTTAACTTTTGACTACCTCTTAACTGGAATTTGCTCAAAATTGTTTTTGATTATAAATCGGGGGATTAAACAACATATTTCCTCTCTGCCAGGAATATTTATTCTGTTGATGCATTAAATGACAAGTAGGAGAACGGTGGAGAAGTGGTAAAATCAGTGGGTAAAGATGAGAAAAAATGAAAAATTGCATAAGTACTCTCGAATTCAAATGCAGTCAATATTAAATTTGACTCTAGTTATTGTTTCATTTTTGCCTTATTACCAGAATCTACTGTCTCTCTATATATGTGATACATAGAGCGAATGGAAGCTTTGATGTATTGGTCAAATATCTACTAAGCATGACATTTTGCATGGCAAAGACAGCAAGTCATTAGATACTTATTATTTATCTAATTGATCCTTTATTTTATCAAGATGTTTTCTCATCTCTTTCCAATTCTTCATCCTCTATTAGAAACCTAGGTTTCTTCAAAATTTAAGTCTGGCTGATTATTTATGTTTGTATGGGTTGCGAGTACAGGCTGTACTACTGGAGCTATGGGGTCAAAATTTAAAAACTTTACTCTTCATTAAGAACAAAAAAACGCTCTTTTTTTGTTGTTGCTATTTTCGAAGCTTACTACTGCAGAAAAAAAAAAGGTTTTGGGTCGAATTAGCAAACATTTACGCTTACTTAAACCGTCTAATCAAACCATTAACACGTGTTACAGTTATTCATTGCAACATAAAAGCCCTTGTCCATTGAAACATGACGCATTGCAAGTCATCAACCGCTAGTATTATCTTATTATAAAGATAAAAGACTTGATTCACAAATAGAATTTCCGTCTTTCATAGTTAATGGGTTGAAAAAGTGGTATACGCGGTTTAAAACAAAGACATTTTCATGTTCTCTTTATGGATTAATACGGTGTCACGATTTTTGAAAAAGAAATGTCGTAGTTAACTTTGATGCAAAATCTCTGAACAAGGAAAAAACGCTGTGCTACCCAATGATCAATCTGTTCATCAGTCGAAGTTACTCAGCATTTCCCGTGTCTCACCGAACAATTCAAACCTTTCTCGATATCACTCCATCAAGAGATAAAGCAGCTCGATTTCTATCAATGTTTCTTTTCTTTTTTTTTCTTTCTTTTTTTTTTGTGTGTGTGGACGCCGTTTCGCGCCTCAACTCCACTGAACTTGTGTCTTTTGTTTCGCGTGCATGGAGTTCTTGGAATTCGATCAGATCGATCAATCTATTCATCAGTCAAACTCGTCAAGCGTTTCCCGGGTCTCACTGCACAGCAATCCACTAGAAAATAAAGAACCTCATTTTCTAACAATTTTATTTATTTCTTTGAAGAAACCAATGTGCAACTAAAATCCGCTGAATTTTCGGGTTGCAACTCTTGAAATAGAGTAGATCTCCATAACAAATCAAGTAAGTCATTTAAATGCAGATGAAGTTGTGAATCATAATGTTCCCTGATGTTCACGAATAACCTTAGCAAATTATCGTATTCACACCGAATGATTTTTCAGTTTGTTGACAAAGTATCCGAACGTAACTAATTTATACGTATCTGAACACTGATTCAATATTATAGAAATATACACACTTAGACGGTCGGGCTACAGGCGAAATAATTCCATTATCCTATGCTTTACAAAAATCACACGCTACAAATCTATGATAGTTGAAAAATACATATTTTGTAAGCTAGGAGCCGACGAATAGTCGTATTAGAATATGTAGAACAGTAGGATGAGATGTTTCAGAATATATATGGTGGGAGGAGAGCAACGAAATGTTGTCAACTCTAGCTAATCATATTTCAATTTTCCAGGTCCACGGAACCCACGCTGGACTATAGCCGCCCAATGGAAACTGTTCTTTTCCCCCACCCTGAATGCTGAATAACGAACGCCGTGTGATTTCTCGTTAGAAATTTGTCACTTGTCTTGACAATCTTTTCAATAGATGCAATGGTTTGTAGTGAGCATCTTTGCGAACGGATTATCGTTTCTGGCGAGAAAGACATTTATCAAATAATGGCGCTTAATTAGAAAGTGAAGGGAAAGTCTCGAAAATGCCGCAGAAAACTGAGCAATTATGAATAATAGAGGAAGTGAAGGGGGAGGGAAAAGAAAGAAGGAAAGCGGAGAAGAAAGAAAGTGAAAAAGAAAGAAAATGAAAAAGAAAGAAAGAAAGAAAGAAGGAAGGAAATTAAGTTAGATATGAACAAAGGAATAGATATTAATGATATAAAAAGAAAGGTGAAAAGAAAGGAAGTAAGCAAGCAAGAAAGGAAGAAAGAACGAAAGAAAGAAAGAAAGAAAGAAAGAAAGAAAGAAAGAAAGAAAGAAAGAAAGAACGAAAGAAAGAACGAAAGAAAGAAAGAAAGAAAGAAATTAAGTTAGATATGAACAAAGGAATAAATATTAATGGTATGAAAAGAAAGAAAGAAAGAAGAAAAGAGAGATATCAAGTTAGATACAAACAAAGGAATGCATATTAATGATATGAAATGAAAGAAAGGTTGAAAGAAAGAAATGAAGTTGATATGAACAGAAAAAAAGATAAATTAGTCAGCATGCCATGTCGGTGTTATCAATAAATAAGTTTCTTTTCTCGCCTTTTGTTGGACAGTGATCACTAAAAAAATTGTAATTCAAAAGAAAGAAGAATACACAAACTAAGGGACCGATCTAGCATAAACTTACATCTCGAATTGAATCTTCCCATTGAAAATCAACGGTGGTGTCAAGAAACAACCAAACTTTTTTTTTCTATACATAATTAGAAGTCATTTTCAGCTTTCTAGCTTCATTGGTTCGGCCTGTACCCGTGATACATGTATATGTAGCCAGCCAGCCTGCCAGCCAACCAACCAGCCAGCCAGCCAGCCAGCAGGACCAATCTGAAAACGGGAAAAAACTACGTAGACAGTGTTGGTTGACGGTTTCTAATATGATTATAATGAAAAGAAAGAAAGACAGGACAAAAGAAATAATTTTTTAATCATTCCCCGTGAATGTCTTTTTAAAAAAAATAATTGAATTGATACGGCAATTATTTTCGAATTGATTTTTATCTGATGAAGAATTGCAAATTATTAGTATTCATTTTTAGACTACCATCTACCTTCTTCTCAATATTTTTATTACTTTTTAATCAAAGTGTTTTATTCAGTACGGGTTTTCTTCGGTAATAAGTAAACTGAGTTGACCTGGAATGAAGAATAAGCTCCAGGTGAGACTTGAACTCACATACCTCCTAAGAGTGTAGGTTTACATTGGTAGAGTGACGCACTCCAAACATTATCAAACCTGCACTGAAAACATCATTATTATTATTATTGATTATAAAAAGATTACTTTTCCACAATGAAAGCTGAATTTTCTTGTGCTAGTTTTAGCCGGACAAGGCTTTAAAAAATGCAGGAAAATACCGAAAAAGATTAAATCAATAGAAAGTAAAAGGACAATAAGGATAAAATGGGAAAAAAATATTTTTATCTGCTGATGAAATGGTTTAACTGGTTAAAATGGTATTACATAATGTACAAGTATTTCTTTTACTAAAGATTTTCAAATTACATGAACAAAAATGGACCAATCATTACCTTGTTGTAACTGACGTCAATAAATTTAGCTCTCATTGTGAAAATGTATTATCATTACGTAGCAAAGAAAAAAAGATACGCTGATATGTTATAATATAACCTATGAGACTTATTCCCGAGAATGACAAAATAGATATGATTTTAAAACATAAAACAGTATATATCACGAGCAAATTGGAATAATTGTAAACGACGGAAAAGTGTTAATAAATACCATACGTACTCGTTGAAATACAAAAATACCTGATAGTTTATTGCTGAGCATAAAATGATAGCAAATCTGCCCATAATCTCAAGCATTCTCCTCGGTATTCTAACCGACTCTAACAGCGCTGTAGTCTGAATCGTCTTAATTCAAATTCTGATTTTACCGTCACCATTTTCGTTGCAATAATCACTGTAGTAATTCCCAGTGCTCTAATTATCATTGATATGGCCCTCGCCTTCATGTTCAATAATTGTCGCAGTTTTCTGGCTTGTTCTACCCTCTTATGTTCGTTTTTTATTTCGCCCTATGGTCGCTTGGTAAGTCTATGTCTTCGATTTGGCACATCCTTGTCAAATTGCAGCCCAAGTTTGGAGTTAACTTAATTTTCAACCGTAACAACATCAAGAAACAAGAACAATCTTCACCAAATTTAAGGGAGTAATCTATTCTGTCCACACCTCGTTAAGCCAAACTGACATGTAACATTAATAATCCTCCACTGTGATTTGAAATAACTAACAACTAATTGATTGGCAGCTCTCTTTCCAACCGAGATAAATTGACAAGCCTCACATATGTTTGAAAATTTATGTTAAAAATTCTAATAAAAAGAAACATTTCTACTAAAAAATATATATATTCCTCTTTCTACTTATAATGTGCATAATACAAAAGTTGCAGTAAACATCTTCAGTCGAAATAAACATGGTTTTGAACATGCATCAGTCAGGCTTATTCTTTCTCTGTTTACAGTAACTAGGGTTGGTTTCTTCTTCTTGATAAACTGTTCTAGCTGAATCCCTAAATCCTAAATAACTTATCTTTGTTTCAACACAGGGCTCCCAGTAAATAACGAAATATTATGATTATATAGACACTATAAGTAAGCAAAAGTGTTACAGGAAGCCTCTCCAAACCTCAAGCATTTTCAGTGTTATCGTTATTTATGAACTTACATCTTCATCCTGGAGGTAATTGATTGTTGTCATTGGAGATCGAGTGATAGCAAATCATCTCAAATCTCAAACAACTTACTCAACACTTGCGTCAACTCCAACTCTGCCGTGATCTGGAGAGTCTCGACCATTCTTCTGATATCCACTTTCGCCATACCTCTTGTCGTGTGGTCAGGACGATTCTCAGTGCTTCATTTAATATGAAACATCTTTCATTACTATTTTCCACACCAGGCAAGATCCCAGTATATTTCCATTTCTTAAAACATTGATCTTCCTCCTGTTATTTGCCAGGAAAGTATATGATCTTTTTTTTTTCCTATGACTTTTCCCAGTTCGTCCTAATATCTTTTTCTACATGGTCGAAATTTGCACAATTCCCGGGGTATAACTGTTCCCACACTCTCATGCTTGATATTTTATTCCCTTTCGATCAATTTTCTGCATTCACTTAAGTGGTTTACAGGCTCATTCCCCATATAGAAGACAATTACTGTTATATTATCCTGTGTGTAAAAGTTTCCACTGCTTTTTTCCAAACAAGAGATAGGAATACACAGTTGATAAAGGGTTTTCGCTGGAAAACCTCGCACACACTGAATATTATAACTTAACTCGTTATGTTTTCACACCAGTAGTATCTGGTGGCTTTCACTGAAGATCAAGTGACAGAAAGTCTCTTTATTACACCAGAGCTCTCTCCCCTGTATTCGAGCTTTTATTTTTTCAGTAATGCTGTCATCGATTTTTCTTTGGATATCCAATTCTTTGAAATTCCTTGCAAGCCTTTTCGCTCCTGTTTCAGACGAACAATCAATGATAAGCAAAACTCTCACCTCCGTTGTCTTTAATCATTTCAAATAATTTTGATTTATTAATTCTCATCATTAGATGAATTGTTGTAACCTAATATATCGATTCTAACAGGGACTTTTCTCTTCATTTCTGACTGCACTGTTCGAGGAGCAGTTGAATGACGACTCGAGTCGAAGTCGTGATAAAAATAATTGAAATCAAGATGAAGGTAAAATGTAGTTAAAATTGATAAAATATTACGTCACCACCATGTTCTGTATTTGTCCTGCCCAATTCTCTGGCAAGGTTCAGATATTTTTCGCTGCTTTCTTCTTCCACTTTTATTTTCTGATCTGCTGGGACAGCTTATTCCACTATCTGGTAATTTTTCGTCTTTGAATAAAATTCTGTTCTAGTTCAAATTAAGATTACAATTGTTATCCCCCAAACTCACTAAAAATGAAGCAGTAAGACAACTATACAATATATTTTTGTTTTGCTCAAAATTGTTGTACTACTGTATGTATAAATTTGGTGTGCTTATATACCAGATCGATTTAGCCGGTTTACTCAAATGCCGGTTCGAAATTTGTCACAATTCCTTTTTTTCCTTTTTTTTTTTTTTTCATTTTAGTAAATCAGATTGTATTCTATTAATGAAGTTATGGAACAACCGTATCCTTTTTTTTTTATTGCACTGTTCCAGCGCTCCTGATCATACCGTTTTATCTACAGACTTGAGAGTTGACATCAGTACTCCATTAGACTCTCGCTAAATAAAAAAAGAAAAAAAATCTATTCGGGGGAAAAAAATGCTTGTTTGACATTTTGGGAGTCTTATTTTAAAGGGTATAGTTTGTAAATATCTAGGGCCCCCAGAATGTAGATGTTTGCTCTATTTTAGACGTTTCCAATGGAAAACGCTGGTGATTTCATAAATAGAATTCATTCTGATCGTATTAATTCTTTGATGGGATTGTTTTAAATGATTTCGAATTTTGACGCAACGACTGTTCAATTATTCACTGTGATGGCGAGTTATTTATCTGTTCCATCTTTCAAAGTAACAAATTGATATTACATCTATTAGTAAAAACCTTTA